>CM065740.1:12643316-12678316 GCA_033310375.1 Conus canariensis | reverse complement strand
GCATGGCTTGTCTTATCCTGTTGCTTTCATGTAAGGCTTGATGCTGTTGTTGCAGCCGCTGACGGAGAGAAGGGTTGGCACTGTTGTGGGTGATGATGAATGGGGCCCTCTTCTCGGGAGCTTGTACTCAAGGGTCTCGTTGCGTGGGATGCTGCTGGCTCTGTCGGTGGCTTTCTAATGGTGTGGATACTCTACTCCCCCTCTCTCTGATAGATAGATACATAGATAGATAGATGTAACTAGGATGCATTTTGATGTTTGTTTCACTCCCTGTCGTAAAATCAAATCATCTGGAGAGAGAGAGAGAGAGAGAGAGAGAGAGAGAGAGAGAGAGAGAGAGAGAGAGAGAGAGAGAGAGCGACAGAAAGTTTATTCATGAAGGAATGCATATAAACAAAGCTAATCAGATCTAACAAAAACACAAAATTATATGATACTCAATCATTTTCAAACGTCATTCAAGGCACGGTAATGCAATGCACCTTAAACGATTTATACAAATATATTGACAAGTTCTAATGAACAGTTCACGCTTAGATGACATAAACAGTGTCAATCTAAACTGACTAGGATTTTCCCCAAATCTAGACGGTATATACGGTGCTCTAAAATCGTTCAATATATAGCAACATAAACAAAACGTAATTCATCTTCGTTCTGCAAACGCCATTTATGCTAAAAAGTATTTCTTTGACTATTTTTTGAAAAATCGTTTGATTCACAAATTCAGCCTTTTGTTCAACATGGCATGGAGACATGGGGACTTGATAACGCTGTATTTCAATGTGAAAAGGTGCATGTGTATGGTCTAAAAAGATTTTTAGGTGTAGAGTTGCAAACTCCCAATAATTTTGTTTACGGAGAGACAAACTGATATCATATTTATATGTATTAAATATTATATATATTATATATATCATATTAAAAAAAAAAACTCGGCTGTAAAATGTGGAAAATTCTGGCTAAAACTGACAAGAATTTATGAATCTAGACTTCGTCGCAAGGCCTATAGAATGCTGTTTGATTTAGATATACCTGGCAAGAAAAATTGGATTTCAAATGTCCGTTGTAAATTGCATATGTGTGGATTTGGGTACGCGTGGCTTAACCAAGGTGTAGAGGAAATCGACGAGATTCTCAAAATCTTTTAGAGTTATTTTATGCACGCGGCAAGAATGGAGTGACAGTGAAAAGGTTTATGTATATAGAACCTTTTGCACTGTGCACGATGTAAAAAACACATATTGCTACCTGAAGTTAGACCTAGTCTCCCAACAAAAGAAAACGCACTACTCACTCGTAGCTTTCGACAGCAACTTAAAACACACTTAATGATGGACCTAGACAGACATTTGAAGAATGAATTAGCTAGATTTACATTTGGCATTTCTTATAGAGCAGAACATCGACTTCGTCACAAGACACATAGTAATTCTGATTTAAAATGTGCGCTGTGCCAAAATATGAGAGAGAGAGAGAGAGAGAGAGAGAGGAGAGAGAGAGAGAGAGAGAGAGAGAGAGAGAAGAGAGAGAGAGAATACGAAAGATATAATATGTTAGGCTTTGTGCCCATTCACATGGGGACAATGGGGGGGGGGGGGGGGGGGGGGGGGGAGGATAACTGAACAATACCAACAAATACAATCAAATTCAAATATGTTAGGTCATCATGACATGGAAGCCACATCAACGAAATACAGTTAATGTCATTATCAATCGGCTAAAGCACAATAACAAACAGCTTTGCAGTCAATAGTTTACATGAGCTTTTTGTACCATGATTATAACAAGTTCAAATAATGGTAATAAACTTTACAGTTTACATCAGATGAAGACCAAGATTTCCTTTATAACAAGAACTTTGATCACAAGTCTAAATAGTAACTGTGTAGGGATTAGACCATATTTTAAGCATGATTTCCTTTCCAACCTGACTGATGTCTGAACAGTTTTACAAGGAACTTCGTCATAGTTAGGTTGCTTCTAAATCAAGATTTTCTTTGTAACCAGCACTAGTGTCACATCTGTCTTTTTTCTCTGGTCTGATAGTATTGATAAAGCTGTCCATTTTCTTTGAGGTGTCTTCAAAACACTTCGTAATTGCGTTGTAAAGATCACATACATTTTGTTGTGAGGTGTCAGCTGATTCAGTGACATCCGTTGTGCTGTTGCCTGTGTCTTTCTTTGCGTCAGTCTCATACGGATGACAGGTTAGGCTGTCGTCGTGCTCCCCTGTGTAACCCACTGCTGATCGTTTTCTAACGTCATCGTATCACTTGTGTTGTATTCCTCTGACTCAGTTTTGAAATTGTCACAGTCATCACTGATTTTCACTTCCTGAGAGTTAATGTCACTTGCGGCGGCAGGCGATGGACAGTACTGTTGATCTATATCTGTCTGAAGCCACAGCTCTCCACACACGCAGAAATGTCGTCGTGGATAATGTCCGACACACATTGTTATTTCCCGTGTCGTAAAACAAACTTGGTGGCGTAGGAAGAAATAAGCCAGAGGGAGATGAGGAAGAACTTTGCCTTCTGTCGTAATCTGTGCTCCTCGGCCCGTCTCTTGTCCCTGGAAATCTGTGACGGACATTGTCGACTAAAGAACTGAGAGGACGACAGTGTTGTCTTGGCGAGTGAGGGCGGCGGCGGGTTGAGTTGGCGGCTGTTTTAAACGCAGCACGATGACAGTCTGTGCTCCCCTTCCTTCAATTTTGAATGACAATATAGTCAGTTCTTGTAACAAAGTGTACAGCATACACGCAAGAGACGTTGGAAGTCCTATGACTGGCATCGTCACTTATTTTCTTGCCGAAGGACAACAAAATGGCCAAAGCGTCGTTGAAATGCTTCTTGCCGATAGCCAAGTAAGGGAAGCCACTCCTGGAGAGAGAGGAGAGAGAGAGAGAGAGGAGAGAGAGAGAGAGAGAGAGAGAGAGAGAGAGAGAGAGAGAGAGAGAAGAGTCCGAATCACCGAATGAAATGTCTCTTGGCAGGCAATATAAACGATTCTGTTTTTATGACGGTTTCATTGATCCCTTGCTTATGTGTTCGTCATATGTATGTATGTGTGTGTATGTATGTATGTGTGTGTATGTATGTATGCATGTGTGTATGTATGTATGCATGTGTGTATGTATGTATGTATGTACGTATGTATGTATGTATGTGTGTATGTATATCTGTCTGTATGTATGTATGTGTGTGTGCATGTCTGCATGTATGTATATACGTATATATGTATGTTTGTATGTATGTATGTATGTGTCTAACCATTTATTTGGGAGTTTGATATGTGCTTGGCAGCGTGCTTGAAATGGGATGCTAGCATTCATTTGCAGCATGGGTTTAGTGTACTGAAGTTTATTCTTTGTTACATGGTCTGTAATTTGATATGTGGATTTATTTCTTAATTGCAAATGCCGAGAGTGATTTTTAACTGGTGTATTACATAATAATAATTGATAGTGAAACTGACCACCACCACCACCACCACCACCACCACCACCACCAACAACAACAGTAATAATACTAATCCTCTTCCTACTCCTCCTCCTCATCATGAAACTAGTAAAGTTTATGATAATAATATCTCTCCTTCTATCGCTATATTTTCTCTCGCTTCCTCCTTCCTCTCTCTCTCTCTCACTCTCTGTGTGTCTCTTTCTGTGTCTTTGTGTCTCTGTCTCTGTCCCTGTCTCTGTCTCTCTCTGTCTGTCTCTGTCTGTTTCTCTCTCAGTGATTTTCACGCTCTCATTTTCCCAGCCAGAGCCAGACAGGAAGAATAGGGTTATGGTCACATCTCCATTTTTAAATACTTTTTTTTTTTTCTCTAATTTTTGAGTTCTGTCTCAAGGTACGAGAGAGCAAGAGCCGAAGTCGGATGTGCTGGTCCTGACTTGTCAGGGGCGTAGCGGCAGCACGACGCATCCCCGCTCACATGACAGACAACCTTGGAGAATCTCGATGTAGTGCTCGACCGTTGAGGACCCGCCAGGGTGGAAGAGTGCCGGGCCCTGTGCCTCAAAGGGGCCCAACCAAAGCTACCTTGCCCCGTTTCGTGGTAGAGCCAGACGGCGGGTGTCTCGGGTAAAAGCGACTGGCTACGACAGGAGGGAGGTGGAGCCAAGGCCGTTGGAGATACTGCAGTGGAATGCTGAAGGAATTTCCAAGAAGAAGCTCCCTTTGCTGAAAGACTTCACAAGGAGGACATTGATGTTGCTTGTGTCCAGGAGACCCACCTTACAGAGAACCTTCGTTTCACAGTAAGAGGCTACCAGACCTACCGTGTGGACATGGAAGGGAGACACAAAGGTGGAATCCTCATCTTGGTGAAGAATCACATACCAGCGAAGCACATCACAGTGGACACTGAGGATCAGGCAGAAATCACTGGAGTGGAGATCACACTGCGGGAGAAGCAGATCAGGATATATAATGTATACTGCCCAACAGATCGACAGCTCTCACTACATGCAATGGATGTTCTACAGAATAGCTGCCTGGTTGTCGGCGACTTCAACAGCCACTCCACAAGCTGGGGATACAACGAAACAGACTCAAGAGGAGAGGAGGTAGAGGATTGGCAGATTGACCAGCAACTTACATCTATTGAATCAAGCAGATGACCCCCCAACATTCTACTCACGCAGGTGGCTATCGTCTACAACACCAGACCTAGCCTTTGCCACCAACAATCTGCAGGCGAGCGCAAAAAGAACAGTATTGGACCAGCTGGCAGGCAGCGATCACAAACCTGTGAAACTTTCCTTCGACCTCAACCACCATCCTGAGGACTGCAGACCACTGCCCAGGTGGAACTACATGAAAGCTAAATGGGAAGATTTCTCCATCCTCACTGACGAGTATGCCGCCAACATCAATACTCGTCAGAAAGATGCAAACAACATGACCAAAGCCTTCAATGCGGCAATACTGAAAGCAGCCATAGAAACTATCCTAAGAGGAGCCAGAAAGAACTACAGGCCCTACTGGACTGAAGAACTTCAACAGCTGGAAGATCAAGCGAACGAAGCAAGAGAAAAGGCAGAGAAGGAACCATCAACAAAAAACAACATCAACCTGAAGGAAAGAACTGCCTCGTACAAAAAGGCCTTCATCCAGGCAGCAAGAACCAACTGGAAGAGGAAAACAGAAAATCTTAATTTGGAGAAGGATGGAGCAAGACTGTGGAAACTTACCAAAGCAATGAACGATGAAAGAACGTCAACTTCACCAGTCGTTCTAGAAGACAACGGAGAGACCCTCACTGGAAAGCAGGCTGCAGACCACCTCATAGGCAGCTTTGAAAGGATCAGTAACATCAAAGTCCCAAAAGATAGAGAGAAGGAAGTGTTGGAACAACAGAAACACTACAAAGACATGGACACAGAGGAAGAAGTGATGAAAGAACACTTCTCAGAAAAAGAACTGAAGGAAGAGATAAAGCAGATGCAGAAAGAGAAATCACCAGGACCTGATGGCATTACAAATGAGATGCTACAAGACTTGGGACCATCAGCAAAGAAAACCTTCTCAATATCTTCAACGCCAGCTGGAAAAATGCGTCAGTACCTCAGGCATGGAGAGATGCTATCATGATCCCGATTTACAAGAAAAGAAAAGACAAGACCAAGGCAGACAGCTTCAGACCCATTAGTCTGACCAGCTGCGTAGGGAAGCTCATGGAAAGGCTAGTCAACAATAGGCTGACATGGTACCTGGAGAAGAAAGAGATCATCTCTGACAAGCAGGCAGGATTCAGGCAACACCGATCCACTGAAGACCAGGTCGCTTACATTGCGCAAGAAGTGGAGGATGCACCTACAAGAGAAGAAGCATACCATTAAAGTCTGGATCGACCTGGAAAAGGCCTTTGATAACGTGTGGAAGAATGGGCTGAAGCTGAGGATGCATCAGTACGGTATCTCAGGTCTCATGTTCAGTTGGATCAGCCAATACCTGACCAACAGAAAAGCCCGGGTACAGAACAGAAGGCACCAAAGCAGACAGAAGACCATGAAGGAAGGCATCTACAAGGTGGAGTTCTCTCCCCTACGCTTTGCATCATCTTCATGAACGACATCCTCGATGACATCCTGCATGGATCCATGGTGCAATCTACGCAGACGATCTTGCCATTTGGTGCTCTGAGCAGTACATAACAACAGCCACTGTAAGGATCCAGGAAGCCCTGAGAAAGATCGAGACATGGACAAAAAAGTGGCTCGTAACCATCAATGCGAGAAAAACCACATACACCATCTTCATCCTGGCTACAAAAGAGCAGAGTGCACGCCTCCAGGTGAATGGTCACGTCCTCCCACAGGATAAGTCACCCACTTACTTAGGAGTCACATTTGACCCCAGGATGACTTGGGGACACCAGATCAACAAGTGCACAGAAAGAGCCAGGCTACGTCTGGCATTGATGAAGAAGTTATCGGGAACTTCCTGGGGAGCCGACCACAACACCCAGAAGAAACTGTACCTTGGACAAGTGAGACCTGTCCTAGAATATGGTACAGCTGCCTGGGGGACAGCAGCCAAGACCAACCTAGACAAAGTTGCCAAGGTCCAGAACCAGGCGTCCAGGATCACCACTGGCGTTCTCAAATCAACCCCGATCCAAGCCATGGAAACTCTGACAGGTCTTCAGAGCCTTGAAAGCAGGAGAAATGCCATAGTCCTCACCCAGGCTGCCAAATTCAAGAGGATGAAGAATCACCCCACGAACAAAAGAATGTCAGAGCCAACAAAGTGCAGACTGAAGTGCAGCAGTTTTGTACACAAACGCTCGCAGACTCGAATGGCAGGACCCTGAACTGCTACAGCAAGGGAACAAGCAGATCCCAACACACAGCTCTGTACCCGCTTGGAGAAGGGACCAGTTTCCGGAAGTCAGAGAGACAATCACAGGCATTCTCACAAAGGGCACACAGTCAGAACCAGAGAAGAAAGCACTAGCCCTAGACCATATGGAACAGGCATATCCCAAGGAGCTGTGGACGTATGCATACACGGACGGCTCAGCAGAGGAGGCTACCAGAAATGGAGGTGGAGGAATATTCCTCACCTTGAAGAATGGAACACACGTCCGACAAGCCATCCCCACTGGCAAATTCTCCACGAACTACAAAGCTGAGGCAGACGCATTGCAGACAGCAGCGGAGACACTGTGTGCGAATAGAGAGGCCTTACATCCCAAAGTCGTCATCTTCTCTGATGCACTGTCAGTACTGCAGGCTGTACAGAACCCAAAGTACAAGGACCTCAACCCCTTGTCTCTGCACTTGCCACACTGCAGCAGGCCACTGAACTAACCGTCATTCAGTGGATACCCTCACACTGCAACATAGCAGGCAATGAGGAGGCAGACCGACTGGCGAAGGAAGGAGGACAGCAGCCACAAGAGGAACAGGAAATCTCCTATGAAGAGGCCAAGACGATCATCAAGGAGAAGCAGAGGAAAAGATGGCTTCAGGTACATCCAGATTATAACTAGACAGATGCCTACTACCTCCTACCCAGACCAGACCAAGTAAACATTGTGAGGCTGAGGACGGGCCACTCCAGGCTACACCATCACATGTTCACAAGGTTCCGCATTGGCGAGTCTGCAGTGTGCCCCTGCGGTACAGCCCCAATGACAGTGGAGCACTTCCTACAGGACTGTCCAACACACCATAACCTGAGAGCAGAGACCTGGCCTGCTGACCAACCGATGAGGGAGAAACTCTACGGATCTCTGGAGGGCCTCCGCCGGACGGCAGCCTTCGTCAGTGCATCGGGGGTTCCTGTCTGAGCGAACGACGACGAAGAAGAAGAAAACAGTGAGCATTGGCGGTTGGACCATGTTCCAACCTACGCTTTGCCGATAGATCCATGGCTTGGCTGGCCAAGAACTTGCCCAACCAGTAAAATGCTCGAACAAAACACCCACAGCATATGGCGTGGGACTCGGTGCGGAAAAGACCAAACTGATGACAAGGAGCACTAAAGGTATCAAAAGAGACATCAAAGCAAACGATGAAAATCTTGAGACTGAAAGCAAATTCAAGCCCCTGGACGCAGTTGCCACAGATGAAGAATCGAAATCAAACATGAAAGCGTTCCCAAAGCTCAAGACCATCGGCAACAACAATAGCGTCTGTCTTAGTTCTCAAGTGAGAATGGCGCTGACACTAGTGTTATTGATATTTGTCTATGGTTGTAAAACGTGGAAAGTGACAGCAGATCCACAAAGTAAAATCCAGACATTTGATATGAGACGCTATCGCAAAATCCTACGCATCTCCCACAAAGGCAATGTCAACAATGAAGAGCTACGAATCGAGGCAGTCACTCGCTCGTTACTGTGGTTGATCATGAAACGAAAACAAATACATAGTCACATCTCACGATTACCTGGCTTTGCAAAATCCATCTTGGAAACAAGGAGAGAGAGAGAGAGAGAGAGAGAGAGAGAGAGAGAGAGAGAGAGAGAGAGAGATGAAACGACACCCTTCAGGTACGGACAGACCAGACTTTCATCCATTCCCAGAGAGTTGCAGAGAGCAGAAGAGGATGGAAGAGGATTGGCACTTCAAGTTGCCTCCAGCGACCCTAAGATTAAGGAACTAATGATGATGCGCGCTCTCTCTCTCTGTCTCTGTCTCTCTCTCTCTCACATATGCGAGCGCTCCCCACGCCTTCTCCTTCACTGTATCTTTTCTGCCCGCCTGATCGATTTAAATCAATCTCGCCTTCCTTCTTCTAATCTAGTT
The DNA here is from genome assembly GCA_033310375.1 of Conus canariensis. Lineage (NCBI taxonomy): Eukaryota > Metazoa > Mollusca > Gastropoda > Neogastropoda > Conidae > Conus > Conus canariensis. The sequence goes on along the minus strand of CM065740.1, from coordinate 12,669,549 downwards.
TTCCAGTAAACGCAAACCACACTGTCACACACCCCTGCCTCCAGAGCGAGCCTCAGCTCCTCCCCCTCCCCCCTCAGCCCCTTCTCCCTGATCAGCCCCCTCTCTCCCATCAGCTCCGTATTTGTTTCATTTCAGCCAACAAACTCACTTTGGGGAACATGAATTGACCATTTGTTTCCTCCCTGCTCCAGCCTAGACTTCTGTCATGGCAGGACATGTATTGCCAATTTTGCTGCCTTCTGCTGAGCCCATGCATCGTTCTATATCGTGGCCGTTACCCACGGTAGGAGGTGGGGAGAGACGGCCGAGGTATAGTGAAGGTTGAGGGTCGTGGTGCCGAGCGTGTGAGAGTGAGGAAGGAGACGGAAGAGGGATGGGCCTGGCGGTGGGAGAAAGAGAGGATTGGAAACGCGCCCTGTCTATCTCAATCCCCAGCCAATCAGTTGCAAATCCAAAAAGCGGTCAATCAAGCGTGGCACCCTCTTTCGATCTGTCATCATCTTCCGTTCTCTTCCTCTACATTTTACTGTGTCTTTCTGGCTTCCCCTTCCCTACTCACTACACAAGAGAGAGAGAGAGAGAGAGAGAGAGAGAGAGAGAGAGAGAGAGAGAGAGAGAGAGAGAGAGAGAGAGAGAGAGATCAATGATCATAGCCTCCCTTTAAAGCAAGTTGTGTTTATTTACAATTCATGAATACAAGAAAATATATATTCAGAATGGAGAACAAAGGACAAATATTCATAAGGTACAGCTTACAAACGGGAACCCAAACATATGAACGAATGTCTATTTTGTATATAGCATCTCCTCGATGGGAAGTCGTAATGCAAAACAAGGTGAAGCACAGCAGAGTTTCTATGATTTGTAGTTCAGTGTTACGGATGGGATGGGTGGTGTCCGCAGGTGTCTGACTGTCCGACTCTCACACAGAAATTATGGATGCATGCACGACTTTTCCAATTCACATACACACACCCACTCACCCGAACATTGACAGCCAACACTTTTTTTTGTTGAACAACGCTTTTTTTTTTGTTTTATGCTGCCCGAGCCATCAGACAAACATATAATATAATAAATGCAAGGAAGTCAGTAGGTCGGCACGCCAACCACAAGGTGTACACACAGAACTATATTATATATATATATATATATATATTATATATTACTACTTCAGGTACATCAAACAGGGCGCACGACACAAAATATATCTATATGTAATAGGCTATTTGTTAGCGCTGCTGGTTCCAACGTCGACGTAGACGATGACGACGACGAGACGATGAAGACGACGAGACAATGAAGACGACGAGACGATGAAGACGACGAAGATGATGAAGACGACGACTACAGCATCAAGTCAAGTCCGACACAGGACTTACAGAACTTCAGAGCTGTGGCTCAAAAATCTCTACCACACTCACGTCGTCTCTGCCGGCGGCAAGGTGACAGTCTCACACAGGAGCTGTGGCTCACACACAAACACAAAACTCAGCGACGGCCTAGCCAACAGGTCGCTGGTTCAAAAAACTCGGGAGCGGCGCTCTGGCTTGGCAGCAGCGGCGTCTCCAGCCCAACTGGCTCAGCGGGTAGTCAGTCCCGGGCGCAGTGGCAGGTAGGGTGGTTGTCGGCACTCAGGCCGGCCTCTCAACACCGACACAGGGCGGAGAACAAGGGGGGTAGACACAGCTACGGCCCTGACCCTCAGTAAATGGCAGCCAGTCCCCCTCAGTCCAGGGAACACTTCTACCTGGGGGAAACTGATTAACTACCTTGATTATCATGGCTACTATTCATTACAATCACGACTACATTCATATTCATTAGCCACATCCTATTTCACTAGAACTTGAGACAAACATCAGCATATTCTTTCTTCAACACTACAACATTCCCTTTCTGGAATCATAACACTACAACATTCCCTTTTCCGGAATCACAACACTGCACAGGAAAGGATTTCCATATAAACCTTTCAGAATCTAGTTTTCCAAATTGGGGAAAGGATTTCCACCTAGACCCTCTTCAATAAACCATGAATACAATTCATTACACACAATTAATGATTACTTTTCATCAAACTATAAATGTCACTAAGAAATATTCTTTTCTCTTTCTTGTAACATGACAAGAATGTTCATTTCATTTCATATAATCACCAGATTTTAAAAGGTATTTTTTCCCAAAAGATTCATCTACTTCAATATATGTAAGGGAAAGATTCCTACACATTCTTGTTTACCAACACACAACTATTCAATATTCATATCAAGAGTGAGTTAAATACTCATCCACATCAAAATTCAAAACCAACATATAAACCAATATATAAAGTCTCTGTCACTCACTCTGGGAGCTTATGATCCATAGCATCAAAACTCTCCCTCTTCTCGCAAAGTCTAGCTAAACCACATTGGTATAGTTAACATTTCTTTTTCATAATGAATTCATAACTAGTTAAGTCACAGAATAAACATTTTTCTTTCTGAAGACCACTTCCTTTAACACTCACTTCATCTGTTTTCCGACAGCATTTCGTTTTGCTACCCTATCAAGTCATAGGATAACAGAACACAACAAATACTTTCCTTTTCTAAACAAACCCGTCACAAGTGCGCTGAGGAAGTTTCAGTCGCTCCTAATCGGGAATACGGTTTCGGTTTGCTAATAAATAAACGTTGTGGTGATAAATACCTGACTGCCACAAAAAACGGATGGAGTCCCTCTTCGGCCTTCTGGATAGTTGCGTTGCCGGAATCACCGCAGAGACTGCCTAACTGGTTCAACTCACCCAGCTTTTAACAGTGCACAGGTGAGCAGCAGTCAGGTAAACTTTTCAACCGGCTTCCGGACGACTACCTTCCGGTTAGCACGGTTGCATGAAAACTTGTGACTGGACGGGAAACGATCCGTCACATTCAGTCAGCTGATTTTCGAGGCCATTCGGTGCGAGCCAGCTAGTATCAAATGTGTCTGACATTAACAAGGTTACACAATGGAGAGGCGCACTTCATTCTGTCCATATTGTTTTGCAATTATAGTGCCGTTGAAAAACGTCAGACAGCAAAAACTCAAATGCACTGATTATCAAATGTGAAAAAAGCCTGCCCATTTACATTGACATGAAGGCCGGGATATGAAGCAAGAAATGCGAATTACATCTTCTACCTTTGAAGTGAACGTTCCAATTCTGAAATGTACAGTTAACGAGTCTGTAATAAATTTCCGTTCACATGCGGCAATGTTCTCAACTTTCTGGTTACGCCATTCATGCTCTAGACCTACTTCTTGTGATCTGATTTTTACTTTAGTTTCCCCGTTTGCTTTGGCCCTTACGTCTAAAATACATAACAACTTACGGACTTTGGTAATTTTGTCTTCTTCAAATCGATTATTCGTTTATCATAACTAGATTATGTGATGTATGCACAGATACAAACAACCATTTCTTAAAGCTAATGAAAGAAACTTTTTCATTCTGAAGCATAGCCTTTAGGTGATAGAATACTTCGGGACCATACTGCACAACAGCCTGGACTTGATAGTTGAACAGTTTGATACAACCTAACAGATTGGTGTCTGTAATTTAGTGATCTATTCATAATGAAAAATGAAATATGGTTTGCTCTGCATGCAGGATCTTTACAAACTATAGACAAACTGAGCAGTAATGAAACAATTCTGGGTGTTTACATATGTTGTAAAACTAGCATCCAAACTTTAACATTAAGTGCGTTGCCTTCTAACCCTTAAACATCCATTTTTTTTCTGACTACGATAATTGCTTTTCAATACTGTTCTAAACTGAATGGAACTAACTGTTCGTTATGAGTTATTTCATTGCGTCTGTGGCGCAGTGACTGTTTCAAACATCCGCAAAGCTCCATTCGACAGAAGTGGCAGAAATGACAGCAACATTTCAATGAAAAAATGTGCACCAGGCCTCCCATTACAGCAACTTCACAGCTTAGTTCATTAATGCACAATAATATACATTAATATCTGGTTACAGATAAGTCCAACCCAACCCCAGCCCCCTCCTCCTCCCTCCTTTTTCACCGTACCGGTGCAATCTGTCAGGCGCCCAGTATAGCGTTTTAGTCTTCTACACTTTCTTCTCCTTGCACTCTGAGAAGAGTCTCTGGGGTGACAGCAATGAAAACAGTTTACCAGGTTCCACTATTCTGTCGCCTCACGAAGTATAGCAAACGTATAGTTAACGTTTAAGCGCTGTGCCATAAACGAAGAGATTTCTAGCTTATCACAATCTGTTGAAGAACTGCGTGATGCTGTTTTGACCTGCAGACAGAAAAAAAAATCGCCCGAGAAGAGAGGTTAAAGAGGCTAAGGATAGAGAAGACGGAATGTTGAAGCAATGGAATGAAATCAAGTTTACGACTGAACTTGCCAACAAGCGGGTAGAAGAGTTGTCGGTTTACGTTCGTTGAAGCATGTTAGAATTTTTGGAGAGGAGGAAGAGGTGGTGGACGGTAGTGGAGAGAATGCAGAGGAGAGAGAGAGTCACTGTCACTGTTTAAGGAAAAGTCAGTTGAATGTTGATGGAAGTACTCAGTGACTCTGAAGTAGGACATGGTCTAAGGGCACCTAAATAGAGCTGCTCCCCCCCCCCCCCCCCCTTCTTAGTCATCAAGTCATCGTGATGGCATAGTCTTTTTTGTTCTTGTTTATGTAATTCATTGTCTTTTCAATGGTTGATATGACATGAATTAATGAACTTTTTTTTGCTTGTTTTCCACTCAGATCAGTAGTTCCCAACTTACTATTCATATACTGTTTCCGTTATTGTTTGGTGTAGCTAATTTGACTATTAATAATAGGAAGATGGTAGAATCATTTCAGATCAACAGGTGAATTGTGACTGGAAGGTCAACAGAAAGGAAAGGACGCACATGGCTAGCTAAGGAAACGGAAAGCACGACCCAGTTGTTCTTTTTTCGCAGGGATTCTACTGTAAAAACCAAGTCAGAAAGCTTTATAGATTACTGTGGGGATACCATTGCATTTTGAATGAAAATGACACCAATATTTATGGGAGTGGACAATTTTACCAAACACTAATCTTAAATGAATATAAGTCTATAAAACTGTCCACGACACATTTGGGGAGTAGGCAATTTTACTAAACAGTAATCTTGAATGAATGTAGGTGCATAAGATTGTCCAGGGCGTTGAAGGTTGTTACGCTCTAATCGATGTTCAAACAGTGAACAAAAGTATTACTATGAGCAATGTCTAACCGCCAAGTGATAGAAACTGTTTGAGAGGCCTGGCTGTTTCAAACATATAGATATCTGGGCTGTTATTACATGGTATGTAGTACTTTACACCACATTTCTTTCCTGGTTCTGTGGACCCTTGACCTCGGTAAGTCTGGAAGGGAACAGAAGAAGGAGGTTTACGGAATAGTTTGGTGCCGTATTGGTGGAAAGTTCAGGTAGTGGGCATTAGGCTGGAGTGTTGCGGGTATTGCAAGGGCTACACTCCACATCCATGGTAATGCCTTTAAATGTCGCTTTTGTTTTGTTTTTAATTTAGAAGTAGCTATAATATCTACGTTTCTTTATTCTGCACTGCACTGCTGTAGCCTTTATTCATTCATTTGATAATCTATTTTTTGTCAAAATGGCAAATATCAGAGGATAGATATTACCCCCTCCAAAAAAGTTAAAAGAGAAATAAACAAGCAAACAAACAATCATCCACGGATAAGTCCAGATACTTGGTATTAAATTCCATATCCATTCATTAGAATAAGCATGCGAATATTCTTTAATGATACAACATGTCTATATATTGAATTATTAAAGAATATTCGCATGCTTATTCTATGCATGATGAGTGAGAGTCAGTAAACAAAAAAGAAGTAAATGAGAAAAATACGGTTTAAGCCTTCGAAGCATTAATTAATTTCACTGCACATAGTTTGCTATTTGCAAACGCTGTTACACAGAGATAGCAATCAAGAATACACTGATGAAAAATTAACCTACGCGGCGACAAACCGACGAATCTAAAATGCTTTGCTCAAATGTAATGCGAACTGCTTTACAGGTGTTTCATTCTTTGATGTCATTAGCATAATTAGCTTAAACAAGCACGGTTGTCTATAGCATTTTTGTGGAATGAACTCTTGCCGAACATAACTTAGTTCCTGGCTAGAGAAAATAAAATGAATTTTATTATCAAGTGCCTCGAGGCATAATGAGCAAAGGAGATTATCATCACCGAGTTGTCTATAGCGATTGAAATGCCTGTTTATTTCTGTTATACCAAATCTAAATCTTGTTAAGATGTATATCAAATATTTGTTGAGGTTAATATAAAAATAAATGGGCACATTATGCTCTATGTTTAACATAAGATAGATATTAAACCTATCACTTTCCTGAACATGAGAATACCAGCTTTGCCATCTGCAATCTATTAATCTCTGACGAAATTCAAGAATAAAACTAGCTGTGTCTCCGACACCCTGACTGTCAAAGGCATGAAACCTCTCACAAAGACCTTAAGCGCTTAGAGGCAAGGAGGACGAAGTGGTCAGGTGAAGATGGCACCTAAGGTAGTAAGGACTCTCCCGGGTTCGAACCTTCCCGATAGTGAAAGGGGGGAAGGGATGTAACCACTAGGACCTCGGAGTATTTAGTAGGTGCTAAATCCTCAGTCAGCTGAGGTCGCTTTGTAAACAGTAATTGAAGAGCAGGAGTCTTGGACTCGTTCAGATGGTATTGCCGTGGGGCACTGTGTTGGCGCTATTGTCAGGTCAGTTGAATGCGCGTGGACGTTATTGTTGTAGCTTTTCTCTAAGATAATGACCATGTAAGTGGCCCCCGAAGTCGGCGGGAATTTTCGATGTCCATCTGGTGCCAAGTGGTTGTTTGCTAATCAGTTAGGTAGGGAGGTGTGTAATTGCTGATGTGTGGAAGAATGTAGTGAAAGGGGAATTCAGGGTACTTGTGAACAAGATATTGGAGAAGCAGCATGGACAAAGGCATGGCCTGAAGGGAAATCCTTTGTGTCCATCCCTATATAAACTGAGGGAGAACAACGAGAGGGGAGAGGAGAATAACACCACGGGCGAGAGAGAAGACAGAGGAGAGAGAGGAGAGGAGAGTGAGCAGGACAGAGTAGGGTTGAGAGAAACGTGGTCTGGGAGACAGAAGAGACAGCAAGGTCTTAGAATAAAGGACAAGCTGGAAGTGAGAAGGCTGAGTTTGAACCCAGAGGTGGGTGAAGGAGACGAAGAAGAAGAGTTCTACGTCGAGATCCCAGAGATGACCATGAAGACCCAGTCCTGAAAACTGGAGCCAGTCAACCAAGGGCATCACCATCAAGCAGTGCTGAAGAAGACTTGAAGAGACTTTTTCAAGAACTGTGGTGTGGTGTGAAAGCGTGGTTGTGTGTGTGAAAACCTGGCCAGGAATGAAGCCATTTTATTATAACCCGGGATTAGGAAGTATTGATCTTTTATGGGTTGATTATTGCATTTTTGTGTGATTGGATTGTTCATGCATAATTATACGTAGCATAGAAATTGTATTTCGTGTCGTGTTAGGAGAGAAACGAATGCGTGACATCCCATTCCCAGCGAGAGGTGAATGTTTGGTGGGCACATGAGTGTGCATATGCGTGTATGAGTGCAGAGATAACCTTGGTGTGTTGAACTTGACTAATAATACATGAACTTAGTGCACTTAAGCAATACCATCACAATTTCCCCCGTCCTGGATACTGACTTTTCCATACAAAGCCAAATCCATTCTCATACAGCTATAATCTTTACTCGCGAGGCTCAATTCATCTTGCCTCTGGCATCCATCTCAACTAAGATGTAAGCTTTGTGGGGCTGTAATCTAGTTAACTTTAACCAATAAAGAATAGAGCTGACGACAGATGCTAAATATATAGGATACATATTTGTCTCCCCATACACTAAATCATTAGGCATATGCATAGATACTCCTCAAAACTTCTTCATTGCATATAGATGAATCTTCTCCACTTCAAAAGCAGCACTGCTGACATACAATTGGTTGAATTTGAGAATCAAACAATATCAAAAATAGTGTCAAAGAATTGTTATTCAATATTGTCAATTTTTTCACATTACATAATAAGGCGTATCCATCTCTTCTCACAAGATCTTTGCAGGCAAATGTAAAGCTCGAGCGTGTTGAAGAGACCATACCCAAATATTTGTACGCATTTACTACCGCCGTTATGTTTCCATCTTATCTCAATCTTTCACTGGCAGCAAGGTAACCTTCTTTTCTAAACACTATCATGTTACTTTCAGTCATCGTTACCTTTAACTGAAGTGAAGCAGAAGCCTTTGCTAAACTGTTCAACTGTGTTTGCAGACCCACAATAGTTTCGGATAACACTACAACATCATCAGCTAAAAAGGAGAATGAATATCTCTAAAACATCATTGTGACGGACGTGGTTGTGTCCTCACTGCTGTTTTTAAGCATGATTGTTGTGTGAGTGTTGTGCTATTTGGGTAAGTTTGAGTGTTAATTCTGGGTTGTAAGATGGACAGTGATTGGTTGAATGAATCCTTCTTATTCATTGGTTGTTAAGTTTTCTTGCTGCAGAATTGAAATCTACTCAGTTGAGTCTTACAACAGCCAGCCTTGAAATCAACATCTCATGAAGTCAAGGTGGAAGAAGACTTGAGTTTCTTATAAGCTACTTATAGCAGCCCTGAGCCGGGGGAGGGTACTAGCTGCAGATTGGAGGTCTGGCTGGAAGGACGACCTAGGCGGCTGTACGTTTTCCGAGCGGCGAGGTATGGCCCGGAGAGCAGAGAGAGTTACTGCTTGCTGTGGGAGCGGACGCAGATGTCCTCCCCAGCTTTGATGTCTCGCCTAGGGGTGGCTGGAGACGAAGTCATCGTTCTCACGCGCGCGGTACTATGGTGAGACGACTTTTTGTAGTAATGTTATCCAAGGTCGACGGATATGATGTGTTTGGAATATTGAGAAAATTAACTTGGATCGTAGAACCTCAAGCCAACTAACTATCAATCCAAGCTTTCAAGAAGCCAAGAATCTACAGTGGCGAGCCTGTGTGTTTTGAAAGTCCGCTTGTGCTGAATGTGTGAAACATTATACTATGTAACCCAGATACTGTGTGGATTGTACTAAGCCTACATAAGTTTAGGAGTATTTAATTTGGGTGTGAGCTCTCTATTGTTGGGAGGAAAGAACAAGAATAATTTTTGATAATGTTGATTAAAATTGTCCTTTCTGGGGTGCCCACTAAAACTATTCGTTTGCAGAATGTGAGTGTGGTGAGGAAGAGAGTGTGGGACAGGGGAAAAAATAGAACACGCACAATCACACACACGCCTAAATAAAATACAGGCAATGCTATCAGTATCTCTTATTGATTCTTCCTCGCTATCACGCTCTCTGTAACAACCATTTACACACCGTACGCCATGTCTCCCAGAATTAATAAGTTCAAATGTTTATTCATTGATAAATAATGAGAACAAAGTAGGGCTGCAAACGTCTCCTTGTTTTACTCGTAATGTACAGTATATGTAATCTGTAAGGCAGCCTCCACATCGCACTTTTGTTTTTACAGAGTCATACATGCTAATAATATACTTATATGATTTACTCCAAACACCATTTTTAAACAAAATAGGCCAAAGGATACATCTATTAACAGAATCGAATGCTTTCTCAAAACCTATAAAGGCTACATTTTATTTACGATTCAATCCAAATTGCTTTTCAACAAACGACATTAAAGTGAACATATGATCAATTGTTGAATAATTCTGTTTAAATCCTGCTTGAAATTCACCAGTTAGATTATTTTCTTCTAAGAGAGAGAGAGAGAGAGAGAGAAGAGAGAGAGAGAGAGAGAGAGAGAGAGAGAGAGAGAGGAGAGGAGAGAGAGAGTGCCCTTGAGGTAAATGGGTGAGTTTCATATCTCTTTAGAAACAAAAAGGTTTGACAACTGAACAGGTGATGAAGAAAAGAACAAAATTGATGGTCAATTTTCCAGTCAAAGACTTGAAAAAAAAGAAAGAAGAGAAAACCAGAATAATGAAGCCTAAAAAAAGAGAAATAGAATTATAGTGTAACAAAATAAAAAAGGAAAACGTGAATTTGAGAAGAGCAGACACTGCTATACTCATATTGACGAGATGGTTAGGTATACGCGTTCTGTCGTCTTGGATTTTATTCCGGTTTACCTCTTCCCTTCTGTTCCAGAGAGAGAGAGAGAGAGAGAGAGAGAGAGAGAGAGAGAGAGAGAGAGGAGAGAGAGAGAGAGAGAGAGAGAGGAGAGAGAGAGAGAGAGAGAGAGAGAGAGAGAAGGGGTATGTGAGGCTTTGGAGGAAGGGAAGGGGAGGGGTGGTAGTGTGCGAGTGACTTTGTTATCAGTAGCGGATTGCTCAGTCTGAGAGAAAAACTGCCTTTGCCAGGTTCTGAGTACAGGCCCTTGAAAATGACGGAAACGCTTGAATTGTTTGCATAGACAGTTTAACCATAAGATGTGTACGCAACAATAATGCCTTGCCGCTGGTGTGTGTGTGTGTGTGTGTGTGTGTGTGTGTGTGTGTGTGTGTGTGTGTGTGTGTGTGTTCCCTCTCTTTTTCTCCTCTCCCAATCATGCGCAAGTACACGCTTCTTTGCGTGTATGAGCGCACGCGCATGTGTGTGTGTGTGTGTGTGTGTGTGTGTGTGTGTGTGTGTGTGTGTGTGTGTGTGAAACTTGAAACTTTTTTTATTGTCACTAAACACCATTAAAGGATTTATGGACACAAGATGGCGATGATTAAACAACTCATCGTCCAAAGAAATAATAATAATTTGTTCTTTTTACATAAAAAGTCATTATGTAAAGCAGTCATATACATATTTCGCAATTTCAACCTGAAGGTCATCATTAGACATCAAAGTACTTATTTTCAATGAGGTAGCGTCGTATATATCCATTCTGTTTATGATAGGTTTTTTAAAACATATTCCTGATTTTATCGTAACGTTTACAAGAGTCTAAAAAATGTACCTCGTCTTCTATTATATTGCAAGTTGTACATTTCCTGTCTTCACGCTTAATTTGGGAATATCTGCCTCTTTCTATTGCGAGGTCATGTGCGCTAATTCTTAATTTACAAAGTTCTTTCCTGTAATGTTTATTTGTGCACTTGATCAGGTAGGGTTCAAGCCTATATTTATTACCGATGTCATTATAAAATTTTAACCTTGGTGCTCTTTCTTTTTCTTTTTCACAAAAGTGTATATATTCACTTTGTAACTTTCTCTCTATTGCATAACGCAATCTTTGAGGGTTAAGTGTACTTTGGTTATTCCATAAATGTGTCATTCCAACATTACTTAAGATCTTCTTTACAGATTTCCATGAAGATGATGGATCAAGATCTTCGTACGCTTCTCTTAGATATCAGTCTTCCTTTGATTCCATTATATGGATCCAAAACATGACTTCTTGACTCATTATTTCTTGACACAAGGGAAATCTTCCAAGTTCCGCTAGTACTGGCAATTTCATTGCTTTTCTGTGTACGCCTAATATATGTCTGCAAAATTTTACATGTACGTTCTCGATCGGATTATAAGTATTTGTGATAAATGTCGAACATTGTAATCTGCTTTTCAACATGTCCTATCTTTTCTGTAAATGGAAACCAAACTTCTGCGCCATAAAGCATAACTGGTGAAATCAAAGCATCAAAGAGTTTTGCTATTGATGATACATTGACATGTTCTCCCTTTACTTTGCGTAGTAAGGAATGTACAGCTTTGTTACCTTGTTTTGCTAGATGATCTTGTGCTTTATGTAACTCTCCACTTTTATGAAGAATTATTCCTAAATACTTGTATTCATTTACTGTCTCAAGAGGATCATCTCCACATGTAATGCGGTTGAAAATGTTGAGTCAATTTTAGTGAATATGACAAGTTTTGTTTTATCTTTATTTAGTTTAATGCCCCATTCTGTACAATAATTATGAAGTTGATTAAGTTTTGTTTGTAATCCCGATTTTGTGTTTGACAACATAACTATGTCGTCAGCATATAATAAATGCGATATTCGTGTTTTTTTTCAGCTTGTTTATAACAGTAGAATCATTGTTATCAATATAGCTTCAAATATCATTTATAAAGCGAACTGCCTTGAAGAAGTCCTTGTTTGACCGGGACTGATCTTGTAAATCCATTATTTGATTTTCCACAAACCATCGCGTTTGTGTACATATGTTTTATAACCTGATAACAATAGCCATTGATACCTACATTGTATAGTTTCAGAAGTAAAGCGTCATGCCATATGCTGTCAAATGCTTTTCTAAAGTCTACAAAACAACAATATAGTCTGCCATTCTTTTGTCTTATTTCACTGTCAATTATCTTTTTTAAAATGAATATCCGGTCTGTTGTTCTGTAGGATTTTCGAAATCCTGCCTGTTCTTTTATAAATAAATCTCTGCTTTCTATGTAATTTGTTATCCTATTGTTTAATATTTGACAGAAAGCATTACTCAGGCAGCAGTTTAAATCCACGATAATTGTTAGGATTTGTAGGATCGCCGCTTTTATAAATGGGTACACAAATGCCATGTTTCCACAGAGTGGGATACTGGCCATATCTTAGTACCCAGTTAAATGTATTCGTAAGAGGTATAAATTATATTAGGCAAACTGGCTTTGATTATTTCGTTTGAGATTCCGTCCTTTTCCGTGGCTTTTTTATTTTTTAAATTTCGAAATGTCTTATGGATTTCTGATATACTAATTGGTTCATCAATGTTTGGATTATATATAACATTTCTTGCTTCAGACAATTTTTGCTCAATCAGTTATTTTCTCTGTTCTGTTATTTCAATATTCCTGTTAATTAATTTTTCTAAGTGAGATATCCATTTGTCTTCATGGATTTGCTTTCTTTTATTTTGATTCGTGTTTTGCATGTTTGTTAATTCGTTTAGTGTTCTCCATACTTGATTTGGATCCTTTTCAAAGGCTTCGTTTAGTTCTCTAACAAGTTTGTCTCTGTATATATTTTTTGTCTTTCTTAAAATACTTTTGTATGCCTTCACTGTTGATAAGTACTTTGCCTGTAGGTATCGATTGAAAGAGTGTCTGTTCAGTGCATTTAAAAGTGATCTTACTTCTTTCCTTAGAAGAAAACATTTTTCATCGAACCATTTTTTTGTGTTTCGGATTTTTTCTCTTTCTTTTGCGCATTTGTCTCTGTTTGAGTGATAGAGATGCTGCGTCTTTTATTGTTTGGGTCAGATCATTAACCATGTTGTCAATGAAGACCGAGGTCAGCGTATCATGATCTTGTGTCTTCTCCATACGTTTCTCTATTTCATCTATACGACTTTTCATGATTTAAAGCAATGTTCAGCTTTACTGCAGAATCGTCATCCCAAATAAATGACGTAATGGTTGTGTTAACTTTCGTGTCATTTCTGTTTGACATGTTATTACGTAAGGGAGCACTGTCAGCATGCGCATTTGTTTTCATATTAGGTCTATCATTGCCAACAGTAGGAAGTAAAATTGACATTGTGTGTGTGTGTGTGTGTGTGTGGTGTGTGTGTGTGTGTGTGTGGTGAGTGAGAGAGAGAGAGAGAGAGAGAGAGAGAGAGAGAGAGAGAACGGTGGACGCAAGTCTGGTAGGGCAATAATATGATGATGACATTTTAATGATCACCCCCCCCCCCTCCCCCGACATTCATACTTCAAAGCGTGGAACTAGGATGCTGAGTAGAGACAATAAAGTCCTTCAATAGTAAAAAAGCCACGTCATTGTTAATCAGAACGCCGGTGGAGACAATGGAGTCCTTCAATGGATTTAAATGAAAAAGATGCTTAAAAAATTTAAGCTGAAAACTTTCCATTAGCTTTAAATCACTATATCCCCAAATTTCACAGCCATATAAAAGTGCAGGCAGAACCATTGATTGGTTAAGTCCAGTACAATGTTTACAGGCAAATTTTGAAATCTTGCCATCTTTAGTAAAGAAAACATTGCACATTGCGCTTGGTCATACAAATACTTACATTTATTAAAAAAAATTTCCTGTTCTGCTAAAGATTATACCTAAATATTTGAAAGTGTGTACTATTTCTGTGGACTGGTTTTTGAACTTTAGTTTTTTTCTAGGATTATTGCGTCCATTAAAGACTACACCCTTTGTTTTTGCTACATTAACATTAAGCTTCCATGCGCTACAATACTCGCTTAATACATCAAGAGCATGCTCTAAACCACAAAAAGAATCTGCAATAAGCCGAACACCTACCACAGGATCTACAACGAACTCTTAGAAGCTAAGCAACTGCACTTACCTTGTTCTGAGGAAGTCAGCGCATTTAGCGTGTAACAAAAAGTTTTCTCATGTTTTTACACAAAAAAGTAGTAAGTCCTTAGAGACACACTCCTAAAACTGTTCACACAAAAATATAAGATCCACCAACTTCAAAGGACTTATCAATCTTTGCGAAAGAGACCCAACGGTCAAACAAACGCCTAAGGTCAACTGCGAAGGTTTCAAAAGATTCATCTGTAGTAGGCTTAGCCTCACGAAAACGCTCCCTAAAACCACCCGGAGTACACTGGAACGATTTCAACAAGCTCTCTTTTAAAAGCTCATATGACACAACATTATTCTCTGCAAGACTGTGATACAGAGTTAAAGCAGAGCCCCAAGCAATGCAGACAGGTATGTAACCCACAAACTCTCAGACCACCCTAAGAAACGAGCATGGGTTTCAAAGCGAAACAAATAACTTTCCCTGTCATAATTACTTTCTTTTAAAGGGGGCAACTTGGGAAAAGTAGGACGAGGGGCCTTAGGCCTGGGCAAACCAGAACCCTGACTGTCATTGTCCTGCTGAGTAGTCACATGAAACTGTATTCTTTTAGTTTCCTCTATCTCTTTTTGCCTTTTAGTTTCCTCTTGCGTTTATACCTGCTCTCTTTTAGTTATCTCTTCTTCCTGCACTCTCAACTGAAATTCTTTTATCCTGATTCTTTCCTCTCTTTCCATCTCTTGGGCAATACATTTATCTACATAGTCCAACACAGCCTGTCCTTCCAAACCAAGCACCTTACGCCGCTCTAAATATTTAGTGAAAGCTTTGTCCTCGTCCATAGAGGACACAACAGGACTCTCTTCCTTAGCTTTCTGTGCCATAGTGAAATATGAAATATTGTCCTGTCCAACCGGACACAAACGCTAGTGGACCAAAAGACAAACAATTGCTAACACAAGCTAAAAGGTTTGAAACCTCTGTCCACTACACTATATATATATTCCAAAAGAGAAGTTTTTTTTCACACAAACACTAACGACCAACCATTCTTTAAAAGGCCAAAGTATTTTTCAAACCCAACCAGCTAAAAGATAGGAATAACCAATGAAATGGATATTCAGGTATACGGAGAGAGAAAAAAAAAACAATCGGCGATCAAAGCCAAACACCACCACCACCACCAAAAAACGAAAAAAACAACAGCAACAAAACAATGAAGGAGCAAAATTACCCGGTTGACGGCCCCTCTCCCCTGCCCTCCACGAACAGGAGATCGGGACGCTAGACACAGGTGCGGGAAAAGAAAGGGAGACTAACTAGACAATAAACCTAAAGAGGTGGATGGACGAGTCCCTGCAACACTTGCATCCGGCACCTGGGACGTAGGAGAGGGAGCTGGCAGTGAACTGTCCGAGGGTGGGGACACAGGGATAAAAGATAAAAAGTAACCCTACAATAAACACGATAAAAGATAAAAACTTACGCTACAATAAACAATAAACAGAAGTATAAATCAAGCACTGGCACAAGAATAATAACAGAATGTATTGTTTTTCTTTTTTTTAAACACTAAAAATCCAAAAACAACTATTTTTTTTTGTAATTGGTTCAGACAGCCACTCATTCAGGAGAAAAGAGCCCTAAGAAAGCTAAAGGAGCAACACAAACCCCAAGTAAAGACAGAAACAGAAATAATCAGGAGAGATAACCAAAGATAATGAAACCAAAGCCCACAAAAGAAGAAAGAACTAGGCCCTCGTATCTCCAGAAACTATACAGAAGGAGATACCCTGTTGAACTAGAGACAGGAAAGAAATCAAACACAAACAGTCATACAACAAAACAATACAACACAACTCAATCTCTCAAAAACAAAGTCTGTAAACATGGCCTATCCATGATAACTAGGGCAAACTACAGGAGCACAAAAACAAATCCAACCACTGAGACAATTTTGAATTTAAGGCCAAAAGAAAATCTAAACTACGGGGTCACCAGATGTTACGTGACGGGGTCACCAGATGTTACGGATGGTGTGGTAGTGCGTGTTTTACTATCTGACTCTCACTTTCAAAAGTTTGGATGCGTGTAACGAATTTTTTCCTACACACACCCACACCACACAAAAACGGACAGCCAGGCAACAAACAAGTTAAGTTTCTTTCCCTTTTTATGCTGCCTGAATCATCAAAACACTACAAACACATATTACCATGATATAAATAAACAGACACAAAAATATCAACACACGGCACCACCAGTAAGGGCGTGCAGCAACACAGGGAGCTTTAACCGTCGCTCTCTAAACCAGCATATTAGATTTTGTCCCGGCGCAGACGTCGCTGGCACCTTCAGCAATATCCTAACAGACAGTTCACATACTTTGCTGCGTCCAGCTCAAGTCACAGTCTTCACACACAACGCAGAGCTGCTCACGGATGCAGTTCGTGGAGACCTCCAGGGAACACCCACACAGCAGAAAAAACATACGTTGAACCACCGACCTGGCGGTCAACCCCTCCACGTCGTCGTGACGGAGAATCCTGAGACCCTTTATCACACGAGTCTTCTACTGACCTGGTGGTCAGCCTCTCCACGTCGTCTGGACGGAGACAGCGGCTGGGGCACGGGCTGTATCCCCCACACCAATTGGTAATCAGTTCCAGGACGAACACCTGGAAAAATCTTCCATTAACACCATGTGTGATTACACTGAAGAAAAAGTTTTCTTCACGTAAGCCTTTTCAAAGTACCAGGAATACAATCATTACAGATTAAGGAACGATTTCCATTTGTCCCTTTATATCAGACAAGAATGTTTTTATCTTTCCACATTATCATCACTAGACGTGAACACAAAAGGGATCAGAATGCATTTTCCAGTTATTTATACACAATAATTTTCATTGCTCACTTTCAGAGCTCACCAACACTTACATTGTTATAATACTTTAGGGAAAAGATAAACAACGGTTTTTTTCAGTAATTCATTGACTTAACTTGATCACTTTTCCCCGATCTCATATAAGTATACCTATACTTGCATCCACTCACTCCAATCTTCTCCTCCACCTCTCGACTCACACATTCACTAACCACAACTTCCTACCGTCACCCTATGTCTCGTCAAGTCTTGTCAATCACAAGATCAATCAAGGGAACAATCAAATATTTTAGGACTTCTCTAAGAACTGGAAGATTCACGACCACCTGTAGGAAAAACCAACTCCATTAGTACAAACCGTAACTTCCATTCAACTGATCAAACATACCTGATAACCACAGTAAAAAAAAGTTCCCAGTCTCTCTTCGGCACCGTGTATTGTTTCCAGGCCGGCAGATCTGCAGAGACTGAGTGGAAATCTTCACTCACCTGACTGACACAAAACGCGGGTGAGTAGCTGTCAGGTAAACAGGTTAACCGGTGAACAGGCAAGCTTATGCCACTTTAGAATTGTCCCCACAATTTGGGACCGGACAAAAACAGTCCGTCACGATGACATCACTGAAAAACTCCCCAAACATGTTTGCAAGGCCCTCCATGCGAACGATTTTGCTGCCTGAAATGTTGCGGAACTCATCACATCCGCCAGCCACAGATTGCAAGAAACATTCGACCACATCCGAAGATGGCATCTGACTGGGGTGTGGAAATCAATGCCATCAAGACAGTTACTTCAGTCTATTCGCTGTCACCGGTGCTAGAAACATAAAACTGAAGATGAAGGGAATGGAGCTGGATCACCAAGACATGCCAACATTTCTGGGTGTGAAACTGGACAAACGCCTTACCTGGAACCCCTATCTAAGGATATTGAAAAGAAAGAAATCAGGAGGCTTGCAATCATGAAGAAGCTGGCCGGAACCTTTTGGAAGCTAACAGCTACATCTTGCAGAAGGTTTATACAGGTGCCGTCAGACGGACCCTAGAATACGGCGGCACTGCTTGGGCATCAAAAACCAACACAAGACGCCTGAGCAAAATTCAAAATGCGGCATTACGGCTGATCACAGGCGAGATGAAAACAAAGCTCGTGAAGGCCATGGAAAAATACACAACTTCCTTCTCCCTTGAAGACAGACGTGAGGAGAAAGTCTGCATCCATAGAGAGAAGCTCCTACGCATGCCCAATGCATGCCAAAATGAAGAATCCCACCAAGAACAGGCTGAAGCGGAAAAGTTTCAACCACCTCTTCAAAAGTCTCCACAGCCGAAATAAAGATCTGCTACCTACTTTCTCAACAGATATTGGAAATGTTTCCAGACTTTGAACTGCCAGATGACCTCCTAGAAGAAGTCTCAGTCATCACAGAAGTTCCTGGCATAAACAGGAAGGATTGCCAAGCCCCTCGCTCACTGAAAGCTTTGACACTGGAGATGATTGATGACCAGTAAAACCTCAGTGAGTGGACGCACGTGTTCACGGATGGATCTCAAAGGGAGCAGTGAGGAACGGAGGAGCAGGCATCTTCATCAAACACTCCGATGGGAGACTGGACTGACCCTCAGAGCCTTTCCGACTGAAAACAATTTACCCAAATGCAGAGCAGAGTCAGCAGCTCTGTTCCATGCTGCAAAAGCGTTTACGAAGTCAAATAACCCACCGCTCAATATTTTTGTGTGTGTGTGTGTGTGTGTGTGTGTGTGTGCTGTCTGTCTGTGCTACCTCAGTGGTAATGCACCTACGCCGCTCATTTCGAACCCCCGTCCACAGCCAAATCCAGGTACGGCCCTCCGTAGCTCCGGCACCGGCAATCCACAAGGAACAGCCAATGTTAAGTCATCAAGAGGCAACCCACCGGAGGAGACACTGCACTGCTGCCAAGTCACTTCATTGGTGTTCAGTGGCGCCTGTTCTGATCTAACATACGCAGGACACCACCTACTAAGCCCACTACTGACGACAGTAATCGCTTAGTCGCGGAGCCGGCGTCAGTGAGCTCTCCCTCCGGAGGGCGCCACCACCTCCGTTCAACGACAGGCCCCATGAAGTAGCCGAAGCCAGTGACCCGACGAAATCAAACTAAGACCATAGACGTGGATAGGACATCGAAACTGAAGTCACCATGAGAGCAGGGCATGAAGGGCCACAGAATCTGAGATTTTTTTTTTAATGCTGATCGATGAGAATGAGAATGATGAAGATGCTACGGATTTCCATTTCGGTCTGAGACTGCATGACAGGGCTGTACTCTACGCGTACTTTCATGATATGTCCCGGGGTCAACCAGGCCTGAAAGATACAGACACTTGAAGTGTTGGTCAGGAAATTTCAGCAAAACTCTCAGAAACTCTACTGGGCAGTCCACATCTTCTCAACTGAGCCCATAGCAAACTCAACAGTGGGTAGGA
The DNA here is from genome assembly GCA_033310375.1 of Conus canariensis. NCBI lineage: Eukaryota > Metazoa > Mollusca > Gastropoda > Neogastropoda > Conidae > Conus > Conus canariensis. Next base: position 12,649,863 of record CM065740.1, on the reverse strand, counting down.
GCCGGTCGGGACAGAAAAATCCCACATGGCTGTGGTGGGAATCGAACCTTTGACCTCCCAGGCGGGAGTCCACGACGCTAACCACTTCGCCACGGCAGCTGGTAAGATTGATTTCTTCACTGACAGCAGATCCCTGCTGCAGGGACTTCAGAGCAACAAAAGCGAGCAGCAGCTGCTCCATGATCTTTCAAAACGATCCATCATTGTACTCCAATTCCATCCCACTGTGGGATCACTGGGAATGAGAAGGCTGACGCTCTGTCCAAGGCAGGCAGCAATATGAAGCACTTCAGCCACCCATTGTCCCACAGAGAGGCCAAAACTATCATCCACAACCAATACCAAAACCAGTGGAAAAGAAGGTTGGGTGCAGACAATGGTGCTGATCCAACCCATCAGCTCCAGAGATACCAGCAAACAATTCTCTTCAGACTGAGAACTGGACACTGCCGACTGCTGAGCCACCTCAGCCGAATTAAGATTGCCCACACAGACGAATGTCCGTGTGGCACTGGATCTCAGACCCCAGAAAACCTCCCCTAACACTGTCCAGCCCATGATGTTCTACGGCGTCATGCCTGCCTGAAGGGAGCAGAACTGCAACTGCAGCTTGGTGACAGCCGTCAAGACCTCGGGAAGAGTATGGGATTCATCGTGGCGACATGATTGATGATCTGACGCAATGAAAAAATCGACGGCAGAAGAAGAAAAAGAATAGAAACTAAAGTCGACGACAAAGGAAAACGGCAGAAGAAGAAAAAGAATAGAAACTAAAGTCGACGACAAAGGAAATAATACTAATGATAATATGTTGGAGGACATCCCACATTTTCTCAAGCATTGCGAGAACGTGTGGAAAGGCGCCCCCATGCTTTCTCGCAATGTGCGAGAAAGCGTGGAATTGCCTGAATCTGTTGGCTAACATACTCAATCAAAGAAAGAAGACAATATAATAAATATCAGCCAAATATATAATAAATATCAGCCAAAATGTACGGTGCTGAGTAACACCCCTTTATCATGCTATACAAAAAGACACCAGCTCATTTTCGACAAACACGTTTTTTTTTTTTTTTTTTTTTCAGATTTCGCATATAACAAATAAAAATGCACAAATAAATACTCCCCAGTCAACTGTTGGCAGAGGAATGCAAATCAGAATGTAAAATATATAGAATAAATAATGGATATAAAACAAATCGAAAAAAGTCTTCTGCATTGCATCATCTTGGAGGGGGAAGGGGGGGGGGAGCGGCCCGGGGGAGGGGGGGGGGGCAAGCTCATTTTTGTTTGTTTTTAAATGTGGTTTTCCCTCGTTCCTCAAAATGGATGGAAGGAGACATGCAGACACAGGAATCAGCCATGGAGTGCATCGCAGCTGACACCAGGAGATACGTTTTTGACCTGGATTGACATTTCAGTTTCACACTTGACCTTCGTCAGCCTCTCTCTCTCTCTCATTCTCTGTGTACAATATATATATATATATATAATATATATATATATATATATATATATATATATTGTGTGTGTGTGTGTGTGTGGTGTGTGTGTGTGTGTGTGTGTGTGTGTGTGTGTGTTTTCTCTCTCTACCTATCTATTTATCTACCAATCCATCTATCTAATGAACTGTCTATCTATCTAATTATATATCTATGTGTCTATCTCTCTGTCTATCTATCTACCTATCCATCCATCTATCTATCTATCCATCAATCTATTCTATCAATCTAGCTACCTCTCTATATATCTATCTGTTTATTTATGTATCTGTCTATCTGCTTGTATGTGTGTCTGTATGTAAGTCAAAATTATGTAAGAGATGCATCTGTCTGCCTGACTGTCCGTCTGTCTGTCTTTCCGTCAGACCGTCTGTCTGTCTGTCCATCTATCTATCTCTCTCTGTGTGTGCGTGTGTGCGTGTGTGTGTGTGTGTGTGTGTGTGTGTGAGTGTGTGTGTGTGTGTGAGAGAGAGAGAGAGAGAGAGAGAGAGTCTGTCTTACTATTTGTGTGTGTGTGTGTGTGTGTGTGTGTGTGTGTGTGTGTGTGTGTGTGTGTGTGTGTGTGCGTTCAGAGTCTGTGTTTGTCTTTGTCTGTGTGTATTCGTTTGCGCTTGTGTCTGCGTATTCATATAAGTCTTATGGGTATTATTTTAATTAAATTCATGAAATGCTTGCTTCTGTTTCATACTAATATACAGTACATTATCAACATTACCGATTTTTTTTATGGCTGCAAATGCAGCACTGAAATGCGATTAATTCTTGTCATGAAAACAACGATCCATGAAACGTCAACACTGAACAACGACAATGGCAGGCAAGTCATCATCAGCTGCAACTGAGCAGTGTCTGAGAATGTATCGCCTCCCTTGGACCCCCCTGCAATCATTCTCCATTTGAATGATTCCTCCTCCAACCCGTCCCCTATTCTCACTCTCATAACCCGCTGGCAGGTCGGCCAAGTGTGGCCATCAACATTCAAACCATTCAAATGCTGAAGAAGTGAAAGCGGAGAGTGTGGGCGACAGAGTTAGGGCCAGGAAAAGGACGGGGCCTTTAGAGGAGATCGAAAATGATTCTATTCTGTCTCCTGTGCTCGTCAGTGCTAAGCGGCACAACGGTAATCTTCTATCATACATGGATGTGGAATGACAGAGAAAAAAGGAAGGAAGGAAGGAAGGAAGGAAGGAACCCGCCTCTTGATTACTTGTCGATGGTTGCTGGCAGGAAAGTTTTCGTTGTTTTCGTTTCATGTTTACTTTTTTGCATCCCGATGGGGAAGAAATGTCGTTCAGCTCTGTCGTTCAGCTCTACCTGTTGCATTCATCGCGCATTACGGGGAAGATAACTCCCATCAATTGCCGTCCTCCCTTCACACACTGCAGCTCCCTCCACCCACACCCTCCCTGTCCCCACCTTTTTTCTTAACACACCTTACATGCTTAAGTTATTCCAATGGAACAGCCGATGTAAAATCCCCATGAAATACAACATATTTATTTGTTTTTCTTGATGGCTTGGATCACTCCCTGATGAAGCAACGCATGTTCAAAACCGTCAAGATGGGAATCAACTCATTTCCAAAGGAGACCCTGTTTTATCAGTATTCAGTCTCCTGGTAAGGGTGATGCTGTCAGATGAAGGATCAGCCTGCATGGAGTCAGCACAGTGTCAGTGGTTGCGGGCGGGGAGCTGGCGAGACCGAGGCATGCAGGGTATTTGTCCAGGCGGGCTTCTGGTAATCCGAACTTGGAGATCTGTTAAACAGTTAATACATTTTTTAAAAGATATATCAAGCTTTGAGCAGTACCAGTCGCAGTAGCGTTGTCATCAGCGTCGCGGACACCCGGCTGAAAGGTCGTGGGTTCGAATCCCATCACAGCCATCTAATTGTGGGATTTTCCGCCCTGACCGGCTCTTTTCCAGAGTTCAGACTGCAGTGGGTTGAACTGTGAAGACTGGTATCAGACAGTCGCGTTTCATCCACTAAAAAGATGCGTCTCTGAGAGTGTTGCTCAAGAATCCTGAGGCCCCACCACGTCTGTCCAACCACAGTCTTCGTGAATTTGCCGATACTGGCAACCCTCCACACGATCCCGACAGGCTCTCTCTCCCTCTCTCTCTCTCTCTCTATTGCGCCCCGGTCAACAGGAGTGTGCATGATAATTCTTCAAACGGACAACTTAAAACGTTATTGTCGATCATTTAACCATACTTGACAGTCTTCTAGGGTTGAACTGCAGTAACAAGGGTTCTGTTGTAGATGAATTTTACCTGAGCGTCGCTCAAGGATTTGTAAAAGAAAAGAAAGCGCTGGCGGAAAATCAGGGAGAGGAGAGAGAGAGAGAGAGGAGAGAGAGAGAGAGAGAGAGAGAGAGTGGCCAGAGAGCAGAGCCAGGGGCGCTAGCCTTGTAGTTTGGGCTTAGATAAAAAAAAAAGAAAAACAAAAATTATTATCAATTTTGTGAGACAAAAGTCTCAATGTAATAAACAAGCTTATTTGTATTGCCGAACTCGAGTTGGCGAGATTGCGCAGACAGTACGACGAGAACCTTTTCTATAGTTTGGTAAATCAAAGTTACGCCGGTCACGAGGCTCGTCAGACTGGGGTGCCAGACAAGACTAACACGGCTACTCCCGCAAACTTGGAGGAACTTTACGATTACGTTATCGTGGATGGAGGAGTACTACGCTCTCGAAAGACGATATATATTTATGCCTAAGATGTTTTGTGGAAACAAACCCTCAAGTTTGTAAGAGGGCAGACATCCTTTTGAGATGTTTGTAAACAAGTGAAAAAGACTGTGAAGAAAACACGACATTTGTCAAAGGGTGACAGCGTTGATTAATCAGCGTAATGGGAAAAAAAGTTGATATATGATTTCTAATTTTTGAAGTATGTCAAAGACGCCGCTAGACTTTTGTAATTTGTAAAGCGCATATTGTGTAAAGGGACTTCTGGACTTAAATGGCGTGGAATAACTTTGTGACTGTAAAGTACCCTAATTGTGAAAAAGGGACAAATACCCAACGAAAGACATTGAATGAATTTGTAATTTGCATCGGTGATGTGAGCATAATAAAATAAAAGAAAACAAACAAACAACAAAAAAAGGATATATATCTGTGTAACTGTTTTCTATTTTGCATTATTAAGTTTGTGAAAAACACCCAAAGAAGATCAAGAGTAACTAAAACTCTAGTATAATAGATTTATATATATCAGAGGGGAGAACATAAAAAACTATTCTTTTGATTTCGTATTGAGGGAATGGAGTCAGATTGCGTTGCATGCGGATGATTACGACGTCTCTGTGTATGCATGGTGTATGCATGTGAGTATGGTCATGTGACTCTCTCTCTCTCTCTCTCTGTTTTATCCTCCTTTATGTTTATTCAACATCCAGTTGATGCTTGTGACTCAAGGAAATAAACAAAGGGATGACAATGATGGATTAAACAAGACAAAGATGTATACCTTTTCTCTTTAATTTCTTGTTTTGAATAATTTTGCTGAGTTTCACCTCTGAAAACGATGAGAGAAAATACTGACAAACAAATGTTGTTGCAAGCGATCGCGGACGCGCCACACACACACACAACACACACACACACACACACACACACACACGCACACACACACACACACACGCGCACAACACACACACACACACACACACATAACACACACACACACACTCACTCACACACACTCACGCGCACACACACACACACACACACACACACACACACACACACACACAAGGGGTGGGGGGAGGGAGGGGAGAAACAGAGAGAGACAGAGACAGACAAAGACAGAGACAGAGACAGACAGGCAGCGAGAGAGAGAGAGAGAGAGAGAGAGAGAGAGAGAGAGAGAGAGAGAGAGAGAGAGAGAGAGAGAGAGAGAAATGGTTTATTCGTTTCGCATCTAGGCCTGAACAAATGACTGAACAATTATAATGAATTAGTCAAGGACTTTTAAAGAAGAAAATAGAAAATAAACAAGCAAACAACATTTTAACTGCAAAAGAGGCAAACAACAAAGACCAATTCGGAAGAAAAAAGATACTAAGTTCTAAATCATACCTCGGATATCCTGCTATTATTAATCAGTCATCTTCATTCCCGCTTGTCTACTCGTTCACAATTGCATCTCTACCTTTAAAGGCTAGTTAAAGAAATATTGCAAACTGTTTTACAATTTTTGGGGTTCTTTCAGGACATTAACAATGTATATCTAAAAGCATTTGGCTCTCTGTAGTATTCGAGTGGTATGAGATCACGACGATCACTAAGGAGCGGGCAACGCAAACTAAAATGGAGTTCATTTTCTTGGTTATTTTTACAGGGGACAGATGAGTTTTACATCTCTTCGATTCTTGTATCGAAGTGAATGCGTTTTAATATCATTAGCTCCAAACCTGTATTAACAAGCGCTTGCTTTACATGTCTATTTGTGTCCGTTGCAAAATTCAGTTCCTGGGTATGATTCGTTTTGAATGATCTTTACATTGGAAATTGTTAACTTGAACAAATGCGATTGTCCCACTCCTGCCACTAACAATCTATTTGTCTTTGAAACAGTTTATGAAATGGTCAGCTGATTCAACACCTTGATTTCCCCACACATATCAAATCCAAATTTAAACAACACTAATTGAATGTTTTTACCCTGTTATTTTTACCTTTCACATCCAAAATAAATAACATCACATAAGCTGTATAAGGGAGGCGATTGTCATTCATTCTTATTAGTTAGATCCACTACTTAATTGATCTAGTGTACGCATTCACATACAATGGGAATCTATCAATATCTCCATAGATCATTGCATTATACGCATTAGTAGTTCTTTATGTGACACCTAGAAAGCGTTTAAATGCAAACGAATGTATTTTTTCTATATATTCTATACCTTCGTCAAGAGCCCAAATTTCTTATCCATATAGAAGTACTGGAAGCACTCTAAGATTAAAAAAAGTACCAAAATTTCAATTGACTGGAAGTTATAATTGTATATTAATGTCGAGATACCAAGAAC
>CM065740.1:12610816-12638316 GCA_033310375.1 Conus canariensis | reverse complement strand
TGAACTAGCAAACAATGTGGCAAAATTTGGTGAACTGGATAGAGAAATAGAAGAAGAAAAAAATAAATCAGCTAATGCAGATGATGACAAATTAGGGCAAGAGGCAAAAACTAGAATACAGCAAAAATACAAGATTTAATGCTAGAAAGATCGGCCAGATTAGAATTGTTGTCTACTTACAGAACACAGCTAGCATCGCAAACAAACAGAATCAGAGAAATTATAAACAGAATACTTTATAAAAACACTACATTAGTAGAAAGAATAAGGACTCTGTTCAGAGAACAGGGGATTACAATAGTTAGTATAAAAACAGCCATTGGTTTTGCTATCTCTACACTCGTTTATGCATTAACTGGCAGTACACCAACGGGGCCACTAGTACCTCCAGCGCCTCCTCCGGTCTCTGGTAAAAGTTGGATTAAAAAACAATTACACCACCTGTCAAATTTATTAAAACAATTTAGCTGCCAAAGCACTTGATGCTCTGCCTGGTATATTGGGCAGTGCTGTTAGCTGGGTTTTGTCTACTATAGGTAAAGTAGCTGGTTATATGGCCGACCATCTGTGGACATTGGGGGCGCTGGCTGCTGGTTTAATTTTTAGTGAAATAAAGTATAGCCAACCCAGTAAAAGTTAAAAAACACAAGAGCTGTCTTTTCACCAGTGTGTCTGTCAGGGTGGGGTATATTAACAGCTGGTGCTGGGTTGCTTTCTATAACAGCTGGTGCTGGGTTGCTTTCTATAACAGCTGGCGCTGGGCTGCTTTCTATAACGGTTGGTTGTTCAGAGCTAGATATTTTTTTAAATGGCCGGTGCGGGCCTTGTGTTTAAGCCTTTATTATGTCCCAAGTTTTGGTCATCTCCAGCTATGAGGATTTCATTATTATAATTCTGTAGCATGCCAATTTGTAGTCTAAGGTCAGAGGGTAGCATATATAATCCATGGCCTACAATAAAGTCAACCTTTGACCTATCATGTGCAAGAACGTCTTGGTATGTTTCTATGCTGGAAGGCAAATCAACAGCGGAGTTAATAGCATCTTCTAAATTAGCCAAATATTGTTTTCTTACATCGAAACCTGTAGATAGATCCACTATGCTGGACTTGGTCTGCGCCTGCGCTCCTAAAAGACACCAAACGTATGTTCGTATGGAGTCATTAAGTCTTTGCACTCCTGGCATTGTTAGGCCTTTACTTTCATCTAAAATAAATGTTGTTCAGGCATCGCCGTGTTTTTTGTTCTATTGACCCCAATCTAACTGCTTTGTCTGGCTTAAAAGAGGTGTGTTCAGGCCAGTAGTCAAAATTTGATTCTCTACGTTCGCCCCACAAATACAGTGTACCCAACCCATGCTTACGGTCTGACTTTTGTCTAACTCAGTTGAAAATTTAATGTTAAATTCATTGCAGATTTTTACACATGCATTCTTGTTAATAGGGTTGTTAAATGGATTAAGCGATTTATTGTTGGGGAGGGGTACTTGTAGTTCAGTTAGTATACGTCTATACTGGTAATAAACATGAAAATTATATACTGACCTTACTAAGAGATTGGGGTGGTGTAAATGGCTTGCATATGAAACACAGCAGCCAGTAGTTGTGCAGTAAATCGCAAAATTTAATTGATTTTGATTAAAAAAAAAAAAAAAGCATGGAGTTGACTGACCATAATTTTGGTACTCTATCATTTTTTTTATTGGAGGATTTAAATATGCTTGTAGGGGGCTTACAAGTCTGGCTTCGAAGCCATATGTTTAATCTACTGCAATGGTTAGTTTACTGAAGTTCAATGATTTGGGGTTATAAAACACCCCTACATTGTACTCAACACTTTCGTTATATTAAAAAGGTTCCATTTTTAATTATTTTTAAAAAGTATGCACATTTATATAACCAAACAAAACGAGCGTGTGTTTTTAAAGTATCCACTTGATAATAGCCGTGGTCAGTATAGGGTCGCTCTCAGCGAAGTTGGTTTTAAAGTTAAGTGGTTTAACGTATCTGAAGAGACTCAAAATAATTGGATTAATGTTAATGACGAACAACGTAATCAATTAAGTCACGTAACAATACCTGAAAGTTATTACAACTTTTGTTCTTTAAGAGAACTATTTAGCGAATTAGGCATATTGTTAAGAATTAGCGAAGCAAACCTCAGAATTATTATGGCATTTCCCCTAGAAGAAAAAAGGGAGTACCTTTTCCCTAGAGGCCTTGCTCGAATCTTGGGCTTCTACAGTCGTAGCAGAATGTATTATATTAGTACAAAGGGTGACATCTATGAATATGAAGGTAATAGGCCGTCTGATTTTCTCATTAACCCATCGGAAAGTAATTTATTTAATGATCAACCATCTTCAATTCTAAGAGCAGTACCATCAAGTAAGGCGGGTTATTGCGATTAACAGTTAAATACATTTGATGAAAGCAAACAATTTAAACAATTTGCTCGTGGGTGGATATATTGATTGTGTGTAGAAATAACTAACCAGGACGGAAAACCAGTTGTTTGTTCTCATTTATTAATAGTGCTTGAAATAAAATAGATAAGTAAATCTAATTTTTAGCCATTCTAGCAAACTCGATTTCATCATCCAATTACACTGTTTTAATAAATGTTTGGGGTTAATTTTGCACTTTTTTTTTTTTTTTTTTTAAATAATGATTTATAAATAGATGAATATGCCAGAGAGAAGGTCAATATGCGGACTCAACCTCGCCTATATTTTTTGCCCTGTAAACCCTCTTTTACAAGTTTACTAGCGTAAGCAAGTTAAAAAATGTTTAAAAATGTAAAAAAGCGGCAAAAAATAGCAAGTAAGCAAGAAAAAGATATTAAAAAGAGGGTTTACAGGGCAGAAAATAGGGGGGGGGGGGGGGGGGGTGTTGAGTCCTTCTCTGTGTGTGTGTGTGTGTGTGTGTGTGTGTGTGTGTGTGTGTGTGTGTGTGTGTGTGTTGTCAGGGATGTTTAGCTGTCTTTAATATTCTGCTTTCATTTGGTGGAGGATTGTGACCTTTTTGGTGATGTGTGTCTTTTCTAAAGTGTTGTTATCTACTGGTTTATGCGATTTCCCTTGCTCAATGGACCTTTTTTTTCTCCCTTTCTTTTCAATTTGTTCACACCCATAAAGTTTCTTTTGACCAAAGCTTATGTCTCTCCGCTCCCCCTCCCTCCCCCTCCCTCTTCCCATCGAGGTTTTAATGCATGTGCACACGTTCGCCTAGTATTGCACAGCGGACAACATAATGTAATGTGGTCTACAACCCTTACTAAACATTACATTTTTTGCCAATTGCTTTTTGTTGTTGTTGTTGTTGTTGTTGTGTTGTGTGTGTGTTGTGGTGTGTGTGTGTGTGTGTGTGTGTGTGTGTGTGTGTGTGTGTGTGTGTGTGTGTGTGTGTGTGTAGCTCATTTGAATCCCCCCCCTCTCCCCCCACCGCTTGCAGGTACAGGTGTTGATGTGTTCACGATGTTATGAAAACTAAAGTTGCTAACTCGTAGTTCTTTGTCAGATGTTAGGTCAGCTCATTTGGCTAGCATGTCTGATATATTTTGTTATTTACCATGCATAATGCAAGCACATATATTGATGTGTTCATGGTTTTATAAAACCAAAGTTCTCTCTCTCTCTCTCTCTCTCTCTCTCTCTCTCTCTCTCTCGTGCACTTTATTTAGTTGGATGGTTGCAAACTTTTGACGAATGACATTACATGCTTCCTGCACTAATGGCATTCACTGTTCCTGGAGATGGGTGTTGCCACAGGCTGCAATTGAATTGTTGTGATTCTTCTTTCTTTTGCATTTTTCTTTTGTAATTCATTGTTTGTTCTTTCTTTCTTGTTTAATTTCTCGTAGATTTTAATATCCAATTTATATTATGCATACCTGTATGAAAAGGTCAAATCTTTTTACGTTTGAATTGTTTGACTTTCATGTATGTGTGTGTTTAAAAAAAAACTGGTGGGTGGCACAAGTCCACGTTTAGAAACTATCAAGAAAAGCATGAATAGTTCAATATCAATCATTTCCATGAACTCTCAGGGCCTAGACAATAGACACAAAAGAGATATATTTCATTATCTAAAACGCAAAAAGCATTGCATATACTTCCTGCAAGATACGCATTCTGAAGAAAAAATGGAGCAATATATTCTTTGTAAATGGGGGTACCAAGGATGGTTTTCAAGCTATGCTTCCAATTTAAGAGGTGTAGCAATACTTTTCAATAACAATTTTGAGTTTAAAAAAAAAGTTTTTAAAGGAAGCGGTGGAAACAGTCTTATGGTATTGGTCGAAATTAAACAGAAAGATTTCCTACTGGTGAATGTATAGGGGCCTAACAGGGATGACCCAGAATTCTATAATATTTTGACCCAAAAGTTAGAGAATTTGGTGTTGATAATGTAATAATAGGCGGAGATTTTAACTTGGTACTTGATCCAGCGAGAGACTATAAGAATACAAACAACCCCAAAGCTAAAGAAATGGTTGACAAGACAATAAATGATATAGACTTAAATGATATTTGGAGAAATTTGTCTTAGGTATACATGGCGAAGCAGTAACCCATTTCAGCAAGCCAGACTCGATTTTTTTCCTTATTTCAGATCAGGCTGTTTCTTTTGTAGAAGATGCAGAAATTGAATGTGGATACAGGACAGATCACTCCATGATCTTTCTGAGCTTAAAATTTAGTGAAAAGCCTAATAGGAATACTTTTTGGAAATTTAACTCTTCACTATTAAAAGATCAAACTTAATGAAGAAATTTAAAAAAAAATTAAAGAAGAATATGCAGCAAGTCCATATGCAAGGGAAGCAATCGATAACATCCCATTACCTGACTTGCATCTCTCAATTCCCGATGATATTTACCTACACTTTTTGTTAATGAAGATACGCCAAGGACTATATCCTATGCTACTATGAAAAAGAAAAAATGAATGAAGAAGAGTTCAAATTACAACAAGAAATACAACAGATGGACGGTAAGGAAACTATTCGCGTGGAATGAAAGCAATAGAGTCTAAAAAAGAGCAACTTAAAGTTATACGAGAGAAAAGAATTGAGGGAATGCTTTTTAAGGTCACGAGCCAGATGGATCGCAGAAGGAGAAAAAGTTACTATTTTTGCAACGTAGAAAAGCGACATTATGTAAGTAAAAAAGCATGGCTAGGCTAACCGACAAATATGGTAACACTCTGAATGATCAAAAAGACATCTTGAAGGAAGTTCAGTGTTTTTATGAAAACTTACAGGATACAGGATAACAATTTCATTTGTCCAAAAGATGGAAAGTTCATTTTCGACAGCACAGCAACCATATAATAATAATAATAATAATAATAATGAATACTTATATAGCGCCTATTCTCGGCTAGAGACCAAGCTCTAAGCGCTTTACAATCCACACTCGCTTACACAACGGGCTGCCTACCTGGGTAGTGCCGACTGAAGAGCTGCCAGCTGGCGCTTCATTCAGTCGTTTCCCGTGTCATCCAGTCAATATCGTTCAATATCGTTCACTCAGTTTCTTTACTTCCTTCATTCTTTCCATTTCTTACGCAGGGTGCATGCTGTGTGTAACGTGTCATCCATACCAACGGCCAAACTGGCCTACTCTTCCGAAAGTTGGTGATGGGATTTTACGTGTGTGCAAGATATTATGCGTGCGTTCACACACGGAACCTCGGTTTATAGTCTCATTCGAAGGACTGTGTGGGAAATGGAGTCAGAACTAATGTTAACTCCGAGGGAAAAATCCCCCTGTACCGAAACGCCCCGGCGGAGATTCGAACCCGCAACCCCAGGATCACCAAGATTACGAGTCAGGCGCTCTACCAACTGAGCTATTCCGGCTCCCAATACCAGGACAACTCACGCACACACACACACACACACACACACACACACACACACACACACACACACACACAAGGCGTAAACTGCCTGTGTAAGAATCCATAGTAAATCAATCCCATCAGTAAAATATCTTCATGCAAGCACAAACACTCTTCCCACACACCCTCCCACCCTGCCCCCCCCCCCCCCCCCCCACCACACACACACACACACTCACACACACACACGTACAAACACATGTGCGTGCGCAGCTACAGTACACATCCACTCTCTTTAAATCATCGAACCTAAAATTACAAAAGAGAGCATCATCATTAAAAGCAAGCAACATACTCATAAATATATTCAGTTTAATAAGATTAAAATAATAAATATGAGTATTTAAGACCAGGCATCCCTCGATACATACGATTTAAACACACACACACACGCGCGCGCCCGCGCGCATGCACGCACACACACACACATAGCACATGCGCGCGCGCGCACACACACATGCACACACACACAGTCACACACAGCACGCACACATGCACGCATGCACACACGCACGCACGCGCGCGCGCGCGCGCGCGCGCGCGCACACACACACACACACACACACACACACACACACACACACACACACACAAGGCGTAAACTGCCTGTGTAAGAATCCATAGTAAATCAATCCCATCAGTAAAATATCTTCATGCAAGCACAAACACTCTTCCCACACACACCCTCCCACCCCGCCGCCCCCCCCCCCCCCCCCCATACACACACTCACACACACACACGTACAAACACATGCGCGTGCGCAGCTACAGTACACATCCACTCTCTTTAAATCATCGAACCTAAAATTACAAAAGAGAGCATCATCATCATTAAAAGCAAGCAACATACTCATAAATATATTCAGTTTAATAAGATTAAAATAATAAATATGAGTATTTAAGACCAGGCATCCCTCGACGTTCTTCTCTTTTTGATGAAGGGATTGAGTGAAGGGATTGAGTGAAATTTCAAACGAAAACCACATGGGATAACCTTGTGCCTTTGGCACTGCCGGATAAAAACAATATGACTGGAAACTCTTGTCTTCTCTAATGTTGCTTTGAGGTAGGCTACACCCAGTCCCTGTGGAATAGGTGGGAGAGTCCGTAACTTTGGGAGCCCAGAGCTGAAGAATGGTGATGAGAGCGGCATAGCACAGAGGGAAAACAACCGAATACAGACGATCAATGTTGACATGGAGTACATACGATAAAGGTGCAGTCTGGTGGGTTGATTGTAGACTGGAGAATCCAGGGGCTTATTCACCTTGGTAAGAAAAAACGAAAGCAAACAACGACAGCACACGCAAATTTTGCTGTGTTAATGACGTAAAGATCGGGGAGACGCAGACAAAACAAAAAAGACGTCACAAAAGATGTGTGCGTTCCCCACCCTCCCGGCATCACTTACCCCCACACACCTACCATTCTAGAGAGGGGCAGAGAGAGAGAGAGAGAGAGAGAGGGAGGGTGGAAGTGGGGGGAAAGGGAAAGGCCCGTTTACAACTCATAAAGATATGCATACTTTAGGGTGTAACAATTTAAAAAAAAAAAAAAAAGGGGGGGGGGGGGGGGGGGGGGGGGACTCCCAACGGTCATTCAGGCAGTCCACCGGTATAGCATAGAGGGAAAACAACCAAAGACAGACGATCAATGTTGACATGGAGTACACAAAATACAGGTGCAGTCTGGTAGGCTGGTACATAAGTATTGATAACACTTGACTGGGTCTTTTTCAGAACAACTGCCCCAATTTTTTTTTTTTTTTTTGTGCAGCTGAGATAGGGTACATAGCTTGTTTGTGGTCTTCAGCACTTACCCTACCCTTGTTATTTTTCAAAACGTTTTTTGAGGTTGAAAAAAATTGTTTGCGGTTGTGCACGTATATATCATATATATGCCTAGACACCCTAAGGTATTCGTCTGAAATTTCACTCAATCCCTTCATCAAAAAGAGAAGAACGTGAAACTCAGAAGATTCTTTTCAGAGCAAGCTCAAACCTGATGTCGCAAGCAACCAGAAGATTTTCCACCCAAATGGACAAAAGCAATGAACTCATCAAAGCCTGCCGCCACCAAATGGCTTACCTGTGTTCAGAAGAGACATCACAGTTCATCATCAACACTGTGAAGAATGCCAACCAGGACCTACATGAAAGCCTGAAGAAAAGAAAAGCAACGAAACTAGAAAAAAACTTTTGCCAAAAGGAAATGCAAGTGACCCACAGCCCACTTCCCAAGCACCAGTGGACTCTGACAAACTGGTTGTGACCATTCCTGATGATGTCCATCGCCCAGACGAACAGAAAGCACTTTTAAGCCATGGATTAAAGTTTGTCCCTCTGAAACCCCGAACAAACTTCCTGTCCACACTATCACTGCCAACACTTTTTTTTCACAGATTACGCCTTGCAGCACATTTTCAGGACCAGTGCCCCCTCTCCACAAGTACAAACAGCAATGACATCGCTCACCTCTTCCCAAAGGAGCGTGGAACATGGACACCCAAACCAGGAGAATTCTCTTCCCTAGATCATTACATTGACAAGTGCACGCAGGAAATCCAACAAC
The DNA here is from genome assembly GCA_033310375.1 of Conus canariensis. Classification (NCBI taxonomy): domain Eukaryota; kingdom Metazoa; phylum Mollusca; class Gastropoda; order Neogastropoda; family Conidae; genus Conus; species Conus canariensis. The sequence continues at coordinate 12,629,841 of CM065740.1, read as the reverse complement.
TGAGCTTCCAACCTCTGAAACACTCCAACTTGTCCGACGATGAGTGGAAGGCATTACCGGATTTGAAGAAAAGAACAGATGTGGTAATCAAACCTGCCGATAAGGGTGGTGCGATAGTGGTGTGGCAAAGGGACTACTATGAAAAGGAAGTAAAAAAAAAACAGCTATCTGACACGCTTTCTACACCCCATTGAAGAAACCAACAGTAAAAGAGGACAATGCCCTTGTAAGGAAAATTGTCAATGGAGCTATTGCATCGGGCCATCTAGATCCCAACTGAAGCCTCAAGAGCTGTGGTTCGAGAACCCCGGGAGTCCAAATTCTATGCCCTTCCAAAAATTCACAAGCCCAACAACCCTGGACGCCCCATTGTATCCGCCTGTTCCTGTCCGACAATTCTTATTTCACAATTCATCGACTCTCTCCTGCAACCACTTGTTACCTCTCTGCCAACCTTTGTCAAGGACACCAGTCACGCCCTTCAACTGCTTGACCAACTCCATTTCCCACTAAATGGATCTGATCGTTTCTTATTCACCATGGATGTCACTTCTTTGTACACGAGCATCCCCCACAATGAGGGTCTGCAGGCCATAAAACACTTTCTAAAGAACAGCACCTTTGACATTGACATCACAACCATCCTAAGGCTGGCAGAGTTGGTCCTGACACTGAACAGTTTCTGTTTTGGTGATTGCCACTTCGTCCAAACTCGAGGGGTGGCTATGGGCACCAAGATGGGGCCGAGTTACGCATGCCTCTTTATGGGTTTCATCGAGGAGCAGATACTCTCTTCATATCCTGGACGCATCCCTCCATTCTTCAGACGCTTCATTGACGACATCATAGGTATCGCCACAAGCACCAAGGCTGAACTTCTAGATTTCATACACTTTGTGTGTTCATCCCACCCAGCCCTGAAATTCACTTACACCATCTCTGAAACAACTGTATCTTTTCTAGACATTCAAGTGTCCATCACCAGTACAGATCAACTGAAAACATCAGTGTTCTACAAAGAAACTGATTCACATTCTCACCTTAAGTTCACATCCAGCCACCCACAGTCTACCAAGAAGAGTATCCCTTACTCTCAATTCTGTCGCCTCAGAAGACTGTGCAGCAAAGACGATGACTTCAAACTGCAGGTCAACTGGATGTGTTCCTTCTTCAGAAGGCGAGGATACCCTGAAGCAGTCATCATCGATGCCGCCAATCGTGCCCTTCGCACCCCCAGAACTCAGGCCATGACCCCATCTCAGAACAAAGATCAGTCAGACCGACCAGTCCTTACTCTGACCTACCACCCACGCAACCTCCCAGTTAAAAACATCCTTGTGAAAAACTTTGACATCCTGCAAAAAGACCCCAAACTCAAGTCCACCTTCGACAAACCTCCACTAGTGGCATACCTGCGTGACACCAACCTCAGGGATCATCTAGTACGAGCCACTTACAAAGACTCACCGAGCAGCTCTCCACCAGGAAACCACCGCTGCAACGAACCCCGATGCAAAACCTGCCCCTCTTTAAATACAACCACTAACACCTTCAGGGGCCCATCAGGCAAAAGTTTCACCATCAGATCCCCCTTCACTTGCCGATCTTCCAACCTTGTGTACATTCTTTCATGCAGCCTCTGTTCCAAACTCTACTGTGGTGAGACCTACTGTACCCTGGATGATAGATTCAGGGAACACCTCCAGGCTGTCAACCTGAATAAGGACACCCCCATAGGTACACATTTCAATAGCCCTGGACATAACGTGTTTCATATGTCAGTCTCTGCTGTTCACCAAAACCACTCAGATGCCATACACCGGAAATTCCTTGAATCATCTCTGATCTCTAGGCTAGGGACGCTCACTCCCCATGGACTGAACATCAAGGACTGAGGTGATGGAGTCGCCATTTTAGCCATACAATGTGGACTGCCCAAATTTGTTGTTGTTGTTGTTGTTGTTGTTGTGCAACATGCCGGCAGCTGAGATAGGGTACATAGCTTGTTTGTGGTCTTCAGCACTTACCCTACCCTTGTTGTTTTTCAAAACGTTTTTTGAGGTTGAAAAAAATTGTTTGCGGTTGTGCACGTATATATCATATATATGCCTAGACACCCTAAGGTATGAATACCTTTATGAGTTATAAACGTGCTTCTTCCCCCCCCCCCCTTTCCCCCCGCCCCCTCCCCCTCTCTCTCCCTCTCTATAATGGTAGGTGCCGGGGGGGGGGGGGGGGGGGGGAGATGATGCCGGGAGGGCGGGGAGCGCGCATGTGTGTGTGTGTGTGTGTGTGTGTGTGTGTGTGTGTGTGTGTGTGTGTGTGTGTGTTCTTCCCTTTATGTGTGTGTGTGTGTGTGTGTGTGTGTGTGTGTGTGTGTGTGTGTGTGTGTGTGTTTTGAGTTCTTGTCACTTCAAATTTGTTGAAACAATTCCTGTGTCCTCAGTTTCATGTCACTTGAAAAAGACTCTAAGAGTCGAAACGTCGTGTATTGTTTTTGTTTTCTCTTTAACCCCTCTTTTCGTTTCGGTCTTTACCACCAATCTTCAAATTACATAGTTGTTCTGAAAAAGACCCAGTCAAGTGTTATCAATACTAGCGAATTATGTAGTTTTTGTCACGCTACAAAGGACAGTATATGTTCTGGCACTGTGGTGTTGTTAAACATTTTTGGAATGCTTTTATGTATACAATGAATTAAAAATGTCACAATGTGTCAAATTTACGAATTACAGAACCACTGGTTATTCTTGGTTCTGATAAAGATATAAGCACTGATTAGATCATTTATTTCATTTTGATATCTGCTAAATAATACTTGTACCACTGTAAATCAAATGGAAATATGCCTACTGTACAAGCTTTTGTTACTAAGTTAAAATACAGATACAATATTGAAGAGTACATAATGCGCAAAAATATGGTATATAATGATTTTGTTGCCAAGTGGACTCCTTATAAAGCTTTTTTTTTTAGTTGATTTTAGTAACCCCCCTCCCTCCCAAAAACAACAACAACAACAAAACAAAACAAAACAAAAAACAAACAAATAAACAAACAAAAAAAACAACAACACTGAATTCATCTGTATTTGATACATTAATTTAAAAAAAAAGAAGAAGAAAATTTGGTGGTTTTCATGTGACATGTTTCAGGCCCATTCAGTAGACATCTATAAGCCATTTAGTTCCTCTAATCATAGTATAGTCCCACCTTCATTTGCTTCTAACTGATGTAACTGAGTTGACCAGGGAAAAAAGTCTTCATATAACTATATTTAACTGAATGGTCATTTAACTGTTTACCATTTGCATAGTAAGTCAACTGTTTTTCATTTATGTATGTATACATATATATGTATATGTATATATGTGTATGTATATTTTCTTTTTATCTTCTTCTGTTTTCACTTGCATTGTTGTAAGTTATAATGAATACTATGTATATGTATTTTTGTGTCCTACAAAAAAGGACACACACACACACACACACACACACACACACACACACACACACACACACACACACACACAGAGTTGAGCCCATGGTTATGTCAATTGTTGAAAAACTACAAAAAAGCCGACAAAAATATACATGACAGTATCCGCACTAAAGAAAAAGAACTTGCACAGCGCATAGACCTAAGTGACAGGATAGAAGTGACAGCAACAAAAGAAGCTTTCATAACACTCAAAGACCACAAGCCCAACTTTCATAACAATCCAGCATGTAGACTAATAAATCCATCCAAATCTGAACTAGGCAAAATAAGCAAGAAAATTCTGAAAAAACCCCCAATAAAGAACATAAAATCAAACTCTGAATACAACCTCTGGAAGACCACATACGAAGTTATCCAATGGTTCAAAAAACTCAATAAACAAAGTAATACAGTATTCATCACATTAGAGACAGTTAATATGCGGGCTCTAACTCACCATCTTATTTTGCCCGAAACCCCCCTTTTTCACAAACAAATCTCGTCCATCTCATGCTACTTTTTGCCAAAAGTAGCACCTTTTTTACAACTAAACTTAACATCCAAAAAGCCTCCAAAATTGACGTAATTGTTACTTTAAAATGGGGTCTTCGTGCAAAAACAAAGATGAGCAATTTAGAGGCCCGCATATTAACAGTCTCTCCATAGCATAAAAATCTAATGGCCTACAGTACGCTCTTCTACTTCCAGCACTACCAACAAATCAGAACAAACAACCGGCCTTCCATCTTGATTAGTTATTTTTACACACACTGAATTTATAGACCCCTCAACTAATTCTTTAAACCGGCTGTCTTCACCAAATGTGCTTAACTGATAATCGCAAAACCCCGCCTTAATTGATGGCAGTACTCCTAGAACTGTAGATGGATTGCCATCAAATAAATTAGTATTTGTTTTTAACTCTCGTAAATGGACATACAACATCGAGTTAACGAGAAAATCACATGGTTCATTACCTTCAAATTGATAGATGTTTTTTTCTTGTACTAAATTTATAAGATCTGCTAGTACTGTGGAAACCCAAGATTCTAGCAAGGCCTTTAGGGAAAGTGTATTCTCTTTTTTCTTCTAGTGGAAAGTGCATAGTAATTCTGAGGTTTGCTTCGTTAATTTTTAGCAATATGCCTAATTCGTTAAATACTTCTTTTAAAGAACAAAAGCTGTAATAGCCTTCTGGTATTTTTTCATGAGTTATTTGATTGCCCTCTTCATTACTAATATTAATCCAGTTATTCTGAGCTTCTTCAGATATATTAAACCACTTAACTTTAAAACCAATTTTTCTAAGAGTAACCCTACTATTACTGCGCCTATTGTTAATTGGATACTTTAAGAACACACTTGTGTTTTGTTTAGTTATATAAATGTACATACTTTTTAAATCCTTTTTAAAAATTATTTAAAAATGGAACCTTTTAAATATAATGAAAGTGCCACTTACGACGTAGGAGGGGTTTATGAGCCCAAATCTTTGGACTTTAGTAACCTAACCATCGCAGTGGATGAATCATATGGCTTTCTAGTCAGACTTGTAAACCCACTAACTAGATATTTAAATCCTCCAATAAAGAGTGATAGAGTGCCATCAGCATGGTCAACTCATCCCATGGCTTTTTACCAGAATCAGTTAAATTTTGCAGTTTACTGCTCAACCACTGGCTGCGGTGTTTCATATACAAACCATTTAAACCACCCCAATCTCTTAGTAAGGTCAGTATATAACTTTCATGTTTATTACCAGTATAGGCGCATACTAACTGAACTACAAGTACGCCTCCCCAACGACAACGCGTTTAATCCATTTCTCAGCCCAATGGACAATAATGCATATGAAAGAATCTGCAACGAATTTAACATTAACCCTTCAAATAACTTTAGACAAAAGTTAGACCGCAATCACGGGTTGGGCACATTGTATTTGTGGGGTCAGCGTAGAGAGTATAATTTTGACTACTGGCCTGGCCACACCTCTTTTAAGTCAAACTCCCAAGTTAGATTGGGGGCCATAGAACAAAAACACCCCAATGCTTGGACAACATTTATCTTAGATGAAAGTAAAGGCCTAACAATGCCAGGAGTGCAAAGACTTAATGACTCCATACGCACGTACGTTTGGTGCCTTTTAGGAGCGCAAGCACAGACCAAGTCTAGCATAGTGGATCAATCTACAGGTTTTGACGCCAGAAAACAATTTTTAGCTAATTTAGAAGATGCTATTAACTCTGCTGTTGATTTGCCTTCCAGCATACAAAGGTACCAAAACGTTCTTTCACATGCTAGGTCAAAGGTTGACTTTGTTGTGGGTCATGGATTATACATGCTGCCTTCTGACCTTAGACTGCAGATTGGCATGATACAGAATTATAATAATGAAATTCTCATAGTCGGAGACGATCAAAACTTAGGACACAATCAAGGCTTAAACACAAGGCCCGCACCAGCCATTTTGAAAAAAGTATCTAGCCCAGAACCTGCAGAAAGCGACCCACCGCCACCAGTTATAAGCAGCCCAGAAAGCGACCCCCCGCCTGTTGATGTACAGACAGACACACTAGCGAAAAGACAGCCCTTGTTGTGTTTTTAACTTTTACTGGATTAGCCATACTTTATTTCACTAAAAATTAAACCAGCAGCCAGCACTCCTAACGTCCACAGATGGTCGGCCATATAACCAGCCACTTTGCCTATGGTAGACAAAACCCAACTAACAACACTGCCTATTATGCCAGGCAGAGCATCAAGCGCTTTGACAGCTAACTTCTTTAATAGGTTTGCTAGATGATGCAGTTGTTTTCTAATCCAACTTTTACCGGGCTGAGGCGTTGGAGGAGCTACTGGCCCTGTTGGCGCACTGCCGGTTAATGCATAAACCAGCGTAGAGATAGCAAACCCAACGGCTGTTAATATACTAACTATTGTAATCCCCTGCTCTCTGAACAGAATCCGTATTCTTTCGGCTAGCGTGGTATTTTCATGAAGCATTTTGTTTATAGTTTCTCTGATTCTGCTTATTTGGGTATCTATTTTTTCTCTGTTAATATACAACGCTGCTAACCTGTTTTTTTTTTTTTTATCTTCCATTAAATCCTGTATTTTCGCCTGTATTTTAGCCTTTTCTTCCGGCTCTAAATTGTTATCATCTGCATCAGCCAGTTTATGTTTTTCTTCGTCTATCTCTCTCTCTAGTATATTAAATTTTGCCAAATTGTTTTTTAGTTCTTCGTTTATAGTTGTTAAAGCGGACTTAGTAGACCTGAGGTCACGCAGTTCAGCTTTAAGATCCTTGATTCTAGCTTTAAGAACCTCGTGTTCGCGCTCAGGCAATGGGCGATCATCAATTGTTTTTAAAGCCGTTTCTTCTTCAGGACTCAGCTCACGTTCTCTTTGACTAGGCGAACCGACAATTGTTTTTAACTGGGTCTCCTCATTAAGACTCGTCTCAAGTTCTGCTATTAGTTCATCTGCTCTTTGACTTAATTCGTGAAGAGGGATGTTTTGCACTTCAGATTGCGCTGGCAACTCTTGCACTATGCTTTGTAAAAGACTAACAGCCTCAGACCTTAGATTGCCAATAAATTTAACTGCCTTTGGTCAAAAACAGGGAGCTCTCTAAGAATTGTGCTCCTGCTTAAAAACTGGGTTGGGTCTGGTTTTGTAGTAAGCCGTACAAGGTTTTCTTTACTAGTTCTTACATACAAATGATTATTTTTATCTGTTGAAAAATTGGAAACCTTAAGTGCTTCCGGCTGCTCTCGCCCCATATGGCTATATAATGATTCAATTCTATCTAACATTCGTATTTGACTTAATCCTACTCCTTGGCCTGCTGCTGCTGCTTCAAGTTCTTCTTGCAATGAAGGACCTGGTTCTTCAATAGAAACAATCATGCCAAAATCGTCTTCTTCTTCTTCAATAGGACTAATCGCGTCAAAATCTTCATCAGCCATATTTATATATTTATTATTTTTTGTTTTATAAAAAATGAATCCATACGGCTGCGACCTTGATCCATTCAGAAAAGTGAAGGAGCCCCATGGCATAAAAGGCATAAGACAGACTGTGCGGGTTGTAAATAATCCATCAACAATTGAGCCAAATGAAATGTTAACAGTAAGATTTAGTGACCTCGGGCCTGACGATGTTATAATGCCAGGCACTGCCAGGCTGTCATTCAAAATAGATATTGAGTCGACGGATCCTAATGCTACTGTCGTTGCTAACCTGGGCAGGGCCATCATTAAAAATATGGTAATTAAACTGGAGGGTAGAGAAGTCTTCTCACTGAGTAGCGCAGAATTTTTAATCTCTATTCTGATCTGTGGCTGCCTAGAACAGAAAGAAAAGACAAAATCTTTCAAGGAATCCAGAGCCCAAACGGCCTTAAGCACAGGCTTAATGCTGCAGATGCAAAGGAAGACGAGGGAGACCAGGCAATAGCGCGAGCATTTAAGAACAGATTTTGCATTCCTCTAGATTTTGAACTGTTAAAAACCCATCAGCCATATTACCAAGGTGCACTAAGAGACAAACTTACTTACGAACTGACATTCAATGACAGCGGGTCTGTTATTCTATCAGATGATCCCTTAGCCAAATACACTGTTAGTAACATCTCTCTTAATTTTGACGTTGTTACTAACCCTGAACTAGCTAGAATAATCTTAAACCAGTATAAAAGTAGGGCGGTTGTTTACTTTGAAAGAGTTTTACACCACAGTCTAGCGATTAAAAACAAGCAAGACACCGTCTGGGAAATAGCTATAAGCAATTCTTTAAGGTCTCTAAAGGGGGTTCTCTTGCTATTTACTGAACCCTCAGCTCCTTTTCAGAGAGAATCTGAGGTGTTTTACAACCCAAAAATTGAGCAGTTGTCTTGCACAGTAGATGGTAAGCCTTTTCAGCTGTATTCGGCGGGACTTTTGCCCGACCAACACTTTGATGAAATAAGAAAGTTATTCGCCGGAGGCAGACAGACAAGCCCCACAGCCGATCATGTGTGTAAAAAACTTCACCTTCACGATGTAAGACTCGAAGATTATCTAACAGACAAATATGGACTATGGCTGGATTTTAGATCCACGTATGACAACAGACTGCACGGGAGCGGAAGAAGGGTAGGGTCAGATGGCATACTCATACAGATTAATAAGGAAGAGGAGGAGAATGGCCAGATACAAATGCACGTTTTTGTGGTTTATGACGCCCAGCTGAACATTGAAGAAAATAGACTGAAAGAAATAGCCTATTAAAACAGATGGATAGTTTGAACTTTTTACCTAAAGACCCGCACTGTTCGCTTATTTGTGGGATTACTGGGTGTGGGAAAACTGTCTTCGTGCTTGATTTGTTACAAACAGTCTACAGATTTCATTACGAGTACATTGTTATATTCTGCACAACCATTAAGCACAACAAGTCTTACAAAGAAAGGCAGTTTGTTTGGACAGACGAAAATATATTCTTAGTTGATCCTACTGACAAGCTAAGCGACTGTTTAGAACATTACTATAGGCTATTTGAGGGAACCGAAACGCTGTTTATTATTGATGACTGTTCAGCCGAACAAGACATTGTTAAAAAAAGAAGGACTCTGTCTAAGCTAGCCTTTAGCGGAAGACACGCATTAGTTTCTGTTTGGCTCTTAACTCAAAAATACAATGCTGTCTTAAAGGACTTTAGATCGCAGTTAAAATCAGTCATCTTATTCTATACTAAGGACAAGGACAGTTTTGAAGAGTGTTTAAGTGAAAACTATATAATCAGGAACAAGGATGAACTAAAAAAAATAAAAGAGCAGCTAGAAAAATCTAAGCACGCTAAACTATGCTTACGGACTGACCCGCCAGTTCAATCCGTTTGCTTATTATAGATTGTTTATTATAGATTATTTACTATAGATTGTTTATTACAGATTGTTTAATAATAAATTGTTTATATTAAAAAATGTCTCGAGGGCCAGAATCAAAAGCGGAGTTAGCTCCTAAATGCGTTGCAGTAGAGCTGAAAGATCTAGCAGATACAACTGACTTTGATCTAATAGGAGTGGCAGGAAATGTTTATGGATTTGAGTACACCGACGATGGCGTTTACAAACGAATAGAAATTGAAGATAAAAAACGACAGCAATATCCCGCCCTGGAAGAGATAAGAAATCTAAGGGCAAACGATTTTGGCAAACACGAATACAAACTTCATAAACGAGAGAATGCCTGGGCGTTGCTTCCTGACATTAACTGGGATTTAAAGTTTGAACTACGAAGCCCCCATGTATACTTTGATAAGAAATACAATTTTAGAAAAGCTTTGAATGAAGGACGCCTTCTTGCTAGCCTAGTCCCAGGAACACAACAGAAAAAGCAGATTGAAATAACTAAGCAGGGCTCTGTATATATGCTGCGGAGAAAGAAGTCCTTAGCTGAAGTGGGGGGCGACACCGTCGGCTTAGAATTTAACCCAAAACTAGAATCACTGCCTAGAAAAATGACGATGCTTTTTCGCTTATTTATTACTCCAAGGGAGTCTGATCCTAGTTTGCCAGAGAATACGTTAATTAGAGGTGTACAAATAAAGTCTGAAAACTTGGGCGGGCCTCTTAGGCTTGTTATTGCTATTACTAAAAACGGGGATGAAATAAACACTTCTGTATCATCTGACAAAGTTACTGTGATGGTTGACAAAACCAAACTAACAGTACTCGATTTTATTTTTATTAAGTATGTTGATTTTATTGCGTTTTACTCTGTTGATGAAGTGCTGCCAGAAGGGTTAATAAGAAAATATGTACAAGATTAATCTTATTTAAAAAATTAATCTTAATTAAAAAATGGATGATCAGGCTCAAAAGTTTAGGTTAGAGCAAATAACTGAACTTCAAGAAGAAATAGAAAGTGACTTGGATAAGTATAGGGTTACTAGAAAGAAATATGCTAAAGTTTTAAATACTCTTTCTTATATAATCACCGGCTCATCAGCTGTAGCGAGCGTAAGTGCTGGGTCTAGCGTTGCTCTTTTAGCTACTGGGGCTGGAGCGCCAGCCTCTTTAGCATTAGGGAGCCTTGGTTTGGGTTTAGGTGCTATGTCTATGATTGTGAGTGCTGTTTTAAAAAAATTAACGCCTAAACTACAAAAGCACACTGCCATTGTAGCCCTAGCATCAGCAAAACTTTGTTCATTAAGACTGAGAATAAGCAAAGCATTGCAGGATGAAAACATTACAGCTGAAGAATTTGAGCGCCTTATGGCTGATGGTGAGGATTACAGACGGCAAAAAACTGAACTTCAAAAGGAGTGGAGAAAGACTTTTACTTCGCAACAAGTAGACACTGAGACAATCAAACAGAACATTGAAAAGCAAGCAAACAATCAGTTAAACCCAAAAATAGACTAAAAAAATAAGATGTGAACTAAATAAATAAATCATAAGTTTAACAAAAAAATAAAATAAAATCATAAGTTTAACAAAAAATAAATACTATTTTTTTTAACTAATCGGCACTGTGTTTGGCGGGACAACTTGCAACTCTTCGCGAACAAACGATCTTTTAGGAGCAGGCTTTTTAGACGTAGAAGAAAGAGTCTCTCTTAAATAATATACGGGAGGGGTTGTTTTCATAATTCTTTCAACTTCATATACATCTACACTCCATATAGGGTCTGTGGCTCTAATTCTAACATCGCCCTCTGCCTCTCCAGGAGCATACAAGTATCTTACTTTCAGTCCAAACGGTAAGAGTTTTTGATTACCTTGGATGTCTTCAGTAGTGCTATTTTTTTAAATTTGATTGCGTTCACCGGCTTAAGGCCTGTTGCTTTAAATTCTTCATTGTTCATGGCGCGCAAGACTGCCGGCAATCTCCTGACCCATTCTGTGTTGCGTGTTTTGTCCATAAGGTCTCTATGATATTGATAGATAAACAGGCGCTCAGCTAGATTCTTATTAAAGTTTTCTACTAGAGCTTGGGAGCGATGGTTGCCTGGGATCCCTCTCTTAACTGTAACCCGATGTCTTAACAGCAGTTGGTTTACAGCTCCTTTAAACTCTTTCCCATCATCAACCTGGATCAACCTAGGATACTTTAATGGACCTCGCATGTATATTTGTTGTAAAGCCACAGCCACAGCAGTTGAGCTTTTATCTGTTAAAGGCTCAGCATCTTTATACCTTGAAGCCATGTCAACAACTGTAAGAGCATACTTAAACTTTTTTCTTCTAACTTTGTCATGTGGAAGGTACAACAAGTCCATCTGGTGGGTGTCATTAGGAACTGAGTTAACAAATCGAGGCCTTATTATTCTTTTTGGGGCGGGCAGATATATTTGCCAGATCGCTTGTTTTGAAAGCCAGTCTTTCGCTTCTGATTCAGACACCCTAGCAGCTTTACTCAGTTTATCAATAGCGGCCTTTCCTTTCCAATACCCTCTAGGAGAATAATATATTTTGTACTTCGTATCGTCCATAAGAAGGGACTGTTTTTATTACATTTTTAACTATGTTTTTAGATTGAATATGCAAGAAGAAAGATTGCTCCCATAGCACCTATAATAAAGCCTATTTCTACCATTTTCTGATCCTCAGATGGTTCATAAAAGTCAGACAGTTCTGGCGGTGGCGATGTTAGAAACTTCTTTCCTGTCACTAAGTAATATTCATTCATTGCTTCATCAACGTCTGTAAATGTGTGCTCTGCATGTCCCTGCTCTCGTAACTTTTTATTAATAAAGTCTAAGTGAGCAATCCTCCTTTTCTCGTAAGCGTCTCTTGCCTTAGCTAAATCTTCCATTGCCTTGTTATGGCGTTCTCTCTCTTCATCAGACCGCAATTTACTAAACATATAATTGCTGCCAGAGAAAGCCAATGCATTAACAATAGCCCCGCCCACCATCAGAACTATTCCAGACATCTTTTTTATAAATGAATGAATCTTTTTTATAAATCAATATTTTCTAGAATGAATCTTTTTTATAAATCAATCTGTCTAAATGCATTAATCTTTCTATGCATTGATGTTTTCTGGGATAATCCCCTGTGCAACAAGAAAGTCTTTTGAAGCAATCCCTGCCGTTATTACAGCTATAACCTTAACAACATCCTCAATGTCTAACCTTCCTAGATCAGCCGGCCTCATTTTAAACATGTTTTTTGCTAACGTGCTATATCCTATACTAAGGCCGCTGATTACAGCAGAGTGGTAAATCGTATTAATAATCTTTTTTTCGCTCATGTTTTTTATTAACTAAAAAAATAATTAAAATAATCATAATATGAAAGACTGTCTATGTGCTTTTTAATCAGATAATCTTTTGTTGCTAGAGCTAAAAATAAGGTTGTAACTAGTTTCGGCGAATCTTCTATCTTTCCCATGTTGGGCGGTTTTATTCTTAACAAACATTTTGCTAGGGTTGAATAAACTATAACACCGACAATGGGCACTGCATAATTAACCAGCGTTATACTCATGGTTTTATTTTTTTTATTTATTTAATTTTTAGATTTAAAAATGGCGGCCAAACACAGCGAATCTGATCTAAAGATTTTAATAGAAAATTGTAATGAACTATTTGACGAAACGATGAAAGTGTTAAACATTGATTTTAGTAAATCTGGGTTTGAGAATGATGTAAACAATTTAATCAAAAATCATAGTGAACTATTTGACAAAGCAATCAAAGAGTTAAACATTGACTGTAGTGATTCAGAAAAAGCTAAAGTATTGGCAGGCGTTCTTGTAAGATTAGGGTGTCTTGAAGTATTGCAACGCTTGGGTGAAGAATAAAAGAGCATTTACTTACTTTTACTTACTTTTATTTTTTTTAATTTACGTAAATATTGTGAGTTAAAAAATGAACCCTACAAGTGAGTCCGAGTTTGAAATACTACCTTCCAACAGTACGTTGTTGAGTAGTAACAAATCATTAAGCAATATGTTCATTGAATTAGACATGGACATTATTAAGCCCACAAACGTTCAGGAAAGTGTAACACATGCTATTTCTAAAATCCCAGGGTCTCTTCAAATTGCCCCGCCAGCAAAAGTGTTGTTGGCCATTCTGATTGAATATATAACCCCTGAAGAAAGTAGTATGCAAGTCTGGGTTTCAACTAGACAGAAAGAAGTAATCAGCTATTACGACTTTACACCTGGCTGGGCTGATTACATGCTTACACAGTTTAACCATGCAAGTGAAGAAGCGAAATTGCGCGGCTCTGGCTGGTCTGAAGGAACAGTCCTCGAAATCAAATTAAGACAAACCAAATACTCTCCTATAGCCGGCAATTCTTACCTTCCTCTCCCAAGAGAGCTAGTGTTAAAACGGGCAGTCCTAAACATACATAATTCAGATAACTTATGTTTCATGTGGTGTGTTTTGGCGCACTTACACCCAGTTAAAATTAATGCAGAGAGAGTTTCCAATTATAAGCCTTATCTTCGTGGGCTAAACTTTAATAACATAACCTTTCCAGTGAGTATAGAAAGCATCGACCAGTTTGAAGAGCAAAACAAACCAATAACCGTAAGCGTATACACCTGGGATCCAGTAGACAATCTAGTCCCTCTAAGAATTTCTCCCGAAGCCCCTACTTTAGGCGATCCACTTGACAATCATGTAGACTTGATTCTGTTTGCGGACGGTTCCAAGAGCCATTATGTATTAATCAGATCAATTAGCAGACTGTTAGAATATACATCAAAGCATAAATCTAAACAAGAGATTTGTAGAAGGTGTTTGGTCAGGATCCCATCTATAGAAGCAGCTGCCAGTCATAAGAAACATTGTAAAAGTTTTGTAGACTGTAAAACCGAACTTCTTACGCCCAAACCAGGGTCTAAAGTTAGTTTTAAGAATGTACGCAAAATGCAAATGAGCCCATACGTAGTCTATGCTGACTTTGAAGCAATCTTGCCGCAGCACTACGGCCCTCAAGAACGGACACAACAAAAAACAACCCTATTGTCCCGCCATCAGATCTGTTCTTATGCATTTGTTGCTGTTAGGTCAGATGGCGGACACACACAGCCGGAGATTTACAGAGGCTCCGACGCAGCTGGTCGATTTTTGGAGCAGATGAAACACCTTCGTAATCAATTTTCCAATCAGCTGAACCTTTCAGGCATTAAGATGACCCCCGAAGATGAAGAACGTTATAAATCAGCCACCCACTGCTGATATGCAAATGCAAGTTATTAGGTGACACTGTAAGAGACCACGATCACATTACTGGAAAATTCAGAGGGGCAGCACACAACGGCTGTAATCTTCAACTCAAGGTTAACCCCGAAAAATGGAAACTGCCAATCTTCTTTCATAACTTGCGGGGCTATGATTCTCATTTCATCATGCAAGCAATGACTTCTGATTGTAAGAGGGTTAGCTGTATTGCACAATCATCAGAAAAGTACATGACCTTTACTGTAGACTGTTTATCCTTCTATGACTCTGCCCAGCATCTGATGGCAAGTTTAAGTAAGTTAGCAGAATCTCTACAAGACTGCCCAATCACTAAACAATATTTCGACCCATCTTTAGTCCGTAAAGGTGTTTATCCTTATGAATACATGGACTCGTGGAGAGGTTTGATGAAGACTCACTTCCTCCTAAAGGCGCTTTCTTTTCTAGTCTTAGAAGAAAGGACATATCTGACGCCGACTATCAATACGCACAGAAAGCCTGGACAGAATTGCACTGCCGAACAATGGGCGACTATCACGATCAATACTTGATGGCCGATGTGTGTTTATTGGCAGATGTGTTTGAAAATTACAGATCCACTTGCATGAAACATTACGGCCTAGATTCGTCACAGTACATCTCTGCCCCAGGTCTTTCTTGGGACGCATTCTTGAAGTCTACAAACATTGAGATTGACTTAATATCGGACATGGACACACTTCAGATGATTGAAGATGGGCTGAGAGGAGGCATTAGCATGGCCTGTCATCCTTACCGCAGAGCCAACAACAAGTATTTAGACGATTATGACCCCACTAAACCATCCAACTATCTGATGTACTTAGATGCCAACAATCTGTATGGGTGGGCCATGAGCCAGGCACTGCCATTAAGAAACTTTAAAATGATAAACGGGCCTCATGACGTTGATCGGGTAGTAGGACTATTGTCAGATCTTACACCCGATAATCCAATAGGATTAATCTTAGAAGTGGACTTAGATTATCCTGCAGAGTTGCATGACCTTCATAATGATTATCCTCTAGCGGCAGAAAGATTAAAGATGAGTCCCACCGAGCCGCCCAAACTCGTGCCTAATCTTCGACACAAGACTAAATATGTCTGTCATTACAGGCTGTTACAATTTTACCTAAGACACGGACTGAAACTTACTGCCGTTCACCGAATAATTACTTTCGACCAAGGGCCTTTCATGAGGCCATACATCACGAAGAACACCGACCTTAGAACTAAGGCCACTGATGCCTCAGAAAAAGACTTTTTTAAGTTGATGAACAACAGCTGTTTTGGCAAGACGATGGAGAACGTACACAATCGTAAAGATGTAAGATTAGTTACGAAAGAAAAACAAGCAATTAAGCTGGTCTCTAAACCTAACTACCAAGACTTTAGAAGATTTAGCGACAGCCTGGTTGGCGTTATGATGAGAGAAACAGAATGTGAAGTTAGACAAGCCGGTGTTTATCGGGTTTACTGTGCTAGAGCTGTCAAAGTTATTAATGCTAGAATTTCTATACGACTACTTTAAGCCGCTGTACCCAGAATCAAATGTTGTTTACACAGACACTGATAGTTTTATTCTAGACATCCCAACTGAAGACTTTTACAAAGACATGGAAATAGAAGTAGCTAAAGGAGCTGACGGATGGTACGACACATGCGACTATCCTAAAGATTCGCCTTTACATTCAACCGTGAACAAGAAAGTGATTGGAAAGATGAAGGATGAACTTAATGGGACGATTATACTAGAATATGTTGGCTTACGGGCAAAGATGTATAGCGTTGCCACCCAGACTTCTGTAATGAAGAAAGCTAAGGGTGTAAGTAAAGAAGTTGTAAAAAAATATATAAGTCACGACAACTACAAGCAGGCTCTCTTTGAAGGCAAAGTATTTTATCACACAAACGTTAATCTGCGCTCTACTCTTCATCAAGTAAACACAACTGCTGTTAATAAGAAATCACTAGACTCTAACAATAGCAAGCGAACTTACGTTAATCCCGAGTTTACATACGCTATAGATCACCGGAGAGCCAACTTGGCTGACTTAAATTAAGATCTTAACTAGTACTTAACTAGTACTTAACTTAAGATCTTAACTAGTACTTAACTTAAGATCTTAACTAGTACTTAACTAGTACTTAACTAGTACTTAACTTAAGATCTTAACTAGTACTTAACTAGTACTTAACTTAAGATCTTAACGAGTACTTAACATGACTTGCACTTTACTTGCACTTAACTTACACTTAACTTGCTATAACTGGAAATGAAATGAGGCAGGGAACAGTAAACGATAAACAGTAAACAAGTTGGGTATTTTTTGCTCCCATAAGAAAACCTAACACAGAGTAACTTTTATTCAAGACTGGCACAGCCTTTTAAACTTGAATAAAGTCAGACAAATACATAGACGAACAATCTAATAGCGGACGAAAGGCCTCGGAGCAGGCAATACAAATATATCTGCCTTCAAAAGAGGTTGCGATGGTTCCCTTATGCAGCTAGTGAAGAGTTTTCATATCTATAAACATATTTTCTTAATTTCATGTTCCCAGTTTCTCCATCTTCAAATTACCCCCCCCCCCCCCCTCCCCTCCTTAAGTCCAAATCTTTGCCAAGTCATTACTATGAAGATAGTTCAGTTGTTGGCCTGCGCTTGTTTTTTCCCCCACTATTAGATTGTTCGTCTATGTATTTGTCTGACTTTATTCAAGTTTAAAAGGCTGTGCCAGTCTTGAATAAAAGTTACTCTGTGTTAGGTTTTCTTATGGGAGCAAAAAATACCCAACTTGTTTACTGTTTGCTATAACTGACTTAACCAGTACTTAGCTTGTACTTAGCCAGTACTTAACAACACATTAAAAAAAAACTAATTTATTAAAAATGGGTCTACAGCAGGAGGTTGTACTTTTTTTGCAGAAGCTGGTTCTTTTACTGTTTTTGTGGGGATTTGTGACTTTGTTGCTAAGTATGGCTTTAGGCGCTTGTATGCCAAAAACCCTCCACCAACAACAATACTCCCCAGCACATAATAATACATCTTATAGTTTGATTGTGTTGTTGTTGGTGGCGGTGCTGGTGCTGGTGCAGATGTTGTATTACTATCTAATAATTTTTGTTTTGCTGCTTGGTTTGCTTTTTGCAGTCTGTTCCATTCAGCTAGTTTACGACCGGCCTCAACACGGCCAGAATTTTTAGCTTTAGTAACACTACTCACTTGTGGGACACTCACTTGTGGATTCACCTGCGGGACACTCACCTGCGGGACGCTCGCCTGTAAATTCACTTGTGGAGAATTCACTTGTGGGACACTCGCCTGTGGAGTCTTCTCCTGCTCGCTCATTTTTTTTAGTCTGATTAAAATTAATATGATTAAAATTAATATGATTGAAAGTAATTAATCCCATGATGAATGGACATAACAACGTCCCAAATCTATAATACATGTCACATGCAAGAGATTCTAGAGACTTGGTTAAAACCGGATCTTGTGTTAAGTCATATTTTAAATCTTCTTCTGAATCAATCGGCGCTATCTTGCCTACTAACTTAGCATATAAACTAATCATTGTCTGTCCCACCGATCTAACCATTTTTGATCCTAGCTGTGCCTCGTACCTAGCGTAATACTTCTCAACGTCTGATGTAGACAATTGCTGAATCTGTTCAATACTTAGTTCAACGCCTAAATACTGCCTGGTTTTCCCACATGCAGCCAGAGAGTATAATCTTTCTTTATGACAGAGGTCTGCTGCCTCCTCACACTTTAATAGCTCGTCGCAATCCATTTTTTAAAGCCCTTTTTAAAAGCAATAAAAAAATAATTGTAAATTCAGCTGTTATTTATTACTCATAGTCTTTTACTAATCTTAAAAACTGTCCAGGTTTAAAAGTAACAGTTACTCCTTCAGGGTCAGTAGAAGCGGTCAGATTAAAATCTTCAGGAGCTATTTGATCAATTAAAATAGCAAACAACTTTATAACCGGTTGGGGCCAAGAATGCGGTAGTTTACTGATGGCGTTCCTTACGCTTTCTCGCATATCTACGCGCTCAAAAAGCTCCGTAATTACTTCTTCAAACTCTTCTCTATCAACTCCCCAGCTCCTTTCCTGCATCTCCCAATCTCTGAATATATTAATAAGCTCTGCAACTGCTCCGAGCTTCATTTTTTAAATCAGATTATAACGCCAATTAAAAAAATTAAGTAAGCCGTTCCTATTGTTTTGCGCAAGAATCAGAAGAGCATACTGTAAACCATTAGATTTTTATGCTATGGAGAGAGACTGTTAATATGCGGGCCTCTAAATTGCTCATCTTTGTTTTTG
>CM065740.1:12578316-12598316 GCA_033310375.1 Conus canariensis | reverse complement strand
GCAGAGGAGGAACGACGATCTCAACCGGAGGATTGCTGACCTGGAGACGAAGACGGACGACCTCGAGGGACGATCCAGACGGAATAACCCTATTTTCTACGGCTTACCGAGAAGTGAGAACGAGACACCGGCCGAGTGTGAAGGTATGGTAAACGATCTTCTCACTGACAAACTTGGACTGTCACATGATGTGGAATTTGACAGGGTTCACCGGATAAGCTCTAAGTCTGACTCCCCTGTGATTGCCAGATGTGTTTTCTATAAACAGAAGGTAGAAGTGCTAAAGGCAAAGGGCAAGCTCAGGGGAAGTCAGGTTTTCATTGGTGAAGACTTTTCTACCCGTGTAAGAGAAGTCAGGAAAAGGTTGATGCCACACTTAAAGAAAGCTCGTAATGATGGAAAAAGAGCTACAGTGACATTCAACCACCTCCTGATAGACGGCAAGAAATATTCTGTCGATTCTAGTGACATGCTAGTGGAAATAAAATAGGACAGTGGCCGGCCCATAGACATTGTGTGTGGTGTTTCAACAGAGGGAACAGACCTTCATGGTGCACCGGTTTTGCTGTCACCCGGTGATGGGTATGACACAGAGCTGGCACGTGCTGATCGTGGAACGGTTGACCTGGTTTGTTGTGCTGGCGATTCAACCACCAAACCTGAATATGTGTGTGTTAACAGTGAGCGTGTGTTGGTTGAATCCGTATCTGTGTATGACGCGCGTCATGACGGCGCGTGCAATGCTTCTCCCGGGTTTGCTGACAGTGACAATTCAGATTGTTTCTTTGTAAATAAAAATTCTAAATCTTTCTCTTTTCTCCATTGGAATGTGAATGGTTTACTGTCTAAATTGCATGATAAAGAAATTGTCTCTTTTGTTTGTTCTTTTGACTTCATATGTTTTGATGAAACATTTCTGGAAGATTTTCATTCATCTGTGTTTGTAGGTTATAAATCGTTTTGCAAACCTGCCATTAAACTTACAGCTCGTGGAAGGCGTTCTGGTGGTCTTTTATGTCTTGTTAAACACGAGCTTTGCTCGTTCATTAAGTTATTAGATATTAAATCTGATAACTGTGTTGCTTTTGTCATTGATAAATCTCTATTTTGCGCAAAGAAAGATATCCTTTACGTACCACCGATTGATTCACCGTACTATACACATTCTGACATTGAAAATGGAATATGTATGCTTGAAGAATTTGTGAGTGATTGTATACTTGCTCTTGATGATGTTTATGTTTTATGAAGTGGTGATTTGAACAGTCGAACTTCAAACTTTTCACATGATTTAGAAGATGATGGTTTACCTATTGATGATCAGTATGTAAGTACTCCTTTATGCACAAACAGAAATTCTGAAGATAATGTATTGAATAATTATGGTAAAATGCTAATCAATATGTGCACTGCTTTGAATTTGTGTCTAATGAATGGTATGTGTGAGGGCGAGCTGAATGGTCGCTACACATATATATCTGATAGAGGTAATAGTATAATTGATTATTGTTTAATGTCACGAGATATGTTTTTGAGTTTCTCGAATGACTGTAAATTACAAGTGCTAGAAAGAATCGAGTCAGACCATATGCCTTTGTTGATGAACCTCAGTGTTTCAAATGACTGCATGAATAACACAAAAAGAAATGTTTCTAACCTTTTCATTGAAAAGTATGTTTGGAATGAGACGTATACTAATGTATTTAGTGATATAGTTTGCTCCCCTGAGATTCAACAGAGAGTTGAAATGGCGATCAGTGTAATTGATGTGGATATAAATGAAGCTCTGTATATATTTAACTGTTGCTTGAAAGAAGCAGTTGAGAGCATGAAAAAAACAGAGCAATGTAAATGTAAAACATAGTTATGATGATGACTGGTATGATGTGGAGTGTAAGTCTGGTAAGAGAAAGGCCCGTAATTTGTTAAATAGATATCGTCGCACTTTATTGCCACCAGATCATGTTTCTTATAGTAATGCCAGACGTGCCTATAAACAACTTCTAAAAACTAAACGTAAACAGTTTAATCGAGCTATGTTAGAAAAACTGGTATCCTCTGTAAATAACCAGAAGGAATTCTGGAATTCAATGCGGAGAATCCACAATAAAAGTAAACAACCATCTAACAATATTAGTTTAGAAAACTGGTTTCAGCACTTTCAGAAATTGCTTGAAAAAGAAGTAGATACCTGTAATATTATGGACGATGAAGGCGGTAGTGATGACAATGGTAACAATGATACTAGTGATAACAATAATACCAGTGATGATACATTAAATCGTCCAATTTCAAGAGAGGAGATTCTGCTGGCTTTAAAGAAATTGAAGAATCGTAAAGCTAGCGGCCCTGATGGAATCATTGGTGAGATGTTAAAAAATGCATGTAAATCTGATTTGTTGTTAGATTTTGTTACAAAATTTTTTTAATGCTCTGTTTGACAGAGGTGTGTTTCCTGAACTGTGGACTGAATCTATTGTTCTTCCTTTATACAAGAAAGGTGATGTTGATGACCCAAGCAATTACAGAGGCATTTCTTTGTGTAACATTTGTAGTAAACTATACAGTGCTGTTATCAACAGAAGGCTGCAGGACTGGGTAGAAGAAAAGAACCTCACTGGTGAATTTCAAGCTGGATTTAAGCGGAACTATTCTACAATAGATCATATGTTTACTTTAATGGCATTTGTGCAAAAACAATTTTGTTTGAATCGCAAATTATATGTTGCTTTTATTCATTTCGAAAAAGCCTTTGATTCTGTTAATAGAAGTATTTTGTGGCATATTTTGTTAAAAAATGGAATCAGAGGGAAATTATATCGAAGTGTCATGAGCATGTATGACTCTGTCAAAGCTAGAGTGAGAAGCGGTGGGTCTTTGACTGATTGCATAAACTGCACGACTGGTGTTAAGCAAGGTGATATGTGCAGTCCTATATTGTTTTCCTTATTTATTAATGAACTGACATTAGAAGTTACCAATTCTGGACGACATGGAGCAAAGTTTATAAATGATTTTTTGGAAATTTTCATTCTTCTGTTGGCAGACGATGTTGTATTAATGTCTGAAACTATAATTGGTTTACAAACCCAGCTGAACAGTTTAGAAAGAGCTTCTTTTGCATTGCAGCTAAAAATAAACATGACGAAAAGTAATATAATTGTGTTTAGAAAGGGCGGTTATCTTGCCGCCAGAGAAAGGTGGACATATAATGGAGTCGAAATGCCCGTAGTGAATGCTTATAAATATCTTGGTATTTATTTTTCTACACGCTTAAGCTTTACCTTTGCTTGTAAAGATCTTGCAAGTAGAGCTAAATATACTTTATTGTGTATTTTGAGGAAATTGGCACAGTTAGATAATGAATCTCTATCTTTGTTGTTGAAATTATTTGATATTCAAATTCAACCAATGTTACAATATGGTGCTGAGCTATGGGGCTTTGATTCTGCTGCTATGCATGTTGAGAAAATTCATTTGTACGCTCTGAAGAAATTTCTTGGTGTTTCGATGAGAACACCAAATGATTTGGTATATGGAGAGACTAACCGATATCCTATCTATTTAATATCTGTGATTAAATGTATTCGTTACTGGTTAAGGATAACACAAATGGAACCACACAGATTACCTTATAAAGCCTATACGATGCTCGTGGAGTTAGATGCAAGGGGTAAGAAAAATTGGGTCTCGAATGTAAGGCTAAAGTTGTATGAATATGGATTTGGTTTTGTATGGGAAAATCAGGGTGTTGGCGATATAAATGCTTTTGTCCGTGTTTTTCGGCAAACATTGATTGATTGTAGATGGCAGAGGTGGAACGCTCATGTTGAAGACAGTAATGGATTTGATTTTTATAGAATGCTAAATCCTATGCATTGTGTTCCGAGGTATTTGTCAATGGTTATTGACAGACATTTGAAATATATGATAACCAGGTTCAGATTTGGTATATCAGATATCTATGCACATTCACAGCGTTACAGACATTTAAATGATCGTGTGACTGTTTGTCCATTATGTCAGGAATCTCAAGAAAATGAAGTTCATTTTGTTCTTTCATGCCCAGAACTAAGTGATCTTAGACAACAGTGTATTCCATCCAAATACTATATGCATCCTTCACTATTCAGGTTAATTTTGTTAATGTCATCGACAAATGATAAAATAGTGAAGCAGCTTGCTGTGTATTTTTACAGAGGGTTTAAACGAAGAAATTCTGTAATACCTTAGTTTGTTTGTACCCTGATTAGAAATGGATTATGCAAAGTTCTTTCTTTTATATGTATCCCCCTTCTAAGGGGCTATGGCCTTTACGAATAAACATCTGCATCTGCATCTGCGTCTCTCTCTCTCTCTCTCTCTCTCTCTCTCTCTCTCTCTCTCACACACACAAACACACACACACACACACACACACACACACACACACACACACACACACACACACACACACAAACACACACACATTACTGGAAATCCGCTGCTTTGAACCAAGGAAGCTCTGAATTCTATTATTATCATTATCATGAATATTTATATAGCGCCTATCCTCGGCTAGAGACCAAGCTCTAAGCGCTTTACAATTCACACTCGTTTACACAACGGGCTGCCTGCCTGGGTAGTTCCGACTAAAGAGCTGCCAGCTAGCGCTTCATTCAGTCACTTCCCGTGTCATCCAGTCAATATCGTTCAATATCGTTCAGTTTCCTTACTTCCTTCATTCTTTCCATTTCTCACGCAGGGTGCATGCTATGTGTAACGTGTTCTCCATACCAACGGCCAAACTAGCCTTCTCTTCCGAATGTCGGTGATGGGATTTTACGTGTGTGCAAGATGTTATGTGCGTTCACACACGGAACCTCGGTTTATAGCCTCATTCGAACGACTGTATGGGAAATGGAGTCAGAACCAATGTTAACTCCGAGGGAAAAATCCCTCTGTACTGAAACGGCCCGGCAGAGATTCGAACCCGCAACCCCAGGATCACCAAAATTACAAGTCCGGCGCTCTACCACTGAGCTATTCCGGCCCCTGACACAGAGAGAGAGAGAGAGAGAGAGAGAGAGAGAGAGAGGAGAGAGAGAGAGAGAGAGAGAGAGAGAGAGAGATTTGTGTACAAACTGAGTCTTTGTTATCACATGTTTTGGCTATCAGTGTGTATGTTCAGTTTAGTTCAGTTCGGTGGTTGTAGACGATTTTAAAAGGCAACAAAGATCGCACTGGGAATGTCAGCCCAACTGTTTCTGGTCATTTTGTATCACCTCTGTTATCACATGTTAGAATCTAGACATTCCATTATCAATATTCTGAAAATATTTTTAAGATTTAACAAGCCTGTCCAACTGTGACTGGGCAATAACATGTGCGATGTCCGTAATACACGTGCCATATAAAATACGGACAATGTTTTTAAAATATGCAGTATTCATACAAATTATTGCATCGCCCTGTTAAAATTCGACAGTCTAGTAGTATATGATGGACAAAAATTCCCACACATATACACCTAACATCAGGAGAGAATTTTGTGTTCCATGTGTTTAATCTAAGTTTATTGGTTATTTGTGCTATATATCCTAGAAGGCAATTTAAATGACTTCTAAATGAAATTTCCGTTATGTATACAGTTTTCCAACAAATGAATCATTTCACTTATAGATGGTTTCAAAGGACATTCAGAAATAGGTTGAACGTTTTCCAAAGCTCCCTGTTTAGCCAGATTATCTGCCATTTCATTCCACTTTAATTGATGCCAGTAAGCCAGGTAGAGATTTTTTTTCCAGATAAAACATTACGTCATTACATGGTTCTTATATTTTCTCCAATATATCGTCCTGGAATAAAACCTGTCCGGTCTTCATTAACTAGTTTATGTAAAACAACCTTAAATCTATTCGCTATACATGTGGCACCTATCTTGTACGAAACATTTAACAGTGAAATTGGAGGAGGGCTGGAGAGAAAGGGTGGGGGAGGGGGGGGGGGGGGGGGGGTATGGAGGTAGTAGAAGTTTGAAAAGAGAAAGAGGGGAGGAGTTGGGATGAGAGGGAGGTGGAGAGAGGCTGCAAAAGCTTTATAAATAATGAAATTGATAAATTTAAAGAAAAAAAAAATAATGAAAGAATGAATCAAAAGTTTAAATAAATGCATACATGCAATACATACATACATCCATACTACACACATATACATATACATGCATACATACCCAAATAAGAAAGAAAGAAAGAAACAAGGCCTATAAATCAAATAATAAATAAGACAATTAATAATAGCTAATTAATTAAAAAAAAGGCATACAAATGATAAATGACTGAATCAATTTAACAAAAATTAATGAACTTGATCTCTGTGGTGGTTCTTCATGGTCCGATCGAAGCCCCATAAAAAACAGTGAAATTGGTCTCCAGTCTCTTAAAAGCTCTCTTGGTTTATCGGCTTTTGGTAGACACGTTATAAGTCTTTCTCTTTGAGACACCGACATCTCTTTGTTTATAAAATCTTCAGTTAATGATCTTATTACAAACTCTCCTATGTGTTTCTAAAAGAACTTAAAAAAAAATAACTGTCATCCCGTCCGTACCAGAACTTTTGTCATTCTGCATGTTTTTCAGGGCTTCTGATGCTTCTTGAATGATAATCATACCTTCTAAATGTTCTGTTTCGCCTTCATTTAGATGTGGCAGATTTGAAATATACCTGCTAATTTCAATATCCTTTACTTCTCTTTTCTTGTACAAATGCTCGTAGTATGACCTGGTCTCTTCTAACATTTTATCTGTTTCTAGCAAAACATTTCCTCGGTCTGTAACTGCTTGCTAACAAAGTGTCTTTTTTCCACATTACAACAGTACTTGTTTACATTTTCACCCTGTGAAGCCCATCTTGCTCTGGACCCAAGAATGATCCCACCTACTTTTGTTTTTTGTAACTGAGCAAGCTCATATTTCTTTCTTTGTAGATTAATAGCATTAATATGCGTAGGTTTTTCTCTTTCCAAGTCTTGTATTTCCTTTTCTAAGCAGTGTTTTGCGTTCGTTTGTTCTCTTTACTTGTTAATACTAAACGTAATCGTTTTTGATCTTTCTTCCATGATCAGAACTTCTGAAAATAACCTATCACCTATCACAAATTGCACTTCATTGTTGTGTATCTTACTTAAGTTCTGTCTATCATACGGTAATGCAGCATATTGTTCCTTGACATCATTTACAGTTTGTTTCACTAAATCTACGTACTTGACATCCCTAAGTAGTGAAGTGTTAAATTTCCAAGATGTTTTTCTTTTCTGCTGGGTGTTTAGAGCCATATTTCATTTGATCAACGAGTGGTCACTTCTGTAAACACAAAGGATTTCTGCTTCTCTAATATTACCAGTAAGTGTGTCTGACATTAGAAAGAAATCCAATCGACTCTGCTGTATGGGGTTGGGTCTTCTCCAGGTATATCTTAGAATTTCAGGATTTAATTCTCTTCAGATATCTACCAGTTCTGATTTACTGATCATCTTTAATGCCATTTCTCTGGCTATTGCATTATCTACAGATTTATAATTTTGATAATCCAGGCTAAGTATAACCACTAGATTCCAATCTCCACCAATTACAATCTTGGAAATACCAGTCTCCTTGATTTTTGTCTGAATTTCTTCAAAAAAGTGGGACTGTCGCAATTTGGTCCAAACCGCTTATAAATCGGCCAAGTGCTTTGTGAGATAAGAAATAAGGCAAAATAAAGGTTTTAACGGTTATTTAACCGATGTACACTTTTGAAACTGGTATTTTAGTCCTCACTGGGCTAAAGTCTGTGTACATACCAAATTTCATCCAAATCGGACAATATGTCAAGAATAACGGTTTTTAACGGTCATATTCTGAAACACTACATGGAAGTGCCATTTGTGTGTGATAACTTTTCTATATACAAAATTTCATTAAAACCCACCAATATATAAAAAATAACGGCAAAATAACGGTTTAACGGCTATATAACCGATATACACTTTTGAAACCGGTATTTTAGTCCTCACTGGGCTAAAACCTGTGTACATATCAAATTTCATCCAAATCGGACAATATGTCAAGAATAACGGTTCAAGAATAACGGTTTTTAACGGTCAAATTTTGAAACACTATATAGAATTGCCATTTGTGTGTGATAACCTTTCTATATACCAAATTTCATTAAAATCCACCTATATATAAGAAATAACGGCAGAATAACGGTTTTTAACGGTTGTTTAATCCATTTTCAGCATTACATCACTTACATATGGACAGAGGCTCCGATTTGTCACAAGATCATCCAAACCGCTTATAAATTGGCCAAGTACTTTCTGAGATATTCCATAAAGAAGAAAAACCGTTACAGGCCGTTACAGCCGTTAGTAACGGCTATAGCGGTAAACTAAAATATCGGGCATCATCCGTGGCCCATAATGAACATACCTACAAATTTTCAGAAAGATCGCCCCAGTAGTTTTGTCTGGAGCGAGTGGAACACATTTTGACCACGGACACACAGACAGACAGACAGACAGACAGACACACAGACAGCATTTCTTCGTTCCCATTCTAAAGTACTCCCTGTTCTATAAGAACTGGGAGTACAAAAAGAAGAAAATATAGTAAGATTTTGTTTCTTCCTTTCTTACTACCATACTTGATGTAATTTTGTACTCTTTTACTTCTTTTTGATGGTCCATATTCATTTACATTTATTACATTATACTGAGCGGTTGTGTGTTTGGAAGTTGTTCTCTTTGGCGTTTATTGTTCATCCCTGTCTCCAGTTTACAGGAGGTAGATCGTGTTAGGATTCTGACTGAGGATTTCCTTTTACTTCCCTCCTTTTTTTCTCGTCAGTCGTGGTTCTTCCGTTCTTTGTTGTTCATTTCTTTTCAAGACTTCCTCCTCTCAACAATAATCGACCACGTAGTGTACACATTTTAAGCTATGTAGGGTTTGTCGTTAGGTTTTTGTGTTGAGTTCCCTTTTTCAAATGTATTCTGGTTTAATTTCTTGAATTTTTTGTCTGTTTGGTATTGTTCTCTTGTTTCCTAGCTTGTCTGCCAAGATTTGAGAAATACTAGCAATTCTAAATCATAACAGTTTTGAATACTTGTTCAAAATTCCAGTCATGTAGAACAAATGGAAATCTAGGCCAGAGAGCACAGTGTACTTTGCCATAAAGCCGCATGTGGTTTGTTGTACGCCTGTGCGTTAGGAATCGGTTCGGAATACTTCCTTTGTAAGTTCTCTCTCTCTCTCTCTCTCTCTCTCTCTCTCTTCTTCTGTGTGTGTGTGTGTGTGTGTGTGTGTGTGTGTGTAATAACTTCTAATGTTTGAGTTGTTTGTTTTTATGTATTCCGCAAGCTTGATGACCTTTATAAGAAAAGGTTTTGTTTTCTGCACTAGTATAGCTAATGATGAAGCTGACGTGATGATAGATGTGACAGTGCAGGAAAGATTTATAACAGTGAATGCATGTGCCTGGGTGAGGCACTTGTGTTTATTAAAAAAAAAAAAATTACATATTCATTTTGAGTGACGAAAAAGCACGACATTATTTTCTTTTTCTCCTACATGGCTTCGAGCCTCATCATTAACATTTACGTAATCCGTTGCAATTTATGCTTCTTTGCATCATAATCTTTCTTTTTCGGCGCTGCAAATATTCATGTACACTCCCTTAACATAAAGGCTATGTAGGCCGTTGTCAATAAAAACGTATGTGAAGCGTCTGAAGCGTCTCTCTCTCTCTCTCTCTCTCTCTCTTGGGGTAGTAAATTGATCTAAAATAGTTTGTCTTTCGTAAATATGTAAGCTCACTTTCCCTTGGGGTGTTAGCGAAGTTGATTGTCAACGTACCAAGCACAGGAGTTCTTTGAAGGAACGATTTCCGTGTGGTATTTCTTGGGTACGTCCTCTTTCACTTCAGACCCCCTACGACAGTAGGGTGTGTGTGGTGTGTGTGTGTGTGTGTGTGTGTGTGTGTGTGTGTGTGTGTGTGTGTGTGTGTGAATTGATAACTTGAAAAACAAAATGTTTTTCGCAAGAATGTATTGTTAGTATATGTGTTGTTTTATGTAATTCGCTGCGAATTCAGAATGGTATCCATTAGTTTGGGTGCACGAGACATTGCTAGTGTCTTGTGTTTCTATTGGGAGCAATCATTCTGAGCTGTTCTCCTTATATTCATGCGCCCGCGCCCGGAGACACACACACACACACACACACACACACACACACAGAGTCTCAGACCGTTTGCGACATTCTGGTGGCCCCGTGCCTCTCATTGCAATACACCTGCCCCCTGCCTTGTATTCTAAGCTCGTCGGTTTGATTTGTTTTGTGCCCCCCCCCCCCCCCCTCCCCCCACCTCGCCCCTAGCCACAATGTAATTAGTTTTGTGTTTTCTGAGTCACGGAAATTTTGTTTCGTTTATTCCATGTAAGTGTTCTCTTTCCCTGTGTGTCTGTCTGTCTGTCCTTGTCAGGGACCCACAGTTTTCTTTGTTGGTAGCGCCGTGTTCTCTGTGCATCTTCCGCTTTCTTGTAGAATAATCTGTTTTTCCTTTTGCCATGTGAGTGGGTTTCGGTGAATGCTTATCATTGTTCAATATTTGTGTATGTTGAGCAATGAATATGATAAATTTGTGAACTCTGATTCTCTTTTTTCTACCACGTTATTGGAGGAGGTAGTGTGTAAGAACCCTTCGTGTTGTGATAGTGGATTATTCTTTCTTCGGTTGAGGAGAGATGGGGGGAGGGAGATGGGAATTCTGATGATGTGAGAGTTACGAAACACCACGAGGTATGAAAACTCAAAGTCTAACAGGTTAAGTCTTTTGAATTTAAAACTCTGAGATTTACTGACGTTCATTTGGTAACAGTACTACCGACTTACATGATACTGACCTTTTCTTCCTTTCTTTCTTTCTTTTTGACAGTTTATCTTCTTTGTGGTAAATCATTCCCTTACGTTTGCTGCGCTGTTTTTTTGTGTGTATTTTCTTTATTTCTCCTCACTATTTTTTGGTCAGATACAGAAATGGGGATCCCTAAGGGGAAGTTGATTAGTGGCTGGCAGAGGCAAAAACGTTGGGCCTATGGTGCCCTGTGGCGGTGCAAAAATATATTTTTAATGCTTTTGATAGAGAGAGCAGAGTTTGGGAGAAAGAGCGGTGACAACAACAGCCAAATCAGCAGCTAAAAAAGGCTGAGATGGATAAAATAGTGGCAATAGACAAAAAAAAAAAAAAAAAAAAAAAAAAAAGAAAGAAGCATCATATGAAAAAAACCAGCAGCCGAAAAAGCGGTATCCGACTTGAGAAGAGCCTAGTTAAAAGAAACAAACAAACAAACAAAAAACTTGACTAGAACCCTAAGTCGAAAAGAAGCGTGTTTAATTTAAAAACAAAAACAAATGTATGACAAACAGAAATTCAGTTAAAGAAATTAGACCTCAAAAATCAGCCCGATGTCTGTAATAATATTCCTTCCACATCGCCTTCCCATAGTGCCTCACGAACATTCGCAGGCTTCTTCTGTTTGAAGAGTCTTCGGACCAAACTGATTCGTTCCTCTTCCACTTCGAGGCGCATGCATTGTTGTGTAAGTGGGAAAAGGGGCAGTGAATCTTATATATAGAGGATGGTCTTTAACAGTCTGCTATTTTTTTCATTCTCTTCGCACATCCAGTCTCACCAGCTACCACGACCTAAAATTACACTTTGTGACTTAGTTCCTGTGTACATCCAACTCATTTTGTGGCTGATTTTGTCACGCCAAGTGGGACTCTGTGAAAGCTTCTCCAGCTGACATGAGCACACTTCAACATTACTTGAACAGAGAGACTCCGTTGTTAGAAATTACAAACGACATTGGTGGATTGTATAACTTTACCTTCGTGAACAGCTCTTTCACTCAGTCTCTGAGAACTTTAAGAAAACAAACACTGCCTTTAGGGATGTGAGTGGGACTGCCGCGCTCTGGCGCCAAGCCAGGCCCAGCATACTAGTGGCTGGTAGGGACGGTCACTGTTTTCCCCTGCGAGCGTTGCATAGGGCAGATCAGCCCTGCCACTGACCTGTGCATACTGAAGGGTCTTAGAGGTGGTATGTTGCACTCTTCAGGGAACGTGCATGTTTCCATGGCAGTGATCCCACTGCCAGAATTTAGTCAGGTCAGTCAAATCTTGTTTTTCCATTTTTTCTTTCGTTGCTTCTGTTCTTGTTTCTCGTCCTACCTAAACTTTCAATTAGCAAAATACCTTTGACAAATCTTTTGGAAATCAACTGTGACCTCGTGATTGTTAATGTAATAAATAAATGAAACAATCAATTAATAAATGAATAAATAAATAAATAAATAAATAAATACATGAACGGATAATGTTTTTAATCAAGAGAAAGAGATAGCTGCTGCCAGTGTCTGCTCAACCATGCAGGTGCTTGTATCTGTGAGGCGTGGTCAATAAGCAGCTGATACTAGAAAGCGAAATGTAGGGTATGATCCTTTCGTGAATCATTAAGCCTTACATCGAATTTCTAGATATTCTTATTGTCATGCCGTCGATCATCGCGTTGAAACAATTCTGTGGCCCTTTTAATTTGACCTAAATTTCGAGATATTCGTTCCATTTTGGCAAGACTGTGTCAAGGTTTTCCCTGTTGTTCGATGATGGGAGCTGTTTGTTTAGTGGGGAGACAGGCGACGATCGTCAGTTGACATGGAGCGCTCAGAACGTCTGTGTTCTGTGCCAAGCCAGACTGGCCGGCGGACTGAGGTGATTAATGTCAACGTAGGATGTCTCAACTCTGAATGATGTATCAATAACTCCATTTTATCGACCACACACATTGGTGACGCCGTTTCATTTCGCTTGACAAGGGAGAGGTTAATTTAGTGCTAATATTTACTGTCTACCTATTTCAAATTAAATTAAAAGCGGGATTGTGTTCTTACTCTCTCTCTCTCTCTCTCTCTCTCTCTCTCTCTCTCTCTCTCTCTGTTCTGTCTGTCTCTCTCATCTCTATATATATATATATTATATATATATATTATATATATTGTGTGTGTGTGTGTGTGTGTGTGTGTGTGGTTGGGAATAAGTATTGGGCAACACAATTGCAGGCTCACACTTTCTTCGTCATTAAAACAGTAAATTGGCAATGATTTAGAAAAAGGGGTGGTGGTGGTGGTGAGAGGTGGCTGGTAAAAAGGAACTAGGAGCAAAAAAGAGGGAATTAGAGTATAACTGCAAAATCCTTCGCTAACAGATTATGGAGACCATGATAGCCTGTCCTTAAACATCCATTTGTATCGCCTGCACAGAGGTCTTTCGTCTGCTGTCTCGGACTCAACAGAGGGACAATTGCGGCGGTCCTGCCTCGGCATCAACAGAAGATATACCGCCTGTGATTATGTGGCACCACCTAGGGTTAACAACAATCCAATGGCACCGTAAAGGAGCCAGTGAAGGGTAGAAAAGTAAAATGAGCAGAAAGCACTGAAAAGAAACAAGCTGCATGAAAATTAAAATGATTATGCAAAGGGTAATACACACACACACACACACACACACACACACACACACACACACACACACATATATATATATATATATGAATGGTCATACTATATATACATATATGTATATATATATATATATATATATATATATATATAGATAGATAGATAGATAGATACACACACACACACACACACACATATATATATATATATATATATACATTAACACAATACCATTCACATGGTTATATTTATCTATGTATATAAAATCACACACACACACACACACACACACACACACACAATATATATATATATATATATATATATATATATATATGTGTGTGTGTGTGTGTGTGTGTGTGTGTGTGTGTGTGTGTGTGTGTGTGTGTGATCGGGTCAGCACAAAGGTGACGGGAAATCAACATTTCATCAAAAAATGAAATTTAATTTAACATGATTCGGAACCCCTACCCGCTACCACACAACACATTTATCTGTATCGTACGAGTAAAAACATGATACATAAAATCCCACAATTGTATCCCCTTTTCCCAAGCTGCTCATAATTAACCGGGAAAGACATTCCGATATTTTGGGTACACACATTAATTATAGGTCGACCGAGACTTGTTCTTGCCGATCTTTGTGATGGAGCCGTGTTGCGTGATAGTAGTGATCGAACTGTTGGGACCAGACTTTCCAACTGGTTGCCGTTCCATCGAATGGTTTGGTAACGATAGATTTGAAGCTTGAGAACAAGCTGTAAGTGAATCGTCGAGTTCCATCCCGTTGCTGTCACCATGCAGTATTTGTGTTAGAAAAGCGTTCAGTGAATCAGAGGCAAAGCCGTTTCGTGTTGTATGACAACATATTTACTCGCTCCTTAAGTACACGAGAGATGTGTCCCATGAATAACAAAACCAATATCGAAAGGCAAGCATGCCGCAATCCTACCGCAATCCTATTGAATCAAATATTCGATGTATTAGGTTGTCCAGGACGGGGGAAATCGTGATGGTATTGCTTAAGTGAAAGAAGTTGATGTATTAGTCAGGCTTAACACACCAAGGTTATCTCTGCACTCATACACGCATGTGCGCACTCATACACCACCAACCATTCGCCTCTCTCTGGGAATGGGATGTCACGCATTCGCGTCTCTCCTAACACGACTAGGAACCAAACAATACAGTTTCTACGCTACTTATAATTACACATGAAAATCCAAATACACAGAAAGGAATAATAAAACGTAAGAGATAAACATTTCTTAATCCCACTCTTTATGAGGAAAAATGTCAGTATGCTGATATTTGTTTTGACTTTGCTTAAGTTTGTTTTGTTCACTATCGTACACTATTCGTGAACTCATCCCCCTTCAAATGGGGATATGGCCTATATTGAATAAATTCCGTATCTGTCTGTCTGTCTGTCTGTCTGTCTGTCTCTCTCTCTCACACACACACATAACACCACGCACGCACGCACACACACACACACACACACACACACACACACACACACACACACACACAACACACACACGCACGCCGCGCGCGCGCACGCGCCATAACTCAAACGAATGTTATTCACAACACAGAAACGACAACACAGAGCACACAGAACAAACATGGAGACATCCCCAGACAAAAAAAAGAAAAAAAAAAAAAGAAGAAGCTTGTCCATATACCTCGTACCTGACACATCTACACAGCAACAACAACTGGTGAAATGGGAAAAAAACACAAATTAGAATTGATTCAAGACTGGCATACTTTTCGACCTTGAGTATATTCAAACAAATACACGGACGAAGAGCAACAAATGTGGTTAACCTCGATTTAATTGGCATGAAAGGAAATCACAAATGAGGCAGAGACCAGTAAATAGTAAACAACGAACAAATAATATAACTCTTGCTCTCATGATGAAATAAATTAATGCACGTAATTCCAAATGAATGCAGTTTACGACGCCGAATCGCCTAGCAGAAATAACAACACAGAGCACACACGTACACACAGAGCAGAAATAACAACACAGAGCACACACGTACACACAGAGCAGAAATAACAACACAGAGCACACACGTACACACAGAGAAAGACATCCCCAGAAAAGGAAGTTCCAAGTTTGCACATATAACTTGAATCTGACACATCTGCACAACAGCAGAAATCAACATTTGAACGCATTCTCGCACGCGCACGCGCGTTCATGTGTGTGTGTGTGTGTGTGTGTGTGTGTGTGTGGTGTGTGTGTGTGTGTGTGTGTGTGTGTTGAGTGCACACATACGCACGCGTGCACCTGTGTGTGTGTGTGTGTGTGTGTGTGTGTGTGTGTGTGTGTGTGTGTGTGTGTGTGTGTGTGCCTGCCTGCCTGGCTGCCTGCGTGCATGCGCATATGGGAGCAAACTACAAACTGTGCCGAACATTGTCGTGTTGCTTGGTTTTGCTCATTTGTCTGCATCAGTATGGTCGTTTCTTTGTTTGCTCAGTAACTTGTGCTCTTGGTTGGGAAGAAGTGAACTCTCTGTCTGTCTGTCTGTCTGTCTGTCTGTCTCTTCAGCTCTGCCTCTCTCTCTCTCTTTCTTCCTCCTTTCCTCCCTTGCTCTCTCTCTCTCTCTCCTTCTCTCTCTATTCTTCCTTTACTTCCTCTCTCTCTCTCTCTCTCTCTCTCTCTCTCTCTCTCTCTCTCTCTCTCTCAACATTTACTTTAAAACATTTTGATTTTGAGAAAAAGTTTCAGGAATTTTTACATCTTTACTGTCCAGCCAGAAAATATACTAGAATGGGCAGACCCTCTGGCGGATTGATAATGCTGATCAAGAAGGAAATATCTGGGTATATCCAGTTGATTGATACTAATATAGAAAATGTATTATGTGTGAAGCTACAAAAAACCCTGTTACAATGCAACAGAGACGTACTATTTCTTGGTGTGTATGTACATCCGATTGACAGTCGTTTTTATGCAGACAAGGATTATGATTGTACCATAGAAATGATAGAACAATATATTTGTACACAAATTGAACAAGGGAATATATTATAGGAGGAGACTTAAATGCTCGTATTGGGGAATGGGGATTAAATATCGAGGATGAAAATGATATATTTGACAGAGAACAGAATGTGTATGCACGCAAGTCAAAAGATAACATCATCAATGGATTCGGAAAAAGGCTTATCGAACTTTGTGCAAGTTTTAATTTAACTCCCCTGAATGGCTTAAATATGAAAAACTTTGACAGCGCATTCACATTCTTCTCGGAAAGGGGAAATAGTGCTATAGATTTCTATGTATGTTCCATAGAATTAATCGAAAATGTTGACAGCTGTTTAGTGGATGAAAGGATTGAGTCTCACCATATGCCAATTAGAATGGAGCTTCTGAGCACAGTGCAGGATATCCAGAAAGACAAACAAAAGAGAACATTTACAAAGAAAATCAAATGGGACCCAGCCAAAGCACAAGTCTACATAAATTTCATGGAATCTGAAAGAGCACAAGCAACATTAGAACAAATTAAGGAGGAAATTGATCAAGATATAGATACAAGCATAGATAAATTTAATCAATTGCTAAAGAATGCTGGAGAATGTATGAGTAAAATTACTAGTTCAGGAGGGGACTATAAACCTACAAATGGGTGGTATGATAAAGTATGCAAGATGGAAAAGAAAGTAACAAGACAAGCACTGTGTAGACTTAATTTAATTGATAAAAAGAAAAACCCTATTAAATATGAAGAAAGAAAGGTGATATATAATAACAAACGAGCTTCTTATCAAAAAATGATTAGAGGAAAGAAAAAACAATATAGGGAACAGATATATGATACACTTATTCAAAATCAGAAGGATAGCCAGAAATTCTGGAGTACAATAAAAAACATTAGAAGAAAGAAAAATAAATTACCAGTTATTACATTGGAACAATGGAAAGAACATTTTGAAAGCATATTGAACCCCCAAATAACAGGAAGGCATGGAGCTACTGCAAGAGAACAGCCAGTGAGTATGGAAGAGATTCTAGTACAAGAGTTAGAGAGGAAATAACAGAACAGGAAGTAGGTTTAGCAATAAACAAACTGAAAACAGGAAAATCCACAGGAATAGATGAAATCCCCCCAGAATTTCTAAAAACAATAGATAGCAAAATAATACCGTATCTAACTAAGTTATTCAATAAACTGTTCCAAGAAAGTTACTTCCCCTTAGAATGGTCACG
Organism: Conus canariensis; assembly: GCA_033310375.1. Lineage (NCBI taxonomy): Eukaryota > Metazoa > Mollusca > Gastropoda > Neogastropoda > Conidae > Conus > Conus canariensis. The sequence continues at coordinate 12,580,543 of CM065740.1, read as the reverse complement.
TGCAGTAATTGTACCACTCCACAAGAAAGGTGATAAGCAAAACCCAGGAAATTACAGAGGGATTTCACTGTTATGCATTTTAAGTAAAATTTTTACAGCAATAATCAACAAAAGACTTTACAACTGGGCAGAAGACGAGAACAAAATTAGTAAGGAACAAGCAGGATTTAGAAGGGGATATTCGACAATAGACCACATTTTCACATTAACAACTATGATAACAAACTGCCTCTATGGCAGACGTAGAAGTAAATTTTATGTAGCGTTCATAGATTATCAGAAAGCATTTGATACTGTAAATAGAGACAAATTATGGAAGATTCTACAGAAACACAAAGTATCTACAAAAATGCTCAACATGTTAAAAGGTATATACAAAACAGTACAAGCTTGTGTTAGATATGGAACTGAACTGACAGAATTGTTCGAATGTCCAGCAGGAGTGAAACAAGGTTGTTTGTTGTCCCCCTTGATCTTTTCTCTATTAATAACCGAAGTGGCGGACAATGTCACAAGAAAAGGTAGACATGGTTATCAATTTCTACCAGGTGCAGAAGAGATTTATACATTGCTATTTGCAGATGACATAGCCCTGATATCATTAACACCAGTGGGCTTACAAAATCAATTAAACAACCTACAACAAGCCTCGGATTCTATAGGTTTAACAGTAAATCTACAAAAAACAAAAATAATGGTTTTTAGGAAAGGGGGCTACTTGGGCAAAAAGGAGAAATGGTACTACAAAGACCAAGAACTAGAAGTAGTAAACAGTTATAAGTACCTAGGTTTTACCTTGACAACTAAACTCTCAGTAGACATTTCACTTTCTGAATATGCAGGTAGAGCGAAAGGCAAAATTATGGAAATAATGAAAACTATGTATAGTTTAGGACATATTGATATGGCTATTTACTTTAAACTGTTTGACACTCAAGTTAAACCCTTACTCTTACACGCAGCAGAAGCATGGGGCCTAACTAGATATAAAGCAATAGAAAATATACATTTGTTCGCCTGTAAAAAATATATGGGTGTGGGCAAGAAAACCCCTAATAATCTAATATATGGAGAATTGGGTAGATACCCTATATGCATAGATAGCACAATAAGGGTGCTTAGGTATTGGTTTAAAATTATAAAAATGGAACCCAACAGACTTCCCAAACAAGCATATGAAAGAGAAAAGACTGAAATAAACAAAACTCAAAATTGGGCATTAGAATTAAAACACTGTTTAGACATATATGGCTTTTCAGAAGTATGGCTAAATGAAGGGGTAGGAGATAAGAACGATTTATTTCAGTATTAAAACAAAGAATGATAGATTGTCATAAGCAGAGCTGGCATGATAAAAAAAAAAAAAATAGCGAACGTTTTCATACCTACCGCTCTTTCAAATCCGTACACCATACTGAAAAATATTTTTACGACATCACGATAGCAAAATTTAGAAAAGCACTAACCAGACTACGTTTAGGGGTAAACGAATTACACATAAACAAAAAGTTCACGGACAAGGATGCAATTACAACATGTCCTTTTTGTCCAACAGAAGAAACTGAGTTACACTTTTTCAAGATATGTCCATGTTATAGACAATTAAGGGAGAAATATATTTATAAGCATTATAGAAATAAGGATTCAATTACACTAAGAAACCTATGACAAAATGAAAATATGGAAATGACACGTGACCTTGCAATGTATACTTTTTATGCATTAAAATACAGAGAAACACAAATTTAAGTCAAAGAAAAGAGACTTGGTTTTGCTTCTGTGGATTTATGGTTGAATTTAAATGTTTGTGTATGTGATGTATGATTATGTGAATGTTTATGTATAAAACATATGAACATGTGAATCTACCTGCACAACATATGAACATGGATGTATGGTGATAACATAATATAGAGAAGGTTGAATCATGGATTTAACTCTGAAGGTGTTTCTCAGGATGGAAAGTAATATGAATACCTGAATGAGTATGAAATTGAGATTGGTGTGTCGATATGAACAGATTTATGAAAGAGATGTCATATTCATGAACACAAATAAGATTATGCAATTATATACTCAGATGTGAAGCAAGACAAGGACTATGTACATATGCATGATGAAAAGATAACTATACAAAAGTGAATACAAGGTTGTAATGTGTGGGAATGTGAATGTGATATAATATGAAGGAATGGAATTATGGAATTGAATATGTGTCTTGAGGAAA
>CM065740.1:12565816-12573316 GCA_033310375.1 Conus canariensis | reverse complement strand
TCCACCACTGCAATAACAGACTCACTCACTTTCACACGTATTTCTTTTATTTTGAGGAGAAAGAAATGTCCGGAATGGCTCAAACATTCCAATGTCCTTCAGCTATGAAAAACAGGAGACCCATCTAATCTTATAACCGGTATCGGTAATGTCAGTTCTTTCAAAACGGCCCAAAATGCGCATTAAAATATCCATTTATCCATTTTAAAAGTTTAGAATCATCTGATTAACGCTAACCACTCAGGTTTGGAGAAAAATTATTTGTGCCACGCCAGCCTTACGCAAATGATTGACAAGTGCCCGCTGAACATCAATAACGATGAAATTACAGAAGCTGTCTTCACTGATTCGGCTAAAATTGTGTATGTTTTAAACCATTGCCTCCTCCTTTAATAAAGTATTTTTTATATGGACTATCTGAAAATATACATTACAATTCATATCTTCATTTATATCAGATTGACAGTACTTAGTACGCATTAATTCTTCCGAATGAAAACTAGAGCCAGTAAAACATGATGTTCTAAAAGGATCTATTCTTGGTCGTTTACTCATTACAATTCATACCAATGACTTACCTTTATGCATTAGAACTGACTGCCAGTTACTGGCCGATGATAAGGTTGTAGACCTTGCATGCAAGTCCCAACATCCAGTTTCCAAGAAAGTGTAAGCAGCCGCTCAGATGGACAGAACTCAGTATCTTATCACTTGATGCTTAAAAGAACTATGCGCAGTTCCAAATGACCCAGCTCAGATATTGCAAATATTGAAGTAAAACTTCACAAGTGCACAAAAGAAACTCATTCTGTAAATACCTGGTTATTTACCTTTTAGCGTGTGTGTGTGTGTGTGTGTGTGTGTGTGTGTGTGTGTGTGTGTGTGTGTGTAGGGGTGTGTGTGTGTGTGTGTGTGTGTGTGTGTGTGTGTGTGTGTGTGTGTGCGGCGCGGCGCGCGCGCGCGTGTGTGTGTGTGTGTGTGCGTGTGTGTGGACGCGCGCGCGTCCGTTTATGTGTGTTTTGTGGTGCGTGTGTTCGAGTGTGTGTGCGTGCGTGTACTCGCGCGCGTGTGTGTTTGTGTATGTATGTATGGGTATGTGAGCGTGCGCGCGTCCGTTTATGTGTGTTTTGTGGTGTGTGTGTGTGTGTGTGTGTGTGTGTGTGTGTGTGCGTGTGCGTGCGTGCGTGCGTGCGCGCTCGCGCTCGCAGCCGCGTGTGTGAGTGAGTGTACGCCGAGAGGCGGGGGGGGGGGGGGGGGGGGGGGGTGGGGGAGGGGTAAGGGAAATCACTGTAATAGCAATACAAGAGCCTAAATGTCGATTTCCTCCGACTTCGGGGAACATTGCCGATCTGCATCATTTATTCAGTGCTTTACTGTGTGATTACACCGTTTTTGTCTACGTGTGTGTCTTTCTTGCCAGCTTGTGTAAAGTCTGCTCGTCCATGCGTCTTTGAGCACATATCTCTGAAATGATTGTGCGTAGTATGACTGAGGAGAGGAGAACAGTAGGGTTGGAGGGGGCAGGGGAATTTGATATAGAGAGACACAGGGCATCGCGCTGATGTCGGAAGAAACCCTACGACGAGCTTGACAGCAGTAGAGATCCGGAGAGAAAGCCCCCATATACACGAAAAGTGTTTGGGCCACGAAGGCTTTACGCTGTGAGGGCGAATAGTCCGCATCCAGGTCATGACCCTTACACGCCCTTCTGCTGTCACAAAGCGAATAGTCCGCATCCAGGTCATGACCCTTACACGCCTTGCACTTCACCTGATGTGACAAAGTGAGTTTTGATGAGGCGGTCGATGTGTTTGATATTACGTGACGATTCTGACTGACTACACAATGAGGGAAGAACGGGGTGGGCTGTGGGGATGGATCACTCAAAAATGCATTTAGAATCTGATTTGTCGCTTGTGTACATTGTAACTCTTTATAGGGTTCATTACTTCCTATCGGACTTTTTCTTTACTTTTTTTCCCCAAAGTTTTAGCGTTGATATATCCCAGTAACGCAACCAAAAAGGCCCTTTCAGAACTGCAATATCTCTCTCTCTCATTTGTGCGTTCATTTAAATATTTATTTGTAAACATGCAAAATGACTTATTTGTTCATTCATCCCTTCATCTGACGCACATGCATACAAGAGGCATGAAGAACAAACAAGGAAACTTCCCTTTAAAATGGAGATAAATGGTGACACTGAAGTTCTAATGTCTATGGGCCCGTAAGGACAATTTGCCCCAAGGCTTAAGTGTGTAATGAATCAGGTTGAAAGAAAAATGACAGCTCCACGCTTGCAGATGTACTTCGAACTCAGATGTGCACATAGCAATAACAGCTCAAAAAATGTTATGGAGTGGATAAAGACATGTATTAAAGATTAAAACACACTGACTAACAGAAATAATTGCAAGCAACTTCGCCGTGGCTGATATGAAAGGACAATTTGAATAAAGCGGAAAGACGTAAACAATAAACAATATGCAGTGACACTCACTTTTGCTCCTATCGTTTAAAACAGTTACAGGCATGTAATTTAAATCTAATTTCAGCTGTCAGTTCATAATCTAGTGAAACTGAACATTAACATATTCTACTGATATACATTGTCTGTGGACACGAAACTGGCGAAATACGGTTATAGAAAATCCATTTTGATTATTACTGTTAGAGTAGTCATCTACAATAATGTATGTCACAATAAAAGGAAGGAAAAGATTTATCCACAACATATCGAAATGAAACTATAAAAAGAAAAATGCGATCGTAAGCACAACCACTTACGGTAACTTTGTATAGGACAATGATACCAGTGGACATTTAGATTAGTTCTGGTTGTTGTCAGACATACATTTTGCTTACGTGCATCATTTCCTCCGGGAAAAGTGGAAGTGGAACCTTCCGTTCGGTACCAAGGGAGACTCTCTCTCTCTCTCTTTCTGTATGTGTGTGTGTGTGTGTGTGTGTGTGTGTGTGTGTGTGTGTGGTGTGTGCGTGCGTGCGTGCGTGCGTGCGTGCGTGCGTGGTGTGTGTGTGTGTGTGTGTGTGTGTGTGTGTGTGTGTGTGTCCAGTTAATTCATTCAAAATAAGGTCCAGACGGTAAAATGTTGACGCTAAATTTTCCAGTTTCCTTCGTCAAACAAAAGCAAAAGGTACCACCGTGTCTGGTGGGTAAGAGAGCTACTGACACAACACTCAGCGTTGATGTAGCACACGATGATATCAATAACCTCAGTTCACAGAACACTGGGTTGTCACGGAAACCAAACGGACTGAGTGCCCCTCTGTAAACGACCAATCTGTCGCCCCTGCCCAATTTGTCGCCCGGCGACAGATTGGTCTTCAAACCAGGACCAATTTGTCGCCCAGGCGACAGATTGGTCTTCAACACCAGGACCCGGGTGTTGCATATTTTGATGGGATAGACCTTATAGGGAAGACATCATGATTGAAGAGGGAATATCTGAGCGGATAGAAAAACACAGCGTCACAGCGAACTACTTTTGAAGTTGGAATGTTTCTGCTCCTGTGGCGGGGTAATAAAGAATCGCGGCCCCTGTAACTCCAGGGTATTGGGGCCAATTCTCTTCTAATTTGGTGTGAGGGTTTATTGTACCAATTACTTTTGTGATAGTCACTTCTGGCAGGCACCTCTCACACACGTTTTCTTAGTCTAGAAAAAAAAAACAACTAGAAATAAAAACTCACATTGAGATAGCATGAGAATTGGCACTATGCCAGCGCAGAAGCTCTTCCAAAAATCCTGTTAAATTCTGTTGACCCCATGCTATCCCGATGTGAATACAGGCCCACGTCAATAACAAAAATGACGTGAAAATACATTTAAACATGAAAAGAAAAAAAAACACAGTTCAGGAAAAGTGAAAATGGAACACTGAACAAGTCCTAAAACAATGTCACACATTAAAAGGGGTTTTCGTAAAACCTCCTTCAAAGTCTTTTCTGAAAAAACGGTAAATAGGTTTTCAGTCTTCTGCAACAACAAAAAAAAAGATTATGGTGTGTGTGTGTGTGTGTGGTGTGTGTGTGTGTGTGTGTGTGTGTGTGTGCGTGCGTGCGTGCGTGCGTGTGTGTGTGTGTGTGTGTGTGTGTGTGTGTGTGTGTGTGTGTGTGTGTGTGTGTGTGTGTGATGATAGTTACTTATGGAAGAAGAGTTCACGTTTATAGTGTCAATTTCCTCAACTAATTTCAATTTGTTAGTTTTATTTTGAGTTTGTTTTAGATTGGGCAAAAATTTAGATTAACTCAACACGTGGATAATTTCAAATTCGGATAATTTGAAGTCCATAGGTGGTTCAAAGGCTCTTTCAATTAACCGGGTTTTACTGTACATGGTCAGTTCAGTAGTGTTCATGATCTCTTTGATACAGAATCTATACAAACTATTTTGACCTACATCATATTAAGAGGAGACGTACATATTAATATATATTATATATATATATATATATATATTATATATATAGAGAGAGAGAGAGAGAGAGAGAGAGAGAGAGAGAGATACTGCATCAAAGTGACCACGGGTCATCTACGTCATGAAAGGTAGACACAAAATGCTCATCACACAATAATATGCAATCAAATAGAGAAAACATGTAATTTACATCACAATGAAAACTGGTGGTCATTCTTGCTGATTACCGGTCATCTGCGTTGTAAGGAGCAGAGAAACGCCCATACCACAACAATATTCTGTCAAACTTTTTTTTTAAATATGGAATTGGCATCAAACTGATCATTGGTCATTGGCACTGACCACTGCAACAACACTCTGTCTGTTAAACATTTTTTTAAAATATGGAATTGGCATCAAACTGATCACTGGTCATTGTCACTGACCACTGGTCATCTAAATTGCAAGAACACAGAAATATTCATATAAAAAACAGTAAGCAATTACGTTTTTTCCAAACTGGTCACTGGTCATTGTTGCTAACCACTAGTCATACTACGTTTTAAGAAGCATAACCCTATAACACATCAATACAGAATGAGATAGTGAAAATATGAAATTGACATAAAACTGACCACTAGTCTTTCTTGCAGACCACTGTTCTTCTACATTAAAAAAAGAAAGCATTAAACGTATCAATATGGAGTGAACTCAGGAAAATATTAAATTTACATGAAACTGACCACCGGTCAATCTTGTTGACCACTGGACATCTATATTGTAAACTGTACAGAAGCGTTTATAACACACCAATATGCAGTGAAATAGTGAAAACGTGAAATTTTCATGAAGCTGACCACTGGTTTTGGCACTGACTAGTAGTTATCTAGGTTGGGAATATTATAAAATTACCATTAGAGCATACACAGCCTAAGTAGTGAACATTTGGATTTTGCAATAAACTGAACTACTTCGTGGTCACCCCATTCGATGGGAAGAGTATTGGACAGGTAACTTTTATGGCCAACGGCCAATTTATGGTAACGTTTATGGCCAATGTTTAATACCAAGTCCATAAGTAAGTTTATAACTTACCAAAATAACATAAGCAACATTTTTTGTGTGTTTGCCTACTTTCCAGCGTGAATTATATTATTTGGATTTGATAACTAGTTGATTTAACTACTTGACACTGGCATGTTTGATTTTTCTGATTGATTATGCACTCTGAAGATTTCTCAATGTTACCATTCAATAGAAAAACAACAATAAACTCCTGTCTCATTCCATCGCTTTTTATTAGATTTTATTATCATTTGGCTCTTAGTTTGATGTTAAGGAAATACAAGAAACTAATAACGAAATTGAAAATAAATAAATAAATAAAAATATGGGGCACTTCCCACACTTTCTCTCACAATCGGAGAAATTGTGGGGGCGCCGTCATACTTTCTCTCACATGGGAGAAAGTGTGAAAGGGGAAGGACCACACTTTCTCTCAATCCCGCACTTTCTTCTTAAGTGAGAGAAAGTGAACCCCCACACTTTCTCCTAAAGTGAGAGAAAGTGTGGGAATGAGAGAAACTGTGGCCCAACATCAACTTATGGAGAGCAAGGTAAGTTGGCGACAAATTGGCCAAAGGGCGACAGATTGGACAGTGAAGCGCGACCCAATCTGTCGCCCTCAAAAACTTAGAATGGGCGACAGACTGGTCCTGGTGTTGAGGACCAATCTGTCGCCTGGGCGACAAATTGGTCATGGTGTTGAGGCCCAATCTGTCGCCGGGCGACAAATTGGGCAGGGGCGACAGTTTGGTCGTTAACACCCCCTCTCTCTCCTCCCCTCCCCACCACACATCCACGCTGTGTGTATTGAAGATGGCCAATGGTCTTCTTACAGCGCGCGTGCTCGGCCAACACTGACAACCTTGACACTCTCTTGTCACAAAAAGGATATTTCCAAACTAAGGTCGTAATAAATGTGCCAAGACAGTTAGCATGTTTTGCGTGATGAATGATGACGATGACGACGATGGTGTCTGTAGCTGTGATGTGGAGTTTCATGACTCATGAAAGGGCTCTACACTTCGTTTTCAAAAATCAGCTGGTTATTCACTGACCCTCAGAAATACTGAACTCAACAGGTTTAGTCAGGGACTGGCATCTGTTTGAATGTGTGCCATATGTGCACAGAGACTGGGTCAGGAAAGAAATACAAAACACCGTCTCTCGCTCTCCGACCAACGAACAAACAACACAGAACCGGTGGCACACATTTTACATTTAATCTAAGCAATATATTTTTCTTTAGTAAATGACAGATCAAAAGTCGCTGGCCACCAATTCAGTCAATGCAAACAGCCAATACATGAAACGGGCTTTTTTATTTTTAACCATCTGGTGTATTAGACTTTGTAAATACATACCCAAGAGGGTGCCGCTCAGAAATATACATCTGTATCAAACGAGGGATGTTGACTAAAAGATACGACAACGGGGAGTAGATAGACAGAAAGATAGACAGACATATAGACAGACAGATAAATCGACCGATCGATCGATCGATCTATCGATCAATGGACAGAGAGACAGACAAGTAGTTGGATAGATTAGACAGATAGATAGACAGACAGACTGACAGATAGCTAGCTAAAGGCTTCAACAGGGTTCACGTGGAGTACGTTCATGTCCTATGACTTGGTGCGTAAACGATTGAGTTTGGAAAACATCTGTAAACATCTGTATCTCAGCACATGGGAAAACATCTGTACCTCAGCACATGGGAAAACGTCTGTACCTCAGCACATGGGAAAACGTCTGTACCTCAGCACATGGGAAAACGTCTGTATCTCAGCACATGGGAAAACATCTGTACCTCAGCACATGGGAAAACGTCTGTATCTCAGCACATGGGAAAACGTCTGTACCTCAGCACATGGGAAAACGTCTGTACCTCAGCACATAGGAAAACGTCTGTATCTCAGCACATAGGAAAACGTCTGTATCTTAGCACATGGGAAAACGTCTGTATCTCAGCACATAGGAAAACGTCTGTATCTCAGCACATGGGAAAACGTCTGTAT
>CM065740.1:12555816-12560816 GCA_033310375.1 Conus canariensis | reverse complement strand
AGAAAGATGGGGTCAGATGAAGGACAGCACACACGTATTGTAAAAAGTAGACAATAGAAATAACGGAAACAAACAAACAAACAACAAAAACTGTACAGTTTGATTTACTGAAAGTTTTTTTTATGAGCATATGAAACAAATGCAATCAGGAGCGCAATTTTCGTGGTTGTAGGACAGTCTTACAGTTCTTGCGGCGTTTTGGAGCTTTTTTCAATACCATTGAGGGAAGGGAATGGTAAGAGTTCGTAAGGCAACAACAACTTGCTGTGAAGAGCAGACAGGATGGCTTTCTGTTCTGTGTATAGGAGAGTTAAACGACATGTCTCCTCTCTCAGTCAAATGTCTCCTCTCAAAACTGTTGAGGTGGCTGGGTGAGAAAGGCACCTGCCCAGGATGAAGGGAACCCAAGGTCCGTGGATGATGACCTGAGCAGGGGCTTTGCTTGATGATGGTTCTTTTCCACATTTTGCACAGGAATTGGAGTGCTGGTCTCAGTTATGGTGAAACGATTAACGAGGCCCTAAGAAAGATTTATGAGAGCTGCAAATTATCACAAGTAAAGTCTGAGATTGTCCATAAACGGACTCCACATGTGTAGATGCTGGAACAACCTAAGGGCAAAAGCACGTTTATAGTTAGAAACAAAAAAAATGGAGAGGAGAAAAATATCTCAGCCACTAGGCTGATTCTGAGTAATATCTATACGAATACACCGATTACAAGCATTACTGGAGGGATGAAAAAATTTAAGTGAAATGAAAAGAAATAAAATGAAGTAAAAGTTAAATAAACATGAACATCAGCAACCATTTATGAATGATGAGTGATAGGGATAGACATGTTCAAGCGACACACACACACACACGCACGCACACGCACGCACGCACACACACACACACACACACACACACACACACACACACACACACACACACACACACACACGCACACACACAGAGTAAAAGCATAATATTGCAAACTGAATTGTTCATTTATGACAGACAAGGGTCATGGCAGTCAATCACGGCTTTAGAGTTTAAAATGCTAATGGCACTTGGTATAAAAGACTTCTTGAAGACATTCTTCTGTGCTCTGGGCATTCTGTAGCGTATTCCTGATGGAAGTTTTTCAAAGTGGCAGTTGAGTGGGTGTGAGGAATCAACCATTTTTCTGTGGAGCATAGATTGCATCTTTTTGAGATATTGTTGTATGGTGTTGCTCTTTTTATGATTTTCCATGATATGTTGTAGTCTATTTTTTTTTATCTTTGACTCTCCAAATGTGTTTACTCAGCTCTGTTTGATTTTTGTATTTTTCATTTTTGAATGACTGTTTGTGGTTTGCGTATCTGGTTTTGAAAGTGTTTTCAGTAATCCCTATATATGTTTCTTTTTCATTTTCTGATGTTACCGTAGCTTGGTATACAATGTTGCTGTGAAGACATTTATTGCTTAGGGGGCACTGTTCTTTTTTAGTGCAGTTGCAAGATGTCCTTTCGGCACCCTTCTCTTTCATGTTGCTTTTCATTTTGTTAGATGAGTCAATCATGTTTTTGAGGTTGGGCATACATGAGTATGATAGTTTAATGGTGTTTTTGTTGAATATTTTGGACAGTTTGTGTTCTTTTGGGAATGATGTTGCCAAGATTTTAAAGAATTCTTTTCCTACATTTGTTTTTACTTGTCCATCGTATGGTGGGTTGTACCATATGATCTTTCTTTTCCTATTTTTCTTATTTCTGTTCGTGCTGTTGTCTGGACTGTATTGTAGTTTGAATTGTAACCACTTTTTTGTAATGCTTCTTGATATTCTGTTGCTGCATCATTGAATGCGTTTTCATTGCATGACAGGTTGGATAGTCTCTTGTTTATACCATTGGGTATTGTTTTTAGTATAGATGGTGGGTGGTTGCTTTTGATGTTTACGTAGACTGGTATGTCATTGGGTTTTTTGTATGGTTTGTATACATGGTCATTGAGGTCTAATGTTATGTCTAGGTAATTCACTACTTTTTTGTTTGCTTCTATTGTGATTTTTAAGTTGTGGTTTTTAAAGATTTTACATAATTCTTTTTTCTTGTTTTCGATGGTTCTTGGATTATTGTTTAATGCAGCGAGGCCGTCATCTCTGTATAAACCGGCCTGTTTTCCAAGTTGTTTTTGGATGTTGGATAGCATGAATAGTGCCGAAACATGTGAACTAGTCGGACTATTCATGCTATCCAACATCCAAAAACAACTTGGAAAACAGGCCGGTTTATACAGAGATGACGGCCTCGCTGCATTAAACAATAATCCAAGAACCATCGAAAACAAGAAAAAAGAATTATGTAAAATCTTTAAAAACCACAACTTAAAAATCACAATAGAAGCAAACAAAAAAGTAGTGAATTACCTAGACATAACATTAGACCTCAATGACCATGTGTACAAACCATACAAAAAACCCAATGACATACCAGTCTACGTAAACATCAAAAGCAACACCCACCATCTATACTAAAAACAATACCCAATGGTATAAACAAGAGACTATCCAACCTGTCATGCAATGAAAACGCATTCAATGATGCAGCAACAGAATATCAAGAAGCATTACAAAAAAGTGGTTACAATTACAAACTACAATACAGTCCAGACAACAGCACGAACAGAAATAAGAAAAATAGGAAAAGAAAGATCATATGGTACAACCCACCATACGATGGACAAGTAAAAACAAATGTAGGAAAAGAATTCTTTAAAATCTTGGCAACATCATTCCCAAAAGAACACAAACTGTCCAAAATATTCAACAAAAACACCATTAAACTATCATACTCATGTATGCCCAACCTCAAAAACATGATTGACTCATCTAACAAAATGAAAAGCAACATAAAAGAGAAGGGTGCCGAAAGGACATCTTGCAACTGCACTAAAAAAGAACAGTGCCCCCTAAGCAATAAATGTCTTCACAGCAACATTGTATACCAAGCTACGGTCAACATCAGAAAATGAAAAAGAAACATATATAGGGATTACTGAAAACACTTTCAAAACCAGATACGCAAACCACAAACAGTCATTCAAAAATGAAAAATACAAAAATCAAACAGAGCTGAGTAAACACATTTGGAGACTCAAAGATAAAAAAATAGACTACAACATATCATGGAAAATCATAAAAAGAGCAACACCATACAACAATATCTCAAAAAGATGCAATCTATGCTCCACAGAAAAATGGTTAATATTATGCAAACCACACTTAGCAACTCTGAACACAAAAGTAGAAATTGTAAACAATTGCAGGCACAAGTGGAAATCTTTGCTAGCACATTCCATCTGAACAGGCCCCAATAAGAACCACAGGCCGCACGTGCAGCAAATGAGATCCGCCTGCACACACAGAGTTGAAATCAAGTCCCGCACGCCATAAAAGATCGTTGGCGTGCCCCAAAAGACATCCTGAAGATAGCAACGCTAGAAACAAGCTTGTAGATTTTAATACTTCATTTTTGAAAATATTTTTTAACAATATATATATATATATGTATTATAATATATATATATATATATATATATATATATAATCTGCACTAATATCCCACACACACACACACACGCACCCCCCCCCCCCCCCCCCCACACACACACACGCACGAAATAAACATTAAATCCATAAGACATAAAGCATTACATAGATTATAAAACATTACATAGAAACACAAACTCAACGCCCGTACCAACGCCCAAACACTAAAACACACACACACACACACACACACACACACACACACACACACACACACACACACTGCGAACCCCCCCCCCCCCCCCAAAACACACACACACATACACACGCACACACACACCACACACACACACACACACACACACACACACACACACACACACACACACACACACGCACACACACAGAGTAAAAGCATAATATTGCAAACTGAATTGTTCATTTATGACAGACAAGGGTCATGGCAGTCAATCACAGGCTTTAGAGTTTAAAATGCTAATGGCACTTGGTATAAAAGACTTCTTGAAGACATTCTTCTGTGCTCTGGGCATTCTGTAGCGTATTCCTGATGGAAGATTTTCAAAGTGGCATTGGAGTGGGTGTGAGGAATCAAAGGTAATATTCACAGATTTCCTGATTACAGAAACAGTATAGACTTCTCTGAGAGCAGATTGCTTTTTCCCTATAACCTTACTTGCCTGATTCACAATTCTGGCGAGCTTTGCTCGATCTTTCTCTGAAAGATTTCCAAACCAGACAGTAATGTTGAATGACATTAGACTTTGTATTAAACTTACATATACCTTTTCTAGTACATGCTGACTGACATTAAAACTACGTAGTTTTCTCAACAGAAACAACCTTTGATTTGCTTTTTTGAAGATACTGTCAGTATGTTGACTAAATGACAACTTATGGTTAATGTGTATACCAAGATATTTGAAACAGTCAACAGTTTCTATTGTCTGTCCATTTATCACAACTGGTTGAAATGAACTATCTGATGTTGAAAGGTTTAATACAAGTTCTTTGGTCTTACCACAATAAAGTTGCAAGAAGCTGGAAGAGCACCAATCCTGTAGTTCTAAGAGGAGACTGAAGTATGCTTGCTTATTTATAGAGCCTTCTTTTAACAAAAGACTTACAAGAGCCATATCATCAGTATATATAAATAGGTTCGGAAGTGCACCTTGGATTTTCATTCCATTTGTGTACATTGAAAATAACAGAGGAGATAGAACACATCCTTGAGGAGCACCTGTGTTTAAGACAATTTCTTCTGACAAACAACCATTCATTAATACTCTCTGGGGTCGGTTTTCAAGAAAATTTCTGACCCACTTAATAACCCCCATCAACCTGACAGACACAGCCTGGAACAGAAGCAATGAGAGCCTCAGGCAATGAGGAAGAGAAGAGCGGACAGCACACAAGCATAAGGTGGACACACGGAGAAAGCAGTGCCATCATCATAAGGTGGACAC
>CM065740.1:12543316-12550816 GCA_033310375.1 Conus canariensis | reverse complement strand
TCTCTGGTTTTACTTGTGAAAATCTGCATACCTCACAAATCCATTTTCACGATGTAGTTGATCTTCTTATCACAACTCAGACTAACACTTCAGTTCCTGTGCCAAACGTGGAAATAAAAACGAAAAATAAATGAGCAAATCATTGCTCGAGTTGTCATCCACGGACCCTGGATTCGCTTGCATCCTAAGCTTGTGCTTTTCCCACCTCCCAACCAGCTTTGGCAGACTTGTCGTTTAATTCTCCTATAGACAGAACAAAACGTCCTCCTTTCTGCTCTTCACATCAAGTTCTTCTTGCCTTAGCAATCCTTACCCGCTTACTCCTCCCTCCATGCTATTGCGAAAACAGCTCCACGACACCAACATAACTGTGGACAATTCTTTAACCACGACAGGGGATGCCCCTAGGAATAGTTTTCCATGCTCTCTTAAAGAGAGGAACGTTTTGTTTGTGCGTGTTGTGTGTGTGTGTGTGTGTGTGTGTGTGTGTGTGTGTGTGTGTGTGTGTGTGTGTGTGTGTGTGTGTGTGAGTGTTCCATATGGATCGCTGTTGACGAATAAGAAGATATTCTGATGTTTCTCACTCATTTCTGATTTCTGTCAAGTAGAATATTATGTTGATGGGATTAGGGAAAAAGTCAGTCAGACAGAATCTCTCTCTCTCTCTCTCTCTCTCTCTAACACACACACACACACACCACACACACACACACACACACACACACACACACACACACACACACGCACACACGCACACTTACACAAGGCCCTAGCTGAACCTGTGCTAACTAAGGCACTATCCACAGGATCATTAGCTTAAGGAAGGAAGTTGGCAGGTACATGGACCACTCCTTATAGAGATGCGCATCTGGCTGAATTTCGTTAAATCCAAATTGTGGTCACCCGAGTGAATGAAAATAATTACGATCACAAAAAAGATAAGAGAGAGAGAGAGAGAGAGAGAGAGAGAGAGAGAGAGAGAGAGAGAGAGAGAGAAGAGACAGAGACAGAGACAGATACAGACAGACAGACAGACAGACAGACAGACATGTAGACAGACAGATATAGATATATAGAAATATAGATTCTCTCTCTCTCTCTCTCTCTCTCTCTCTCTCTCTCTCTCTCTCTCGGTGGTGGTGGTGGTGGTGGTGGTGGTGGTGGTGGTGGTGGTGGTGTGTGGTGTGGTGTGTGTGTGTGTGTGTGTGTGTGTGTGTGTGTGTGTGTGTGAGCGAGTGTGTGTGTGTGTGTGGTGTGTGTGTGTGTGTGTGTGTGTGTGTGTGTGTGTGTGTGTGTGTGTGTGTGTGTGTGTGTGTGTGTGGTGTTAAAAAGTGTCCGCGCTTGCATGTGTGAGCAGCAGAGAGAGAGAGAGAGAGAGAGAGAGAGAGAGAGAGAGAGAGAGAGAGAGAGAGAGAGAGAGAGAGAGAGAGAGAGAGAGAGAGAGCAACATCTCCACGGGGGAAGAAATGCTGGTTCTCTGCTGTTCACGTCCCCTAGCGCTACCAATCACAGAAGGCAGGAGAGGTGAATGGGGGGTGGGGGTGGGGGTGGGGGTGGGGCTGATAAGCTTCATTTGTAGCTGTTTCCCCTATAGTATTGAATCTTCCTGTATGCAACAGCTTTGTTATGTGACTTGCGGGTTGATCTGATAGATTTGGATGCCATGTGCAAGCTTCTATGCTTCTGGCAGGAGCTAGCGTCTTGTTCTTTCTCTCTTTATCAGGGATCTGTGACGGGGATTTGTTTATCAAGGATGCTCCTCATCTAAGCTCAGCCGAGCTCTGGGGTTCAAGTTTCTTGCCGAGATCATCACGACCTGGATCGAATACCCAGAGCTCTCAGTTCATTTCATATCACATCATCACATACTTTGGCGTTCATACGTAAACAAACACACAAACGTTAGGCACCGTAAATGACCATTGTCATTAAAATGTTTAAAAATGACCATTATCATTAAAATGTTTAAAAATGACCATTGTCATTAAAATGTTTAAAAATGACCATTATCATTAAAATGTTTAAAAGGAGAGGGGGAAGAAAAAGAAATGTAACATTAGAGAAAAGAGTGTGTCTTCTAATTGGATGTAGAATGGCGTTTTTCTTCCGCACTGGTAAAAATATGGCTAGCAGCATTTGTTTTCGTATTTAATGGTTGAAACAAAGCGCAGTATTAAACTGTTTTAGGAATTTAGTTTTTTTTAGGGGGATGAAGAGAGGGAATCGGGGAGAGAAGTGAAAGAGATGATCTTTGAAGACGACGCATTACGGCAGAAGGTTAATAAAGGTACGGGAAGAGGATATTCTAAAGACAAACTGACAGTAAAGGCTGGGAGACAAGGCATTAGGAACACACACAGACACACACAGAACACAGACACAACACACACACCACCACCACCACCACACACACCACACACACACACACACACACACACACACACACACACACACACACCACACGACCACACACACACACACACACACCACACACACACACACACACACACACACACACACACACACACACACACACACACACCACACACCACACACACGCACCACACACACACACCACACACACACACACACACACACACACACGCACGCACCACCACACACACACCACACAACACCACAACACACACCACACACACACAACACACACACACACACACACACACACACACAGGCTTGTAGAGAGAAGGTTGTACGACATGGCATTAGGATAAAGAACTTATACAGGTAAGAACGGGAGAGATACTACATATAGGAAAAGAACTAATTACGATAGAGGGAAGACTGGCAGAGATACCACACACTACATTAGAGCCACACCAGATTACCTTGAAATTTGAGGTTTTGTTTTTTTGTGCATTGTGTCTTTTCATGGTCTTAACAAGAGCTCCAAACCTGGTGATGCTATGTTACATAATTGCATAGATAAAACAAAAACACTGCTCTGGCCCAGAGCAAGGTTACCTATATGTTTGGAGCAACAGCAGAACATAGGGTTTTAACCAACTGTGCCTATCAGAAGATAGGAGCAGAAAAGGAAGAGAGGGCAGAGTACTGCTGTACACTTTGCTGATACTCTTCCCTATAACGCTGACCACATGGCCCGCTCTGACATACGGGAGGGGAGAGACTAGAACGGGCCATTCAAGCTGAAGACAAGGTCAGCTTTCTCTTACTCACTTGGTGCCGGAAATGAAATGTAAACAAGTGGCCGCCCTTGTGTGCATTCAACGGCATATCTCTAGTCTACTGGAGGGAGAAACCTGCACAGTCTTTTCCCTCAAGACAGTTGAGCAGTACACACCATACTGACTTGGAAGAATCTCCACTACTTCATTAAACAAGGCGAGTTGTTTGACATGTTACTGATTTACTTATTATGGTCTCTATCTCTGTATGCTGTATAATATGATAAAACAGATTTTTGACCGCAGATCTTCAATGAAAAATGAATAATAAATGTCTTTGAGGATTCTCAGAAGATTTGAAAAAAAAAAGGAAAACAGAACAAATGTCGACAACGTTTCGGTCATAGACCGTCTTCAGGACTTGTGACATAAAAAGAAAAGAAAAATAAATAAATACGTATAGGAAATGACGTATGAAAACATATACGTAAACAGACGATGACGTGCTTAAAGGTGTGTGTGTGTGTGTGTGTGTGTGCGTGCGTGGTGTGTGTGTGTGTGTGTGTGTGTGCTCCACATGTGATGTTATAAATATGCTATATATGTACATGGGATGTGAATATGAATAAGGTGGGATGGGGAAATTGGGGGAGGGGGTGTAGAGAGAAAGGGATGGAGGAGAGGTCGGGGGAAAGGAAAAGAGCTGGAATGATTCAAACAAAAAAGTCAGAGGTGAGGTTGAGTCCATCTGGGCTTGTGGTGCCAAGGCGAGAGGTGATCCTAGACTGCATACATTTTCTCTCTGGGGCTGAGGAGTGGTTTTGCCAAACAGCAGTGACGAAAATATGGGTTTGGCTTGGCAACCAGCGTTGAAATGAATCCCCACTGGTGTTGGATGTGATGACTGGATGGCTCTGAGGTGTTCCACAAAGCCTTTGTTGAGGATACGATGTTTCCCCAACGTACAACTTTGAGCAGAGGCTACATCTCAGTACGTACACCAGGTTGGTGGACTGGCAGGTGAAATGGGACTGGACACTGAATTTTCCTCTAGGGCCAGTGATGCTGTTAATGTTGGAAATGAAAGTGCAGGTTTTACATCCAAATTGATTGCACGGGTAATTTCCGGCTGAAGAGTTGGTGTTTTTACTGAACTTGGTTTGTACCAGGTGGTCGAGAAGGTTTTTGTCTCTCTTGTAGGCGATGAGGGGAGGCTTGGGGAAGATCGATTTCAGCTTTTGATCAGATTGTAAGATTTTGAAATGGCGTAAGAGGATGTTTTTTGACAGGATAGTATGGGGGTGGTAGGTAAATGTCAATGGAATACGGTCTTTGTTGTCTGAATCAGGTTTGGACGTCAAGGCTTCTGACCGGGAGACACGAGTTTGCTCGAACAAGAGCCTGTTGCACAATGGTATGTGGATATCCACGTGCCTCAAAAAAGGACGCCAAATCCAGTGCCTTTGCTTCAAAGTCCTGGTCATTACTGCACAACCGACGGAGACGTAGGAACTGGGAGAAGGGAATGTCATCTTTTGCAGGGCGTGGATGACTAGATGAATACAACAGGTGAGAATGAGGATCTTTGGGCTTGTAAGAAACAGAATGTTCCTTTTGCCCATTACACACACACACACACACACACACACACACACACACACACACACACGTGTGTGTGCGCACGCACACACACGTAACACACACACACACACACACACACACACACACACGCACCTTTAAGCACGTCATCGTCTAGGTTTTCATACGTCATTTCCTATACGTATTTATTTGTTTTTCTTTTCTTTTTATGTCACAAGCCCTGAAGATGGTCTATGACCGAAACGTTATCGATATTTGTTCAATTTTCCTTTTTTTCAAATCTTCGGCATAATATAATTTAGCTATGATGATGATGATGATGATGATGATGATAATGACGATGATGATGATCATGATGATGATCTTTTGAATCGCTGACTTTTGTATAAGCTGTCTCTTGAAAAAGGAAAATAAAGATTATCAAAACATGAAACAGAACAAAACAAAACAAAAACAAAAACAAAAACAAAACAAAACAAAACAAAACAAAACAAAACAAAACAAACAAACAAACAAACCAAAAAAAAAAAAAAGAAAAAAAAAAAGAAGAAAAAACTGGATATTGTGTAACTGTACTGCAGCATAAGAACAGATGATAGTCTTCTGTTTCATATACGCACGCGCATGTGTGTGTATATGCGTACGTTTGTGCGTGCATGCGTGGGTGTGTGTGGGTGTGATTATGTATGTGCGCTCGTGTGTGCATGTGTGTGTGTGTGTGTATGTGTGTGTGTGTGTGTGTGTGTGTGCGCGTGGGTGCGCGCGCGCGCGCGCGCGCGCGCGCGTGCTTGTGTGTGTGTGTGTGTGTGTGTGTGTGTGTGTGTGTGTGTGTGTGTTTGCACGCGTGCGTTTGTGCAGCACGAATCTACGTGTTTGTATGTATGTGTGTGTGTGTGTGTGTGTGTGTGTGTGTGTGTGTGTGTGTGTGTGTGTGTGCGTGCGTGCGTGCGTGTACATGTGTGCGTGTGTGTGTGTGTGCGCGTGCGCGCGCGCGTGCGTTCGTACGCGCGTGCCTGTACGTGTGCCGGTGCGTGTTTGTATGCGCGCGCGCGCGCAAGTGTGTGTGTGTGTGTGTGTGTGTGTGTGTGTGTGTGTGTGTGTGTGAAAAGGCACTTGCTTATCATAATTTCATCTACAAGGGAAACACTTTTTATCTGAATATTTAGTAGATGTTTGCGACAGAGATCTCATGTACGTAGAAAGTAACTGACTTTTGTATATGCTGTTATCAAGTTATGTTGTGACTCGCCCGAATTTCTCAACTTTGAGATAATAGTGTATTTGTATTTGATAATCTTTCACCCTGTTTTGATCACTGTTCACTAAAAAATTGAAGAGATGTGTCAATGTCACTATCGGTATACAAATATGTGATTGGTTTTTGTTTTATTTTGTTTTGTTCTTGTTCATGTTCTTGAGTTTTCTTTTTGTTCCGCTTTGGGCAAGGTTTTAGTATTTACCCAAACCCAAGAAAAAAAATATGCATGTATATATATATAAATTTTCCCCTCTCATACACACCCTCAAGTGCCCCCTTCCAAGAATAAGACTCCTCATCTGCCACTTTTTCACTTTCTTTTACAAACTCTCAAGCGCCCCCTTCCAAACAAAAGACTCCTCTTCCGCTCTCTCTTCTTCTCTATCTCCGGTTCTGTTTGTCTTTTCCCTCTATCTCCCTCTCTTTTTCCTCGAGGTGAAATGGGATTGGACACTGAATTTTCCTTTTTCCCATTACACACACACACACACACACACACACACACACACACACACACACACACACACACACACAACGTGTGCGCGCATACACACACACAACACACAAATCTCAGAAGGGCTGAAAGCTTACGCCAGTTCCGTGATTCAGCAAAATTCTCGTATCAAAACTCACAGCATCCACAATGCACAAAATTCGCTAATTAACTGTCTCACTAATAATTATCAAAATTTATGCTCATCAGCATAACCATACGACATACACACATCAAAATTGTGCAATACCGAAGAAAAAGAAACACCCGAAGGTGCTGGGGAGGACCCAGAGAAGCACTGTCTTCACCTGCCTTTTGAGCAGTCCTGTACCACCAATGGAGGCCTGCGCTGTATTGACGATGGGTACAGACACGCGCAGGACACTCCATTAAGATATCAAGGGACATAACTGCTCCTGAACAGAGATAGATCAAACTACAGGATGCAACTCATAACAGCCTTAAAATAGCATCCCCATGGGTGTACCAGCCCGTATTTCGTGACTGCAGGGCCCACCGGCAAAAGACACCACCCTCCAGCTGCCGAGCACACCCCACAGACCCAACCACCCCTGCCACGGACAGATGAAGACAGTGTCACTCTAGACACAGCCAAGATTTCGCCATACGGTCTTATGTGCCCTCAAGAGAGAATCCAAACCATACGACATATACACATCAAAATTGTGCAATAACATAATCCTACCCTGAATCAAACAATTCAACATGTAAAATTCAATACCCTCTACATGCACACCTCCCTTCCCCCACCCCCACATTTTTACACAGACGAACAGAACACAACACAGACAAGGAGCAGGGCGATGGAGAGTGCTGATGGGGGAACGCGAGCGCCACCCAAGAATTTAGTGGACTCCGCACGCGCCTGGATGCACACCGCGCGCTCACGACCAAGACTTGACAAAACAAACACGTAGCTGGGATCTACGGCCCCGTAGCAAGCGCAAATATACTATAATAATTAAAAAAAAAAAACCTACCAT
>CM065740.1:12505816-12538316 GCA_033310375.1 Conus canariensis | reverse complement strand
CAACAACAATGGCGGATCCTGTGCTGAACCGGAGAACGCAAGTTCATTACTACAGGAAGAAGCCCCCCAGCCAGGTGCTACGGGATCAAGAGCGATCGAAGCAGCAGAACAGATGACATGAACAGGTTGGTGCTGGTCTCGGTACCACTTGTGTCGCGAATGAACTGGCCGTGCCTGACACCGAATTGGATGAACACAGTACACAGCACAGGAGGAACACATCAAGCCGACTCGAGATGATGATGACACGTCGCATATTCAGGATACGCTTCGGTGTTTGCATTCCGATCTGTCGTAGTGTAACAGCAGGGGCCCATAAATCCACCCGTCGGACATCGACACAAGTCTGGAGCAAGCTATAGACGAAATTGTCGCTGGTTTTGACACGGGAATGGTTAAGGATTATGATGCTACTCTGACAGAACGACAGGTGCAGAGACGATTCCGAGATCCGCACAGAAATCAAGCATTTCGGAAGGTCGTGTTCCATCAAACGGATGATGTGGGTGTGCTGCTGTGTGAATCAGACGACGTCGTTCTAGAATATTCCTGCGATCCGTGTTCGGAAGACGATTGCTTATTCTGGTTTGACAAGCAGGAAGAAAGACATGTCATCAGAGGAATGTGTTAAATTGGCCTGCCTTCGGAAAGGAAGACGCATCGGCAACACGAAGCATGCAGAGACCCAAGCATGTGCTCTATGGCGGCTGCACGCTGTCCACGGACTGATCCAGTTTTACCTGGGGTGACGTCGTCTACAGAACTGACTGAATACCAGTGACATTTTCTCGTTCTCGATTTCGTCATGTAAAGTGAAAGAAAAGGATATTGCTGTGGTTTCCATGTTAATGAAACCGAAATCGAGTCGCGTTTTGTTGTACATCGCGCCGATTTGCTTAATGAGCTTTACAGCCTAATAGCATTAAACTTCGTTCGTTTGTCCAAACATCAAAGCAATAAGCCTATGGACGAAATAAATTTCTACACACACAAGCATAAGCACACACTCACACACACGCACGCACGCACACACACACACAACACACTCTAAGAGCCCATATATACCGGTATCCAGAAACATCAATTCTGTTGTTGTTGTCGCTAAGCCGGACGGCCCTACCACCCTTACCCACGCCTATCACACACTAGGTCAGACAACACAGCACACTAACACAGTTTTACAATCACGCACGCTTCTTTATTTCACACACACTCCATGGCGCCACCACTCACGCACATCCACAACTGCACACAAGTATCCTAATTCCCGCTGACTCACCCTACTCTACGATAATGACCTGGAAGACCCTAACCTAACCTAAAACACCAGTTGCGGTATATCACTGACCTGGGGACACAGCGATAGCCCGCACACGTGGTGACTACTAGGGACAAGGATTTACCAAAGGGACTCTAATCTCTTAACGACTGCTACCACCCACACCTCTCCCCAGGACTCACCCTTCTCTTTTAACCCGGGACCACTACCAAACTGGTCGCTGCGTCCCTAAGGGAGGCAACGACAAGTACCCTACACTGTGCCGGCCACTACGTCCTAAAAGGAGGCAGTAGCTAACACCCCTAATCCTACTGCCTAACGCTACACCCCTTCTACCACAAACATGGGACAACCCATCCCGGCCCGGAAAGCTCCAGTCCTCGGCGCTGTACGTGGCCCCTCACAGGCTGACATCTCCCCGGAAGACTCTGCACCCCGGCGCTGACCGTGGCTCCTCCGCGGGCCGACACCCTCCCCGAAGACTCTGCACCCCGGCGCTGACCGTGGCTTCCCGCAGTCCGACTCCTCCCCGCGATGGGCACGACACCCAACGCACACACACCAGACGCCCTCTCGACGTGTCCGGGGCTCGTAGGACGCCTCCTCCTCTGAAGGCCCCGCCGGACACTAAGGGTGAAAAAAGGCCTGGTGCAGCGCCCTCTCACAGGACGCCTAAAGAGGGACGAGGAACCAGTGCCGGAGAACTCCCGGAAGAGCACCGGTAGCCGGAGGAGAGCTGCCCCACAGAAGGCAGACGGCCTGGGTGGTCTCCCTCTCCCGGGGAAACAACAGGCACTGGAAAGCGCCGCTCACCTGCTGGCACGCGGCAGTAGACTGCGGTGATCTGGCCCCAGCCTCAGGACGGAAGCAGGATACCTGCTGACACAACTGTAGGCCACTACTGTAATGTTGCTACTACCCGAGTCATCATGGCACATAGGCTACTTGGTCAAGCTTTAACTCTCCATCTCCCTTGCCTACTTCCCACTCGGGCATGAGAGTGACCCTTGAATTTCGAACACATCCCCCAACCCATTACCCACTTTGGGGTTATCAGACCCATTTCCTGCCAACCCTTACAACAGCGGTAAAACAATATTCTCCCTGAGCCCATCCACGCTATTACATATGAAATTATGAATCACACCCAATTCTCGGAGAAATAAACCAATCTAAGCGATCCAACACGGACTCCATGGGCCCCCTTAGGACATACTAAATAATCTAGGAAATGGCCAGTTTCACAAGGAAATGTCTCCACACAATAACCAGTAGCAATACACATCTCTCAGAGAGAAAAAAACAAAACAAAAAAAAATCAATTTTTAGCGGTTCACCGTTCCAGCATGTTCACACAAGAGAATCGGCTCGCAGCCACAATCCTTCAAATTATTACCCCTCTTTGCACTGTCAATTATAATCATATATCAAAAACAACATGATTTGTTCGCCAAAATTTCCATCCAGCACCTCACTCTCATGTCATCTCTTGTCAGATAACCCAGTGGTTAGTCTTTGTTATGCCAACACAACCACACTTCATACAATATTACATGCTGCACATCATCCGTTTTTTATCCTATCGACTGCTAAGCTACTCGCCTTAAACTTTACCTTTCCCTTCTTTCCGACTACTAAAATTCATAATGGGACTGTCTCCCCACCACCTAAGATATCTTTCTCCAACCCCGTTCTGTCACAAACACATACATCCCTGTATGTGTGACGACTGTCACTTGTATTACAAAAACTTCTACCCTATGGACTCACTGTCCTGTACCAAATGCGTACGTCACAGATACAGTCCGCACGCGCACGACACCCGCGTCGAGAACCCTGACTCGTAACGAAAGTGAAAAGACACCAATATAAGTTGAATGGTTACGACCGTACCCCAGTATAAACCACTCGACCACAAATTGGCCTTGGCCTTACTACACAGTTAACCGATTCCAATGCTGTGCAGGTCAACTCCGAAATCGTTAATCAATTTCAACGAACTCCTACTATTTACAATTGAGATTGAGCACAATCATCAAACCCCTCTATGATTCATGCAGACACATCTGCACCTGACTCATATCATGATCCTCAACCAAATGCAACCTCGTACTACCCTCTTATTGAACCCACTGACATTAACACGAACTAACCACAAACAATATCTACATCACCGTCCATCAATGGTCATTATATTGAACCCACATTGTCTAGCCAAACTGTCCTGAGAAAATCGAACTCAGGAACCACTATGTACATTACTTACAAAAATATACAGGAAAGAGGTGACAACTCAAACCGGCTGACAACAAATTTCAATCGCGGAACCAAGACGACGACATACCAGACAACCAGTATACGCAACGAACATAATACAACTAATCGCAACATGAGACAACTACAGTACAACTCGCCATAATACAAGACAACACGACGAACTACAACACAACGAAGCTAACAGATCACCAACCTGGACATACAGACGATCAACCACACCAGTTCTGCAACTGGCTGAGTGTGGCTGCCAACAAGGACGACACCGACTCAGCACAGGCCAAGGGCACCCAAACCCGACGAGGACCTGGCACTAACTATGACTCGAAGTCACTCTTCAAAACTAACGGCGCTGCCGCCGCACCTACAAGGAGTACGTCCACTCCGACGAACACCAGGGACCGAAGTGAAGCTACCCCAACGCATTTCGCCCTGGTCGGAATCGAGCGAATTCTACTCACCACACAAAACAACGATTGGTCAGAGCAGTGTATCCCTCCGCAGAGCTGACACGCCTGACCAACGGACTAGTTGTTGCTCGTGCAACAACACGACAATTTACCACAACAACTCACAGACTTGACAACACCAACAACAGCCGATATCCTGCCCCGCCTTCTCTGGCATAGAACCAAAGTAATAAAAGGGTAACAATCGGGAACGAAACCAACTTCCTCCTACCACTCCCTCAATAAATGAAGACTGGAAGGCAAAAATACTGTATGTCCTACTTCACCTGCCCCCCTACCTAGCCTAACCTTACTACCTAGCCCGAGGAACTTAGCCTAACCCCAGCTAACTAAACCCCAGTCTTACCCCGCGCGCGCGCGCGTGCACACACACACACACACACACACACACACACACACACACACACACACACACACACACACACGCACGCATACATGCACGCTCGCACGCATACGCGCACACGCTCTCTACCTTGAACCACCACTACTCTTAAACACGTGGACGTACTAGTTTAGTACCGCCGATCGGTGACATTGTCTTCAATTTAACGTCTATCCACATGGTGATATTAGACGGAGATCAGTTCTGTGTGACCACATGTATATCCAATACATGGGAGTCAAGGATCATCAAAGTATGGAACTGGCTGACATATTACTCGTAAGAGTCGAACAGCTTATGGGTGTATATGGATTGGGGAAGGGGGAGAAGAGAGAGAGGAAGAGAGTGGGTGGGGGGAATGAAAAAGCCTTGCTCTACGTGCAAATTAGACGCCAAACCATACTGATATGGTATATGCCTAGAATAAGATTTTAACATTTTAAAAATTCGCGAATTGGTTAAAAAAAAAAACAAACTGTTAGGGGGGAGGGAGGCAGTGAGGGGGGGGGGGGGGGGGGGTAAGGGGCGGCGGAAGAGTTATAAATATCTTCCAAGTGGATGAGATTTAATAAGATAAACAGCCAACATTGCTAGACTCCAACCGTTCTCATAACTGGGATTGAAAACACTAGACATAGTCAGCGAAAGCTTGAAGGACTTCATCTTATCATGAAGAGGCTGAAAGTGAGTTCTTGTACTAGTACAGTCAAATAAAAAATGAGGGATATCGAGAGTCTGACCACATGCACAAACAGGTGCCGGTTTTAAATACCTGCCTAACCAACCATTAACCCGCAGCCTATGTACAAGGTTACGATTTGGGATTGGCCCTGGAGGATTACAACATTTGCTTGTTGGTTTAGTCATATCCCATCTGTGCTTCCGAGCTGAATCCTCAAGGTACTGATTCTGTCTTATGTTCCAGATTGAACTTGTCAGAATGTGGATAGCTTCAGATGAAGAAAGAAGGATATCACAATTCAAAACATCAGATTTATTTCTTGCAGCTCCCTTTGCATAAAAGTCAGCTAAGTCATTGCCACGTAAATTGGACTGCCCTGGAACCCATAACAAAGTTACATCGATACCCCGGGTTATTAACTGATGAATGAGAAATAAGATCTTACATACCAAGTCTGAACGACTAGATTTTGATTGACAATGTAGAGCCGTAAGCGCTGATTTTGAGTCCGATAGTATAAGTATTTGTCTATGTATAACAGGCATGTCAAGTATAAAATCTAGTGCTTTCAAAATGGCAAATAATGCTGCTGTAAATATAGAACATCCTTTTGTAATATGGAATTTCTTTCTAATGCTAAGCGCTGGTATTACAAAGGAAGCCCCAACATCGGAAGAATCTAAAACAGAACCATCCGTGAAAATGTGTAGATAGGAATCGTATTTCCTATCTATCAAGTCTTTGGCATAGGATGATACTAACAGAGGATTATCTTTTTTTTTTTTTTATTAAGATCTCCGTAAGTGTCGATGATTTCAGCCTGCCCAGACAACCACGAAGGGTATGAACAACATGGAACCTCGGCAATACCATCAAGAGACAGGTTACAGTTCTGAAACAATGGGGAAACATAATCACCTAGGGACATGTATACCGATTTGTTTCGGATCTCTCTTGAAATATACGTACTACCATCCAGTTCAGTCATTACTGAATTTGGGATGGTTCTAGCTCTCACTGTAAAATTACAGGCGCAACTTAGCCTGTGTTCATTTAAGGGTAACACACCAGCCTCCTTGTACGTCAAATCAATTGAAGCCGATCGGGGAAGTCCTAATGCAATTTTAAAGGCTAACGAGTTAATACTGGTTAGCTTGTGTAAATCTGTCTTTCCAGCTGTACAAAAAATCTTCTTGGCCATACGACAGAATTGAACGAACTAGCCCTGAGGCGACATTGACGAGATTAGATCCCCAGTTAATCAGAGGTATAGCAGAAAGAACACGTAATAAACCAATTTTTTTCTTAGCCTTTTCTACAAGGTAATTAATATGTTTACTCCAAAAAAGTTTATTGTGGAAGATTACACCGAGAAACTTAACTTGTTTGCTTGGGTATATTAAATTATCATCAACCCTTATAGATACAGCTTCTCTGCCTTCAAACGCAATTGTTTTCTTTAATTCATCATTCGAACTGTTCAATTTATACTCAAGCCAGATTATAATGAACCCCTCGATGCATTTGCGTAGCACACTGACTGGATTGTTTGGTAGATCCACGCATTAGTAGATCTGCACAGCAATATAGGTCTCCATGTCGATAGATCTATGTATAAACTTACTTTATTACTGAGTTTGTAAATGCACAGTTTCTGCAGGGTTTGTCTGGTTTGATTGATTTTTACTTTTTAAACTTTATTTATTTCATGTTTTGGCTTGCTTGTTCTTATGTATTTAAGGTAAGTATGCTTGTATGTCTCTGTGTGTGAGTAGGGATGCTGATATGGTTCTCAAAAATTGGACAGAAGTTCAGACCATAGTCAATCATCGACCCAGGATCCTTTCAAGCATATTTTATAGTGGAGATCTATGGACCTGCATCATCCTGCACGCTGCGAAACTGTCAAAATAATTATACGGGAGACCTGTTGATGTGGAGATCAACCAATATGGCTGTACCCATCCTGCATGCTACCAGAGCCAGACACTTTTGCTAGTTTATTTCAGATAGGCATATTTTTCAAAACATATGCAACGTTCCAATAATGAACGTTTACTGCCAAGTCTGATAAGTTTTCCTCAAAAGCACACCCTTGTAACATTTAATGAACTATCATTTTGTGTAAAACATAGTCTGAGAAATCTTATTGATTACTACATAAAAATTCTTTGTTTTCAGAGCTTGGTTGCTGAACTTTTTGGCTTTAGCATAGACTGACTCAGCCAATGCCTTGGCCGTGTCGGCGTGTTAGAAGTCCTGCGACATGTTCCAGTCTTTATGCGCTTTTATCGTAACTTCACAGCCTGAAAACGGATGTCGTTTAGCCGACAAACGAAGCTGTGCTCTTTGCAACTTGCCGCAATGACAGGACTTTGACCAGAGACCGCAATAGTGGTCATTATCTATTCGTTTCTACTTAATATCATAATAACAATCTGCATAAAACAGTGATAGTTGTAGAAAAAGCAGCAGCGTCAGCAATAAAACAAACAAACAAAAATCCACCACCAACAACAAAAGTGATGATGATGATGTTGACAGGCGCAGTTCCAAATGAATTTATCCCAAAGCGCCATGTGCTAACCCAACACGCACGCTCACGTCAACATGTGCATTCACACTAACAGACAATTATAATGACATACTACTACTACTAATGTTAATAATAATAATAGATAATTTTGAAATTAATCGACTGAAACAATATACAAATTAATTAACCAGGGTTTTATAAGAAGAATATTGGGATGGATGAATAATTATCAAGATACGTATATATACTTACAAATCAAACATAGTAGCAACTAAAATTGACACAGGAGTCATTTTTCTACGGGAGTCAATATTCTCCGTAACTGTGGGAGTCAATATTCTACAGAAGGAGTCAATAACCGTAGAATATTGACTCCAAAACATGTAGAAAACTGAACCGGAGAAAAAAGAACCGGGGAGTCAATCTTCTACGGAGTCAATATTCTCCGTAACAGCACCAAAACGTACGTCACAACGAAGTGACCAGGAACTCTTCAGGATCCCCACCGAAGGGGTTCGCCAGACCAGGAATGGTCTCAAGAAACTTGTCTAGACTGAGGATCGTGGTCCTCTGAAATCCTTTCCCCATCTGTCTCACCGACTCCTCAAACTAAACCAAAAACCTACAGCTGAGCAGTTCACACATGCAGTCAGTCACGTAGGGAAGTTGGGAACCCGCACGGACTGCTCGTGCAACTGAAAAAATAAACAGACCATACCAGTGTGGCTGGAAACTTGATTTCACTCTCAAAAAACAAAAAACAAAAACAAAAACAAAAAACCGACCCAGTTACAAAAAAAAAAGAAAAGTGAAGAATGTGGAGGGGTGATGAGGGAGGACGGTCCACGGGCGGCTCACATAGCCTAAGAATAGAAGAGTAGGGGAGAAAGGACCCCCCCCCCCACCCCCCAAAAACACACACACACAAAAAGAAATCGGGGTTGCAAAAAGCACGGTTTCGTACTCCTAAAAGTTGGGGCACCCAAAAGGATAGAAGGAAAAAGTGAGTGAAATCAACGATAAACCACTATAAAGAGACCCTGATCCCTATGAATGAACAGGAATATGAAGGAGTACGGAAAGTATAGAACGTATCTAAAAGTGACTAGGGAACTATAAAACCATTAACAGAAGAGAACTCTAGTTTCCCTACGTTGACCTATCAAGAAAGAGTTCAAAAGCTGAGCCGTCCGTGACACCTATACGTATTTATTTGTTTTTCTTTTCTTTTTATGTCAAAAGTCCTGAAGACGGTCTATGACCGAAACGTTGTCGACATTTGTTCTGTTTTCCTTTTTTTTCTTCTTCTAAATCTTCTGAGAATCCTCAAAGACATTTATTATTCATTTATACTTGAAGATCTGCGGTCAAAAATCTGTTTCAAAATGTTACTGTTCATGTTGTTACTTTTTCGTGTGTGTTTGTTTCAGAAAAAAGAGTGAATGGGCTATCAGAGGTGATGAGGCGGAGTAGAGAGACAGAAAACTTGCGCCACCTTTCTGTGATAATCAACGATAAGCGCCTTGATTCCACGCTGAAAACCAACAGCATGGGGAGGGTGGAGGTACCTGCAGACGGGAATGGCTTTTTTTCGCGATGCTTCACACCTAAACGAGAATGCAGAAGACCTCAGACAAAACCTCTGTAATTTCATGACGAAGAATGTTGAGGATTATATCCCATTTCTCCCGGTCTCAGTTTACTTGAGAAGCGCCATTTTGCCCGAGCCAAGATTGATAAGATCTGACGACCTGGCCATTTTAAATCCGAGGCCAACGACATCCTGCCCTTGGTGCTGGCCGAATACTCACAGAGAAGAATAAAAATCTTCACCAGTAGGAGTACGCAGACAGTAATTAGTCAACATAAAACCCAGAGCAAAACCACTTGCAGTGTTTTTCAACCAATATATCTTGCTCTCCTTGCTCCACCGTTACAAGCTGGGATTCCAGAACAGTAGGATGCAGGTTTCTGGATTCTGGATTCAACATTAGAAAAGTATACAAGTTGGGTATTTTTTGCTCCCATAGGAAAACCTAACACAGAATAACTTTTATTCAAGACTGGCACAGCCTTTTAAAATTGAATAAAGTCAGACAAATACATAGACGAACAATCTAATAGTGGGGGAAAAAACAAGCGCAGGCCAACAACTGAACTATTTTCATAGTAATGACTTGGCAAAGATTTGGACTTAAGGAGGGGGGGGGGGGGGGGGGGGGGGGGGGGGGGAATTTGAAGATGAAGAAACTGGGAACATAAAATTAAGAAAATATGTTACAGATATGAAAACTCTTCACTAGCTGCATAAGGGAACCATCGCAATCCCTTTTGAAGGCAGATATATTTGTAATGCCTGCTCCTGCTGCTCGGAGCAGGCATTACAAATATATCTGCCTTCAAAAGGGATTGCGATGGTTCCCTTATGCAGCTAGTGGAGCAGGCATTACAAATATATCTGCCTTCAAAAGGGATTGCGATGGTTCCCTTATGCAGCTAGTGAAGAGTTTTCATATCTGTAACATATTTTCTTAATTTTATGTTCCCAGTTTCTTCATCTTCAAATCCCCCCCCCCCCCCCCCTCTTAAGTCCAAATCTTTGCCAAGTCATTACTATGAAGATAGTTCAGTTGTTGGCCTGCGCTTGTTTTTTCCCCCACTATTAGATTGTTCGAAAGAAAGAAAGCCCCAGGGAAAGATGGTGTTACCAATGACATGATCAGGAGACTTGGAACCACAGCAAAACAGAAGCTCCTTCTGATCATCAACCAGTCATGGAGCTCAGGGAAATTCCCAGACCGATGGAGAGAAGCAGTCATCATCCCCATCAGAAAGAAACAAAAAGACAAAACCAAGCAATCCAGCTACCGACCAATCAGCCTCCTCAGTTGTCTGGGCAAGGTGATGGAAAGAATGGTGAACACAAGACTGCTGAAACACCTGGAAGAAAATCACCTGCTCAGCAACACACAGTCAGCATACAGGAAAAACCACAGTACGGAAGACCAGCTTGTGTACCTCGCCCAACAGATCGAAAACGCCTTTCAGGAGAAGAAAAAGGTACTCGCTGTCTTTGTGGACCTGACCAAAGCCTTCGACAAGGTATGGAAGGAAGGACTTCTCCTGAAGCTGCTAAACAAGAAAGTGGAAGGGAATATGTACCGCTGGATACGCAACTTCCTCCAGTACCGCACAGCAAGAGTTCAGCTTGATGGGAAAATTAGCCACCGAATCACTCTACAACAAGGTGTACCACAAGGAGGAGTCATCTCCCCTACACTCTTTCTCATCTTCATTGATGACATCGCTGAGAAGCTCACCAAGCACATCTCCAGAGCTCTCCACGCCGACGATTTTGCTGCCTGGAGTGCTGCAGAACATTTAACCACAGCCAGCTACAGGATGCAGGAAGCACTGGAACACGTCGGAAGATGGGCCTCTGACTGGGGCGTAGAAGTCAATGCCACCAAGACAGTGGCCACAGTCTTCTCGCTGTCGCCACTGCGAGAAACCATCAGCCTGAAAATAAATGGAAGAGAGCTAAAACAAGAAGACAACCCAACATACCTAGGCATCAAGCTGGACAAGCGGCTTACTTGGAATCCGCACCTCAAGAACATTGAAAACGAAGCAGTCAGGAAGCTCGCCATCATGAAGAAGCTGGCCGGTACATCCTGGGGCGCAAACAGCAGCATCCTGCAGAAGGTGTATGTGGGTACCGTCAGACCAACCCTGGAGTATGGCAGTTCTGCATGGGCCACTGCATCCAAGACCAACACCAGTCGCCTGAACAAAGTGCAGAATGCAGGATTGCGACTGATCACTGGAGGGATGAAGACTACCCCAATCCAAGCCATGGAGAAGCTTACTAGTCTACATTCCCTCGAAGACAGACGCGAGGAGAAGGTTTTCATCCACAGTGAAAAGTTACTGCGTATGCCTACCCACCCCATGCACACCGAGATGCAGAACCCCACCAAAAACAGGCTAAAGAGAACAAGTTTCAACCACCTGTCTAAGCGCCTGCATCGCAGCAATGAAGACCTGCTGCCTGTTTCACCAGCCGAAATGGAGATGCTTCCAAATGTTGAGGAACCAGACAATCACCTGGAAGATGTCGCAATCATCACCGAAGTTCCTGGCATTAAAAGAATGGACCGTCAAGCCCCTCAAGTAATGAAAGCTCTAGCACAGGAGATGATCGCCAACCAATACAACCCCAGTGAGTGGACCCACGTCTTCACAGATGGATCCTCAGAAGGAGCAGTCAAGAATGGAGGAGCAGGGTTCTTCATCAGACACACCAATGGAAGATTGACACACAAGGCCTTCCCTACTGGAAAGATCTCCTCCAACTACAGAGCGGAGGCAATAGCACTGCTCCACGCAGTGAGGATCTTTCTGGAACCGGCCAGCCCATCACAGAAGGTTGTCTTCTTCACAGACTGCCGATCTCTGCTGCAGGGACTTCAGAACACAAGAAATGAACAACATACGCAAGACATCAAGGCTGCCCTCCATGAACTCTCAAAACAGTCTGTCATTACGCTTCAGTGGATTCCGTCTCATTGTGGGATCATGGGCAACGAAAAAGCTGATGCTCTCTCCAAAGCAGGCAGCAAAATGGAGCAGTTCAGCCACCCCGTGACCTACAGGGAGGCCAAGACCATCATCCACAACCAGTTTCAGTCCCAGTGGAAGAGAAGGCTGGGTGCAGAGAGTGGTGCTGACCCGATCCACCAGCTCCAAAGGCACCAGCAGACAATCCTCTTCAGACTGAGGACCGGCCACTGCAGACTGCTGAGCCACCTTAACCGCCTGAAGATCACATACACTGACCAGTGTCCATGCGGCACTGGACCCCAGACCCCTGAACATGTCCTCCTGCGCTGTCCTACTCACGCAGCTCTACGACACAAAACCTGGCCGGGGGGAGCGGAGTTACAGGCGCAGCTTTGGGGAGCCCGTTCTGACCTGGAGAAGACCGCGGGCTTCATCATGGCGGCGGCGGGTTACAAGTCTGACGCATCCAGCTTCAATCGAACGCAGAAGAAGAAGAAGAAGATTGTTCGTCTATGTATTTGTCTGACTTTATTCAATTTTAAAAGGCTGTGCCAGTCTTGAATAAAAGTTATTCTGTGTTAGGTTTTCTTATGGGAGCAAAAAATACCCAACTTGTTTATCGTTTACTGTTCCCTGCCTCATTTCATTTCCGATTAGAAAAGTAGTTAAGGACTCGGAACCAAAAACTTACTTGGAGAATATTTCGACAGGGTCTGTTGGTGCCCATATTGTCGCCGGCCCATAAAGTCGCCGGCGACCATATGGGCAGGCACTTCGGTGCCCGTACGGTCGCCGGCCCATAAATTCGCCGGTGACCATACGGGAAGGACTTTGATGTCCATAAAGTCGTCCCCTGCCCATAAAGTCGCCAATAACAAGATTGTTATGATTTGTTATGACTTATTAGTGCAAGAAATGATGTGTAGCCTATATTTATACCCCCCCCTCCCCCCAAAAAAAATTATATATCAACAAACAACATCACCAATTATAGTAGGCCTAAATGCACGCGGATTATCAATGATGCTTTGCCTGTGCAACTAATTTTATTTTGTCATGTTTGATGTGACACTGAGCTCTTTTTACTGATGAGCTCTTTTTGTACTCCCAACGGGAGTACTTAGACAATCAGAACGGAGAAAAACTTTCTCTGTGTGTGTGTGTGTGTGTGTGTGTGTGTGTGTGTGTGTGTGTGTGTGTGTGTGTGTGATCTCACAGATCGTAACTGTGCTTTCTTAAATATTGATTTAAATCTTCCTGACTCAGATTTATTAAGTTACATTAGTTTACTTTTACTTTTGTATGCTGATGATATTGTTATTATTGCAGATTCTTTTTTCGGTTTACAGCATGCTCTTGATGTATTAAGTGAGTATTGTAGTACATGGAAGCTTAATGTTAATGTAGCAAAAACAAAGGGTGTAGTCTTTAATGGACGCAATAACCCAAGAAAAAGACTATAATTCAAAAACCAGTGTATAGAAATAGTACACACTTTCAAATATTTAGGTATAATCTTTAGCAGAACGGGAAATTTGTATAAATGTAAGAAGTATTTGTATGACCAAGCGCAATGTGCAATGTTTTCTTTATTAAAGATGGCAAGATTTCAAGATTTGCCTATAAACATTGTACTGGACTTATACCAGTCAACGGTACTGCCTGTGCTTTTATATGGCTGTGAAATTTGGGGATATAGTGATTTAAAGCTAATGGAAAGTTTTCAGCTTAAATTCTTTAAGCATCTTTTTCATTTAAATCGTTCTACCAAAAAAAAAAAATTGATATATGGAGAACTAGGAATGTATCCTTTTTCAGTTCAAGTACATGCACGAATGATAAAATTCTGGTCATCCTTACTTTCTCCACAAACAAACAAATATTCATCTAGACTGTATCATTTATACAGAAATCAGGGTTTTACATCCAGGTGGTTGATGTGTATACGGGATATCCTAATAGAAACAGGGTTCGACTGTGTGTGGGAGACACAAAAGTTTTCGTCTGTTCACAGTCTCTGTAGAAATGTTCGTAATTCATTAGAAGACATTTACAAACGTGCATGGAATGATGCTTTAGAATCTAGTAATAAGTGTTTATTTTAGAGAAACTTTAAAACAGAGTTTCGCCGTGAAAAATATATTAAAATGTTACCTGATGTTTATATATACCCACTGATTCGGTTTCGCTGTGGCAATCATAAACTCATGATAGAAATTGGCAGACGATTAGGAATACCTCACGATAAACGATTCTGTCGGGACTGTCCTTGGTGATGAATTTATTATATGATTTATACAGAAATCAGGGTTTTACATCCAGGTGGTTGATGTGTATATGGGATATCCTAATAGAAACAGGGTTCGACTGTGTGTGTGGAGACACAAAAGTTTTCGTCTGTTCACAGTCTCTGTAGAAATGTTCGTAATTCATTAGAAGACATTTACAAACGTGCATGGAATGATACTTTAGAATCTAGTAATAAGTGTTTATTTTAGAGAAACTTTAAAACAGAGTTTCGCCGTGAAAAATATATTAAAATGTTACCTGATGTTTATATATACCCACTGATTCGGTTTCGCTGTGGCAATCATAAACTCATGATAGAAATTGGCAGACGATTTGGAATACCTCACGATAAACGATTCTGTCGGGACTGTCCTTGGTGATGAATTTAATTTCGTAATGAAATGTAGCAAATATAACGACATTAGAAATCAGTTTATACCTAGAAAATTTACATATACAAAGTCCGTATTTAACTATTGTCGTTTGCTTTGTGGTGGTAAGAAAGTGTTGCTAAACTTAGCGAAGTTTTTGAAACTTAGTAAAGTTGTGTAACATTACATTCAGTATGTTAATTATAGGGAAAATTTTGATGTTTGATTTGTTTCATTTCTATTTGTCTGATTTGTTTCAAGTCCTCCATGCCCCAGAAGGGGTCGCAGGATTAAAATCTTTGAATCTTTGTGTGTGTGTGTGTGTGTGTGTGTGTGTGTGTGTGTGTGTGTGTGTGTGTGTGTGTGTGTAAACAACCAAAATGTGTGGAAGCTGCTACAGCCAAAACTACTGAACCGATCGCTCTGAAAATTGGTACGCATATACCCATGTACCCCGAGAATGATGCACAATATTTTAGTTAACCCTTTTAGCGAGCATTAACCCTTTAAACGCCCCAAAACGGTTTTTCTTCTTCATTGAATATCTCAGAAACTACTGAACCGATTTTAATGTGGTTTAGACGAAAATGTGACAAATCAAGTGCTCTATCCACTTAAGTGGTTGCAGTGGATACGCTAGATTAAATAACCGTTAAAACATGCATGCGCATTTTTGGCAATTTTTTTATGGTGTATCTCGGAAACTGCTGAACAGAATTGCAAGCGGTTTGGACAAAGTTGAGACTGATCAAGTGCTCTTCCTACACAACACATTAAGTAACTGTTATAACGCGCATGCGTATTTAAACCAAAAATTTTTATGGTGCATCTGGGAAACTACTGAACCGAATTGAAAGCGCTTTCGACCAAGTTGTGACAAATCACGGGCTTTTACCACACAAGGGAATGGAGTTAATTAAGTGCGTTGGGAGTACATTTATATGCTTTACATCTTGTTAATGTTTTCCTTACCATTTGTCATTATGTCTGTCTGTCTGTCCGTCTGTCATTCATTCATTCTGTCTGTCTGTCATCGCGATAAGTTAGAAAGTACTGTGTGGATCATGTTGAAATTTAATGGGTAGAGAAAGGGAAGAATGCGCCATTGGAAGCTTTGTTGATGACAGGGCTTCACGTCCCTTTTACTTTTCTCTGTTTCAAGACGGCTGGTCACATTATCCTGACACCAGCGAACCAGGGTGGTTTTCTGGGTAAACTATGGTCATATAAGCTGGAAAAATTCCACGTGAAAATTTCCAAGACCAATCCGAGTTCGAACCAGCGACCTTCTCGTTACGAGTCCAGTGCCCTAACCACTAGGCTAACCCGGCCCTAGCCATTGTAGGCCGACATAAATTCATTTTAAGCTGAACAGCCTTCCTATTATGATATGGTGTCAAAAGGAACTGAAATCCCAAAAAGCACGACGCAATAAAAACTGAAGAAAAAGTATTAACAAACTAATGTACATTTTATTGCTAACTGACAGGCCACTCTGTTTTCTGCATAAAGCTTTGTGTAGGCCTTCAATGGCATATACTTCCCTATCGCTCTCAGAGTATATTATTAGGGTCTATAGGCCTAATTATAAACATTAAAATGAAGGGGGTTTTATATTGTTTAAATCGTTCATATAGGCCTAGTCTTTCTCTCTCTCTCTTGCTCTCTCTCTCTCTCTCTCTCTCTCTCTCTCTCTCTCTCTCACACACACACACACACACACACACACACACACACACACACACTCTCAAAACACACAAAGACACAAACGCACACATTTACACAGACGCAGTCATAAATTGACCTACATACACACACACACGTTCATACTCTAACACTAACCAATGGACAGTCTAGTAAACTATAAACAATGATTTAATGGGAAAAAAACACGATACTTAACAACCCAAAGTATTCAAGTACTACAAAAGTTCTCTTGGCACAAAAAAAGCGTCCGGCAATCAGCCAAGATCTTTGGTTATCTTCAAAAAGTTTGCAGGGTTCCTTCCCCACTAAAAGTACAAATGTAATGCATAGGCTACTTTCATTTAGAAACCTGAAATCAAGATATTCCACAGTAGGCCCTATATCCCCAGCTAAAAAAAACTTAACTCCTTTATTTTTATACAAGAGAAAAAATGTAAAATTATACCTAACAAAACTTATGCTTAATACCCCATTCGAGTAATAATGCTATGATTGACAGTTAATTTTGATTCACAATGTGTTTCAAAACTAACCAACGCTGTTTATTTATTTTCGTGCATATTTTCTCAATATTTCACTGCACTCACAATAGCCTAAACGTCTATATGTGACATGTGCAAAGGGAAAACCACAAATATCAATTTGACGATCATTTAACAAAATGTGTTACAACATGAATGCAAAACAACCCAGATGCTCAAAAAACTGGCATACATTAAAACAAGAAATGGATGCATTAAAGATTATGTGAACTTATGCTTTCTTAATACTGATACTCTGACATCCTGTTTTCCCCTTGCATCTTTTATGTGTACTAACGATTCAGACACGAGGTCAAAAGGAACCACTGACGATTCAGACACAAGGTCAAAAGGAACCACTGACGCATATAAAACATAATTATGACACTATACGAAATGGAAACTCTTGTTACAAAAGCAAAACCAATGAAGGAAACTAATAGACTTGTGTTGAAAGCGAAATGAAAAAGAAATAAAAAAAAGAAAAAAATACAAAGGGAAATGATGACAAAATATCTACTGATCAATAATAATCATGTAATCAAAAATTGTATCATCACACACCCACAGACACACACACTCCTGATGTGGCCCTTTGCGGTCGGCTGGGCTATAAGCAACATTACCTCTCTCTCTCACACACACACACACACACACACACACACACACACACACACACACACACACACACACGTAAAACACACACGCACACACACACACACAGACACAGGTAATTATTGTGTACCCTAAGCGAATTTCCACGTGCTGCCGAAAATTACCAACAAATAATGTAATACACTAAATCATTTTTTTGTTTTTTGTTTTTAGAAACAAAACAAAAGGCATGTTTATGCTACATGCATACAAATATGAAAGCTAAGAAAACAAATGATATAAGGAAATTAAAAGAAGAGAGAGAGAGAGAGAGAGAGAGAGAGAGAGAGAGAGCGAGTGAGAGAGAGAGAGAGAGAGAGAGAGATTAAAATAATATGCAGAAAAACGAAGAGGAACCCATGCATACACACATAGGCTACCTCTAGCAAACATCATATTCGGGCTAGTGATTCAAGCGTCCCATTGTTGCACTTGCTACACTTACACTTGCGGTAATTAAGGAAAAACACATTGTGTTCATTTTCTGAGGGGTCGAATCGTTTCTCAGTAACGGCCCTGTCTGTACCAAACGTTAACTATTTGAAAAGAACGATGCTCACGTTCTCTCATCCACAGCCAAGCGTTCATCCACCTGGAATTAGCCAAAGTTCTCCTGACCTCAGCAACAAGTCCGTTGCCTCTTCCAGCAGTCCTTACCAGCCGTCTGGCACTGACAGGATTTAGGACAAGTGGCATTACATGAAAACCGGTGTGTAGGCGACGAAGGGGGTTGTGGGCGACAACATCTCTAAAGAAACAACTGACTTGTTGCGATGAAAATCTACTGCATGGGGAAATTCTCTGCAAAGTATTTATGATGATTTCTTGAATTTCCCGGGGAAGATATTCTGGGCTGTCACCTCGGTCAGACTGGTCAAAGGCTCTTCTGTCAGACTGGTCTAAATCTCCTCTGTCAGACAGGTCAGTCTCCTCTGTCAGACTGGTTCAAGTCTCCTCGGTCAGGCAGGTCAAAGTCTCCTCTGTCAGACTGGTCTAAGTCTCCTCTGTCAGACTGGTCTAAGTCTCCTCTGTCAGACTGGTCAACATCTCCTCTGTCAGACTGGTCTAAGTCTCCTCTGTCTTTTTTTTTTTTTTTTTTTTTTTTTTTTTTTGTGGCATCAGTTATCGGATCAATGGAGCACCTAAGGCGGTGATTTTTTTTTCTTTTCTCTTTTTTTTTCCCCTAAGGCCGAAATCCACCTCTTCATTTTTTGGTGCTTCACACTGTCCTCTTCATCTGCCAAAAAAAACCAAAAAGCAAAAAAAAAAAAAAAAAAAAAAAAAAAAAAAAAAAAAAAAAAAAAAGTAATTTCCACAACTAGTTTTCTTTCTTTTTTTTTCTTTTCCTTTTTTTTTTTTTTTTTCTCCAAGCAGTCCCTTTCACACCATGCGTAGTCTGTATGTACTCTTACAAATGGACATAGTCTTGCTGATTTTAGTGTTTTGATGTTTGATACAAAATGTCTGGGTTTATTAATGTTCTGATGTGTGGTGTACTGGCACTCTCACACTGATCATGCGCTGCTTATACAAAGAGAACAACATAAATGAAACAAAGGACTTAATACTTAATTATGTTCTTTCTTTTTTTTTCTTTTTTTTTTTTCAAGTCTCCTCTGTCAGACTGGTGGAAATCTCCTCTGTCAGACTGGTCTAAGTCTCCTCTGTCAGACTGGTCTAAGTCTCCTCTGTCAGACTGGTGGAAGTCTCCTCTGTCAGACTGGTTTAAGTCTCCTCTGTCAGACTGGTCAACATCTCCTCCTCTGTCAGACTGGTCTAAGTCTCCTCTGTCAGACTGGTGGAAGTCTCCTCTGTCAGACTGGTCTAAGTCTCCTCTGTCAGACTGGTCTAAGTCTCCTCTGTCAGACTGGTCTAAGTCTCCTCTGTCAGACTGGTCTAAGTCACCTCTGTCAGACTGGTCTAAGTCTCCTCTGTAAGACTGGTGGAAGTCTCCTCTGTCAGACTGGTCTAAGTCTCCTCTGTCAGACTGGTCTAAGTCTCCTCTGTCAGACTGGTCTAAGTCTCCTCTGTCAGACTGGTCTAAGTCTCCTCTGTCAGACTGGTGGAAGTCTCCTCTGTCAGACTGGTCTAAGCTCCTCTGTCAGACTGGTCTAAGTCTCCTCTATCAGACTGGTCTAAGTCTCCTCTGTCAGACTGGTCAGTTTGTTCCATTTCATTGTGTGTGTTCCGGCCATCATAGGATGCATAACACAACAGCTGATTCCTTTGTGTGTGTTCCGGCCATCATAGGATGCATAACACAACAGCTGATTCCTTTGTGTGTGTTCCGGCCATCATAGGATGCATAACACAACAGCTGATTCCTTTGTGTGTGTTCCGGCCATCATAGGATGCATAACACAACAGCTGATTCCTTTGTGTGTGTTCCGGCCATCATAGGATGCATAACACAACAGTTGATTCCTTTGTGTGTGTACCGGCCATCATAGGATGCATAACACAACAGCTGATTCCTTTGTGTGTGTTCCGGCCATCATAGGATGCATAACACAACAGCTGATTCCTTTGTGTGTGTTCCGGCCATCATAGGATGCATAACACAACAGCTGATTCCTTTGTGTGTGTTCCGGGGATGCATAACACAACAGCTGATTCCTTTGTGTGTGTTCCGGCCATCATAGGATGCATAACACAACAGCTGATTCCTTTGTGTGTGTTCCGGCCATCATAGGATGCATAACACAACAGCTGATTCCTTTGTGTGTGTTCCGGCCATCATAGGATGCATAACACAACAGCTGATTCCTTTGTGTGTGTTCCGGGGATGCATAACACAACAGCTGATTCCTTTGTGTGTGTTCCGGCCATCATAGGATGCATAACACAACAGCTGATTCCTTTGTGTGTGTTTCGGGGATGCATAACACAACAGCTGATTCCTTTGTGTGTGTTCCGGCCATCATAGGATGCATAACACAACAGCTGATTCCTTTGTGTGTGTTCCGGGGATGCATAACACAACAGCTGATTCCTTTGTGTGTGTTCCGGCCATCATAGGATGCATAACACAACAGCTGATTCCTTTGTGTGTGTTCCGGGGATGCATAACACAACAGCTGATTCCTTTGTGTGTGTTCCGGCCATCATAGGATGCATAACACAACAGCTGATTCCTTTGTGTGTGTTCCGGGGATGCATAACACAACAGCTGATTCCTTTGTGTGTGTTCCGGCCATCATAGGATGCATAACACAACAGCTGATTCCTTTGTTTTTGATGTTCCGGGGCACGGCATAACACAACAGCTGATTCCTTTGTGTGTGTTCCGGCCATCATAGGATGCATAACACAACAGCTGATTCCTTTGTGTGTGTTCCGGCCATCATAGGATGCATAACACAACAGCTGATTCCTTTGTGTGTGTTCCGGCCATCATAGGATGCATAACACAACAGCTGATTCCTTTGTGTGTGTTCCGGCCATCATAGGATGCATAACACAACAGCTGATTCCTTTGTGTGTGTTCCGGCCATCATAGGATGCATAACACAACAGCTGATTCCTTGTGTGTGTTCCGGCCATCATAGGATGCATAACACAACAGCTGATTCCTTTGTGTGTGTTCCGGCCATCATAGGATGCATAACACAACAGCTGATTCCTTTGTGTGTGTTCCGGCCATCATAGGATGCATAACACAACAGCTGATTCCTTTGTGTGTGTTCCGGCCATCATAGGATGCATAACACAACAGCTGATTCCTTTTCAGAGCACTCACCCCAACGCTGACATAATGCTCGCCTTTTTCTTCTGGAAAATGACCCAGCACAAGGAGAAAATTGTCAGGGCTGCATTTCCCATCTGGTGAGATCAGTACAGTGTGGTCAAGGCTTGCAGCAGATGCTATTAGAAACTGGACATTGTAGCATCGTGACAGAGCCAGTAGGGTTACATGGTCACCATACGTGTGCTCGTTTTTCATGTTCTATATGTATTGTAGCTTGCCAACAACGTCTTCTTCTGGGATGTAGTTCAGATACAGTTCGAAGTGATTTTCTAGATGTTGAACTGTTCTCGTCGAAGTGCTGAAGGGGTTCTGTGAATTCCCAAACGGAAAAGTTGATGTGAGATCGACTCGAACTGGCAACTGCCTGGGACTTCCTTCGGATCAAGAAGAACATTAATCCCAGAGTTTGTGATACTATTGACATTGACTTTGTGTGTCATAGGAATTGCATACTTCTCTCTGTGAAGTTTTCTTTTTTGGTTTGTCAGCTTCTTTGCTCTTTTGTGTACTGTGGTGCTTGTTATGTCCACCACAGACATCCATTTTATCATGTCTTTGCCACCCTCCACCCTGAAACGGACCTTGTATTTGTGGGTTATGTCTGTCTCCACCACAAGAACACTGTATAATGTCTTCGGCGTGGTATCCATTTACTTTTTTGAGGCGGATACCGGATCAAAACTTTTTCTCCTGGTTTATAAACAGATATTTGCCGTTCGGTTTTTCTCAAGCGCTCATTGGCACGAGTGGATGCCTTTCTGACTTCTTCGCAGATCGTCACGTTTCCTCTTTGAGCATATACGTCCGCGGGTGTTCTGTTTGCTGTGACGACTTTTGGAATGTTATTGATCGTCTTTTGAATTTGATGCAGATTTCTCGCCCAGTTGAAGCCACTCCTGTTCCTCATCTTGTATCTGATCTTACGTTTCACTTCTCTGTGTGACCGTTTGCACTTACTCTGCGACGGTGGGTGATACGGACGGCTCCGTATGACATGTATTCTTCTGCGTCGGAACAGTTCTTCAATTTTTCCTTTAAATTCAATTCCTTGATCACGCTGGACTATGCCCGGAATTCCATGCTCAGCAAACACTCTTTTCAAAGCACTGGCAACATTGGTGCTTGTTTTGTTTGCTA
This sequence comes from Conus canariensis, assembly GCA_033310375.1. Taxonomy (NCBI): domain Eukaryota; kingdom Metazoa; phylum Mollusca; class Gastropoda; order Neogastropoda; family Conidae; genus Conus; species Conus canariensis. The sequence goes on along the minus strand of CM065740.1, from coordinate 12,515,703 downwards.
TTGGTCTCAAAAGCAAAAAGCGTGAAAATGTGTCGATTATTGATAGAATGTATCTGAACGAAGTGGACCTGATCGTTCCTCATATTGATCAAATCGATCTGCCAGCGCTCGTTTACTTTTGCTGACACAATCGGTTTTGAAGGCAACCTGTTGTCAAATCGAGGATATGTCCTGTGGTAGGCTGACGATTTTCTGAAAATGCCTTCTACATTCCTTTTAGATACCCCAGCACAAGTCTTGTTCACTTTACGCCATGTTGATCTGGCTCCTGAGCCAAGGTTTTCATGAAAAGTCTGCTTTGCAACTCTGGGAACATTGCTGGTCGTCACAACTTTCTTTCCATCAAAGTACAACAAACCGTCAATAACTTTGAATTTATCACGGCGTTTTTGGAACTGGCGAACAATATTTTTCTGTAGTCGTGTCTGTTGCGATTTTGGTATATGGGATGTTCCTTCAGCAAGCTGTTTGAGAACAGCAGCCTTTTCATCACTCGTTTCATGAAGATAGGGCACAAATCGCGTTCTTTCGCCGTCCATCTTGCTCTTGCTAAAATAAAAAGAATCACTGTACAGAAAGAGGACAATCTTCTTGACGTCATGAAGCAGCGTCAACTGCACTCACGTGACAGTACCTCTACCCTCTTCCAGCCCAAACAATTAAACAGGCTGCGAATGCAGGCGCTAGATAGTCAATTAGGTCTGTTTTTACCTAACGATTAAGAGTGTATTTTGGCATAAAAATGTACAGGCATAAACATGAGTAGGCCTACCTCCTGCAACCCGGATTGTTTTTGTGCGCGTTGTATACTAGATGTTACCTTTACAATACGTAGGCCAACGTGCGTTGCCTACTAGGCTTACCGGTTGTTTTCTGTACATCCTATTTGATCTAGATCAAGATTCAATAACACACACACACACATGCGCACACATGCGCGCGCGCTCGCGCACGCACGCACGCAGCACGCACGCACACACACACACACACACACACACACACACACACACACACACACAGAGAAGCACTATCATATTACAGGTCATATATTTACTAAGTCTCCCTCTCCTCTCACCCCCCCCCTCCACACACACACACACACTCACACGAGAGAGAGAGAGAGAGAGAGAGAGAGAGAGAGAGAGAGAGAGAGAGAGAGAGAGAGAGAAGCACTTCATATTATAGATCATATATTTACTAAGTCGTTCACGTCTGTATTTTCACTGCAGCGACCTTATGGGCAACTGGCGACCGTATGGGCACCGAAGTCCCTGCCCAATGGTCGCCGGCGACTTTATGGTCCGGCGACCATATGGGCACCAGCGTCGCCCTGTCTTCATCAGCTCAGTGTTGCTGTTGTGGCAGCGAGGCCTGGTGGGGCGACTGTTGTGTGGGGTGAACGGTTGTCAGGATCTGATTGTAGATGGGGGGAGGTTCAAAGCCTTGATCTCTGTTCAGGCTGGGGCGTGTGGTCTTGATTTCGATGGCTTCTTTAACTTTTCTTTTTGTCAAAAAGGGCTCTGTAGATAAGATCTTGGTTTTCCTGGGGGCTGAAATTGTGGCCTGTGGCTTGTAGGTGCTCGTGCATGGCAGAAGCCCCCACAAACCAATATCTTATCTACAGAGCCCTTTCTCACAAAAAGAAAAGTTAAAGAAAAGTCCGAATCGGTTGTGTGATGCGGTCTCCACTCCTCTTGGACAAAATGCACGATCGTGACGGCAAACTTACACGTTTTGTCACAGGTCGAAGATTCTGTTTCATCAACATCCCCGACAAATCATTTGAGCCTACCATGACAGTAGGTGGGTTCACGGCACGTCTTTATTTCTGAGAGCAGGACAGACGTCAAAAGAAACCCCCTGTGTGCTCCAACTGCTTGTTAACAGAACATCATAGGTCTACTTGTCAGAACTTGGTGACATGTCTCGAATGTCATCAAAGTGGCCATGTCCGCGGTGACAGGATCTGTCCGGCTGTTACAGACCAGTCGTTGTTTTCAATAGCTACAGATCATCACTTTGCCGACAGTGCTGCTCCCCATGACCTGGACTCTGACAGTGACGTTGATCATCACCTGACAGTGACTGACGACGTTCAAGAGAGTCTGGGTGATTGTGGTGATGATGTTGATGATGATGATGAAGATATGAATACAGACAGACAAGCTGCTATTAGTGATGGTGAAGTGAAGCAATTACGTAACATTGACGCTAGTGTCGACAAGGACGATCCCTTGTTTCACACTCCCCCTGCCATTCCCCTCAAATCTAAGGTCAAACAAAACAATACAAAAAAACAAGCCACTGAAGGGCAGCTTCAGCGTGATAGGCAGCTGATGCGTGCGGCTGCTCAGTCAAAACTTGATTTTACAGGACAGCGGCGATCAGCGAGTTTGACCCCAAAACACTCACGCACTGAGAGTGGGGACTCCCCTCCTTCAGGTGACGTGAAGGGGGCCGCCAAACGTGACAGACGTGACGAAAATTCTGCTAAGAGCAAATCTGCGCTGACCTGAAGAATGACGATGATTGCAGTTTGTTGCAAGCATCGCGATCTTTCGCTATGTCCCTGGATTTTTGATTATGGCTTGCGATTACAAGTTACGTTTGTTTTCCCTGAATGTGTGGGGCTTACGCTCTAAAAGAAAAAGAAAAATAAAATTCACTTTTTTAAAGCAAAGAAAATATGATGTTATTTGTCTTCAGGAGACTCATTGTACTCATAATGTGGAAGAGGAATGGAGAAAAGAATGGGGAGGGGAAGTTTTATTTAGTGCAAAGAACTCCCATAGCTATGGTCACATGATTTTGTTACGAAAAGGACTGAACGCTATATATAACATTATCTGCTCCTCCGATAGAATATTAGCTATTAGTGTTAATATAGCAGGCAAAAATCTTGCCATATTAAATGAATATGCTCCTAACCTCCCACATGAAAAGTTACTATTTTTTGAGGAAATAACTGATAAGATTAAAACGTATGTTAATGTCGAAGATTTAGTTGTCTGTGGAGATGTCAACTGTATTTTGAGTAATGAACTGGATGTAGTTGCAGGCAACCCGCACGATGATAATGTTGTTGTTCAATTTAACTTTCTGGTGAATAACTGTGATTTGTACGGTGTCTGGAGGTTGAAACAGAATTTACATGGAGTAAGAGTCATCCGTTCATTGCTAGAAGGCTTGACTATATTCTAGAATGTCAGAATATATTTGAGAAAATAATAGAGAATAATATACATTCTGTTTCATCATCCGATCATAGAGTTTGTTTTATCTTGACTAGATTTAGTGATCACGAACGGGGGCCAGGATCCTGGAAGTTCATTACTGGAAGACACAGTTTATGTAACTGAAATGAATGGATTAATTGAAAAAATTGTGGCTGATCTGACAGATGAGGTTAGAATGGGAGCTATTAAAATTTTAAATTGAAAATCAAAGATTTTACTATAAATTACAGTAAACATAAGGATATGTTGAGAAAAAAATGAATTAATTACACACTATTCACGGCTAGATGTGTTAGAAACTAGGCTAGCCTCCAACCCCCAGTCTCTTTCTACTCTCGCTGAAAGAGAACAAATAAAGATACAGTTGGAGGTAGCAGAACAACAAAAAGCCCGAGCGGCACAAACACGTACACGCACAAAATGGATAGAGGAAGGGGAGAAACATACGGAATATTTTTTCAGCTCGAAAAAGCTAGAGTAAATTCTAAAATTATGGACAATGTAATAGATGAAACAGATCAAGTTTTTACAAAACAAGAAGGCATTATGAGTTCAAAGGAACTACTTTGCGAATCTGTACAAAAAGGTTTCTGGAGACAATAACCTCCGGCGGATTAAAGATTTTGTGACGGATGCTCTGTCCCCGGTTTGAGTGAAACTCGGAAAGCCTTCTGCGAAGGGAAAGTATCACAATCAGAAATTTTGCAGGCTTTAAAAGACATGAAAAATGGTTCGGCCCCTGGCACTGATGGAATAAATATAGAGTTCTCAAAAATGTTTTGGTCTAGACTAGGTACATTATTAACTGCAGCGTTTAATATGGCATTTGATAAAGGCTTATTATCCCCCTCTCAACGAAAAGCAGTTAAGTTATAACCTATTTACATAAAGGTAAAGATCTGCCAAGATATAACTTAAAGAACTGGCGACCCATTTCTCTGACTAACATTGATTATAAAGTGTTAGCTAAATGTTTAGCTAACCGTCTTCAATGATATTATCCACCATGATCCATGCTATTATCCACCATCTATGATATTATCCATGATGTTATCCACCATGATCAAGTTGGCTTCATTAAAGGTAGAAAGATATCAAATATAGTTAGATTAATAGATATTACCGATCAGCTTAATTTACAAAACAAATAAGGATTGCTCTTCGCGGCTGACTATACCCAAGCCTTCGATCGTATACCTAAAGACTTTATGCTAAACGCTTTCCGTAGTTTTGGTTTGGTAACAATTTCATTCACTGGGTAACCGTTTTGACGTCCGACACTGTTAGCTGTGTTTCATACTGCGGTTGGCTCTCTGACTACTTCTCTGTCCAGTCTGGTATAAGGCAAGGTTGCCCATTCTCGCCTTTAGCCTTTGTTGTGGCAGTTGAGCTTTTGGCAATTAAAATAAGACACTTCAAAGACATCAAAGGTATAAGACTGTGGAACTCAAGTGATGCTTGGATCCAGCCTTTAAAAGAGCTCTATATGCAGATGACATTACTTTGTTTCTTAAGGACGAAAATGATATGCAGCGTGCGTTAAACATAATCAGTAGTTTTTCCCACATTTCAGGCTTGATTATCAATGAACAAAAATCAGAAGCCATGTGGCTTGGAAGTAGAAAGGATTTAACTGAATTTTTTCATGAAATATCAGTTAAAAGAAAGATTAAAATGCTTGGACTGTACTTTTCTAGCTCGAAATCAGCTTCAGAAATTAAAGAAAACTGGACTGAAACGTTAGAAAATATCAGAAGGCTTATACATGCTTGGGAGAAAAGAAAGCTGAGTGTATTTGGTAAGGTCTGTGTTATTCTTACAATTTATTTATGCCATGCAAGTAATCTCAATTCCAGATGACGTTTTATCAGAAGTAAACAGGTTACTGTTTCGATTCTTATGGAGAAAGAGAGATTGTAACCGTAAAGCTTTCGAAAAAGTGAAACGAAATGTTTTAGTTAAAGAATATGAAGATGGTGGAATTAAAATAATTGATATAAAGCAGATGGAAAGTGCTCTTCTGCTTCAATGGGTGACAACATTTTGTCAAGCAAAAGATACTGAAAAATGGGCGCTGATTCCAAGAATGCTTTTCTCGTGTTTCGGCGATGGTGTTTTGTGTTTTTATGCCACTGCCAAAATTAAGAACTTTAAAGGCGTAGATTTGATAGTCTCAGGCTTCTGGAGACATATCTTAACTACGTGGCTCCACTTGAATAGTACAGGCCCTACTACCACTGTCTCACAGGTATTGTGGAATAATGCTGACATTACATATCAAGGAAATGTCTTGTTTTATGCTGACTGGAATAAAAAAGGAATGTATTACATAAGTAATATGTATAACGAGCACGGATTATTGTCATTTGCAGAATTTTGTGAAAAACTTGGCCACTCGCCTGAAAGAATTTTACAATATAATGTAGTTTGTGCAGCACTTCGCAAACTGGATTTTGCCCACATTGTGACTGATCCCGTAAGCCATGGTGACATCCCTCTGTTCTATAAACAGAGGCTGACGACGGCAAGGCAGTTTAGAAAGCAAATCATTTTAAACACAGTCAGTATTCCATGCTCGCATGGATTTTGGCGAAGGAAATTTGGAATTGAACTTAACAAAAAGCGCTAGTAAACAGCTTGCCGATCTAGTAAAGAAACACGTTTAAGGGTGCTTCAGTGGAAACTGCTGCACAACATCTACCGTACTAATATTCTTCTATGTAAAATGAAGTTCTCTAATGATCAATGCTGTCCATATTGTCCTGATGAAATTGAATTTGTAGAAAACTTCTTTTTTAATTGCCCTGTGGTTAAAGTCTTTTGGAAACAAGTTGAGCAGTTTATTCTTAACAGACTTGATGTTCGTTTGTACTTGACGATTGAGGCAGTACTCTTTGGAGTAACAGTACCAAGGTCAGCAAAACTTAATCACATCCTACTCATAGGTAAAATGTGCACAAGTATTTATAAGAAGAAAAGGTCATGTCTCCCTTTGATTTCGATCTTTGAAAACCAGATGAGGCTCAGAAAGGTATAGATTTTCTCATTTGGGTTATGGTATGTTAAATCATAAACATGTATGGGGCAAAAAGGAATTGGGCTGCACACATCTCCTTGTTTAACCCCACTAGTACATTGGATATAAGAGAGAGAGAGAGAGAGAGAGAGAGAGAGAGAGAGAGAGAGAGAGAGAGAGAGAGAGAGAGAGAGAGAGAGAGAAGACGAGAGACTACGCGTTAACGAAATATTGAAAGCTTGTGGAGGCAAAGAGATGTTTCTGCTTTCTGTTTCATTTTCAAATACAGCATAATCTACCCGACGGATTTGACATTTGAGAACATACAGGATTATTACTTGCAATGGCCGGATTTGTTCGTACGTGAATAGATGAAAGCGAAGAAATATTATTGATTTTCTACGAACGCTCGAAGAATGTTAAATTGATCGCTGAAAACGAGTTTAGTCTTGTAGTACCCAGAAACACAATACATATCTCAAATACAAAAAAAAAAAAAAAAAAAAAAAAAAGACAGAGAGATTTTGTGTGTCGGCATGTTGAACAAAAAGAGACTCTCACACACCTTGACCAGAACAAAGAACCTGTCAGGAAAATAAGGCTGGTCGCCAGAAAGTTTTTTTCTTCCTGCTTATGGAAACAAAGTTCACGTCTGCGAGCGTTTTTTTCCAAGGTACACTTGACATTGGCCATGGTTGCATAGACACTACCATGAAACATATCAAAAATAGCATGCACACCGGACAAGAAAAGAGAAGGACACATACACCCTCAAACAAAACTTCAGAGGAGTCTAGGGCTAGAGTAAGAAGACACACTGAAAGTTTTCCTGCAGTGGAATCACATAACTGTAGACGGAGGAGTAAAAGAAAGTTTCCTGATAGCACTTTTAATGTTAATATAATGTATGGTTTCTATTGTGATTCTTGTGAAGCTGACGGGGTTAAACCAGTTTCCAGGCAGTTCAGTTAAGACAGGGACATTTTTAATAGAGAGCATAATCTTGATTTTCATTAACCTATAAAAGACTCGTGCCTTGCGTGTGCCATATATCTTGAAGAAAAGCGCTGCGGAGAACTAACAGCAGAAATAGAAACAGAGTATCAAGAACACATCAAAAAGAAATTGAAGCAAGAGAAGAAAAAGCCAAAGATAATGAGCTATCCAAAGTGATAATGTCCACTGTGTGACTTTTGATTTGGAAGCTGTCTTGGCCACATCTTGCTCAAATATAAATCAGGTGCACTATAAGCGAAAAGTTGCCGCCTACTGTCTATTCTCTGAGTGATAAAGAGGCAACACGCTATGTGTGGGATGAGACAGAGGGAAAGGAAGGCTCGTGTTAGAGGGAAGACTGGAAGAGATACTACATTAGGACAAAGAACTGTTAGAGGGAAGACTTGCAGACATACTACATGAGGAGAAAAAACTTATAGAGAGAAGAGTGGGATATATAATACATTCGGACAAAGAACTAACAGAGGGAAGACTGGCAGTGATACCACTTTAGGACACAAAATTTATAGAGAGAAAACTGGCAGAGATACTACATTAGCACAAAGAACTGTCAAAGGGACGAGTGGGAGAGATACTACATTAGCACAAAGAACTGTCAAAGGGACGAGTGGGAGAGATACTACATTAGGACAAAGAACTGTCAAAGGGACGAGTGGGAGAGATACTACATTAGGACAAAGAACTGTCAAAGGGACGAGTGGGAGAGATACTACATTAGCACAAAGAACTGTCAAAGGGACGAGTGGGAGAGATACTACATTAGGACAAAGAACTGTCAAAGGGACGAGTGGGAGAGATACTACATTAGGACAAAGAACTGTCAAAGGGACGAGTGGGAGAGATACTACATTAGGACAAAGAACTGTCAAAGGGACGAGTGGGAGAGATACTACATTAGGACAAAGAACTGTCAAAGGGACGAGTGGGAGAGATACTACATTAGGACAAAGAACTTTCAGAGAGAAGACAGGGTGAGCTACTATGTTACGACAAAGAACTTATAGAGAGAAGACTAGCAGAGATAGTACATTAGGACAGAGAACTGTTAGAGGGAAGATAAGGAGAAATACTTCATTAGGACAAAGAACTTATAGAGAGAAGACTGGCAGAGATAGTACATTAGGACAGAGAACTGTTAGAGGGAAGACTGGGAAAAATACTAAATTGGCACGAAGAAGACATAGAAAGGATACTGGCAGAGCTACTACATTAGGACAAAGAACGTATAGAGAGAATATCTGGAGAGATACTACATAAGGACAAACACTAACAGAGGGAAGACTCGGAGAGATACCATACAAGGACAAAGAACTAATATTGAGAAGAATGGGAGATATACTACATTATGACAAAGAAGTAATAGTAAGAAGAGTGGCAGAGATACTACAATAGGACAAAGAACTAATAGAGGGAAGACTGGGAGAGATCCTACATTATAACAAAGAATTATAGAGAGAAGACTCAGAGATACTACATTCGGACAAAAAAAAAAAACGTTAGAGGGAAGGCTGTCAGAGATACTATATTAGGACAAAGATTTTATAGACAGACGACATGCAGAGATATTACATTAGAGCAAAGAAGTGTTAGAGGGAACACTGGCAGACATAATATATTAGGACAAATAACTTATAGAGAAAAGACTGGGAGATATACTACATTAGGACAGAGAACTTATAGGGAGAAGACTGGCAGAGCTACTATATTAGGACAGAGAACTTATAGAGAGAAGACTAGCAGATATACTAAATCAGGACAAACAACTTATTAAGAAAAGAGTGGCAGAGATACTACATTAGGACAAAGAACTTAAAGAGGGAACACTGGCAGAGATACTACATTAGGACAAAGAACTTAAAGAGGGAACACTGGCAGAGATACTACATTAGGACAAAGAACTTAAAGAGGGAACACTGGCAGAGATACTACATTAGGACAAAGAACTTAAAGAGGGAACACTGGCAGAGAAACTACATTAGGAGAAAAAACTGTTGTAGAGTAGACTGGCAAAGATACTGGATTAGGACCAGGAACTTGTAGGAGGAAGACTGGGAGAGATACTACATTAGGACGAAGAAGTTATAGAGGGAAGACTGGCAGATATACTACATTAGGAGAAAGAACTGATAGAGGGAAGACTGGCAGAGGTACTAGGTTACGACAAAGAACTGTTAGAAGAAAGACTAGGAGAGATACTACATTAGGACCAAGAACTGTTAGAGTGATCAAATGGGAGAAATTCTACACAATAACATAAAGAACTAATAGAGGGAAGACTGGGAGTGATACTACATTAGGACAAAGAACTGATAGAAGGAAGATTGGGAGAGATACTACATTAGGACAAAGAGCTAATATGATATAGAGAAGACTGGGAGAGATACTACATTAGGAAAACGAACTGCTAGAGGGAAGACTGGCAGTGATACTAGATAAGAACAAAGGACGTATAGAGAGAAAACTGGCAAAGATACTACATTAGGAGAAATAACTTATAGACAGGAGACTGGCAGAGATACTATTTCAGGACAAAGAATTTATAGAGAGAAGACTGGGAGAGATACTATGATCGGACAACGATCTGTTAGAGTGAAGAGTGGCAGATATATTACATTAGG
>CM065740.1:12468316-12503316 GCA_033310375.1 Conus canariensis | reverse complement strand
AGCGTCAGGACAAAGAACTAACAAAGAAAAGGCAGGAAGACACAGCATCAAGACAAAGAACTAACAGGGAAAGGCTTGAAGATACAACATTAGAACAAAGAACTGACGGAAAAAAGGCTGGAAGACACAGCGTCAGGAAAAAAGAACTAACAAAGAAAGCTGGAACACTCGGCATCAAGACAAATAATTAACAGAGCAAAGGCTGAAAGACATGGCATTAGGATAAGAACTAACTGAGGAAATCTTAAATGAATGTTAGCGAACCGCCCACAGAAACGTGGACAAACGAGTCACAAGACAAAACACAACGCGTTTCGACCTCTTAGGTCTTCTTCAGGTGAGACACAAACGAATAAAATAAACGAAAATTCACTTAGCTTTGATCACTTCAGATCGCTTCAGAGTTCAGCGCAAGGAAGAACGCCTTCTTTTTCGTTGTCCTGAGTGTTTTGTATCTTGCCTGAAGAAGACCAAAGAGGTCAAAACGCGTCGTGTTTCTACGTTTTCTTGGCGGTTCGCTATTAATCACATGTAAAAAGTATTACAAAGTTTAACAAAGAAGTCAACAACTCGATCACCCGCATATCTTAACATTTCACCTAGAATTCCATCTGGACCAGCTGATTTACCAATCTTTAACTTCCGTATCGCCAGCAGCACTTCGTCTCACGCTCATCCTTTCATCCCTTTCCCTTTTCACCACTCCTTCTCACTCCCCCGTACAGTCCTCCAGTCCTTTCTTCCACCCCTCCCTCTACAAAACCCTTCCCCTAATCCTTTCCCACTTCCGGTGGATCTCCGATCAGTTTTGGCAGTGGGGATGTTTCCTAATAGTAAAACAGATCAGCTGCTGGTGTAGGCTGCAGCACTGGAAGCTTCACGGAACAACAGTAAATTGCCGGAAGCAGTTATCCTTTTTCTTCTACATCATAATCATCATCATAATCATTAGCAGCAGCAGCAGCGGCAGCATCTTCTTCTTCTCTTCGTCGTCGTCGTCGTCGGCGTCGGCGTCGGCGTCGACGGCGTCGTCGTCGCCGTCTTCTTTTTCTTGTTCTTCTTGTTCTTGTTCTTGTTCTTGTTCTTCTTCTTCATTTTCTTCTTCTTCTGTTACTGTTTATTTTACCTTACTATATTAGTTATTGAGTCAGTCTGTAACATAGTTGATGAACGAATAAGGGAGTGAGCTGACTAATGAATTAGCTGTGCGGTTGGTAGACAGCTCAGTAAGGTACTATCAGAATACTGTCTGAGTGCAACCAGCGTAGAGAGGGGAGAAAGTGATGGGACCCTGGGGTTGAGATGAAGGTGTGTGCAGTCTAAGGGTGGGGGTAGCATCAGAAAAGGCTCCTGGTTGGAGGAGGAAGGGGAAGTAAAAAGATTCTGAAGCCCGGATAAGGTGCTGTTGGAAGGTCTGAGGAGCGCCAGAGATATGAGAGCCCAGCTGCTTGATTGATTGGAGGAGAAGGGTGTTCGGTGAAAAGGCAAGTTGAACTGATTGGAGGAGGGGCAGGGGTGGGCTGTGGGAATTAACGGGATGGGAATGCTGGAGTCACACACACACACACACACACACACACACACACACACACACACACACACACACACACGCACGCACACACACGCACGAACACACGCGCTTGCCAAAATGCGGCGCGCGCGCGCGCGCGCGCACGCACGCACACACACACACACACACACACACACACACACACACACACACACACACACACACACACACACACACACACACACCTTCTACTACTTCGCTGCTCTGATATCCCTGTGGATTTTTCACAAAGCTGAAGTCAGAACTTTCCAAGAACTGGAGAAAGGTATAGGTTGATATTGATCTGGAAATAGGCGTGTGTTTCTTCCAGTACATTTTATATGCTTCTACCAATATCGGGATAGATTTCTGTTCATACCAAAACATATTTATGCCTGTACTTGAATACATGGTATATAGTTTGGTCTACTACTACAGTTTGATCTATGATATGGTAACCATGCAGTCATGAATAGAATGTATACTTTGGTACAGTGATACAGGCGATATATGAAGCCATAAGTATACATTCAGCGACTGATAATAAAGTCTCTTAACAATACACTTTGGTAGAAAAAGTCATAACTACGCTTTCAGGCAGACAATGCATAGGTTAGTACAGTAATACAATTTAGTATCTGAGGTCAAAAGTATGCATTCAAGAATAGACTGAAGCGCCGAAGTAGGCCCGGGTGTTTTTTAGTCTGTGGGCGGGTGCCACTGAATATTTTGGGGCAGGACCGAGCAATGACAGAGGATCGGTGGGAAAGAAGAGAGGACCATTCTAAGACAGACTAATGAGAAAGTAAATGTAGGTGGGGAAGCGGAATTCTATGGGACATTTCAGACTGTTGACAGAGGTCAGTGAGCAGTGACAGTGTAATACTTCAGGGCTGGACAGACAACTGACAGGTCAGGGACTGTTAACTGCTTTTTTTTGGAATGACAAGTGGAAGGGAATAGACAGTAAAGTGGCGGTTTAGGGCAAAACATGGTAGTAAGTAGTAGTAGTAGTAGTGGTGGTGGTGATTGTGGTGGTGGTGGTGGTAGTAGTTGTAGTAGTAGTAGTTGAATGGGGTCGATATGCCAGGACAACAGAATGCGTTGAATCTGGTCAGACTTATGAAAATGGGACCAGTGTGTTAGGACGATGGAATGTGTTGGGTCAGGACAGTAGGACGAAAGTCAAGGGATAGCTTAACCGCAGAAGGTCTTCAGAGAAGAACCTCCCCCTCCCCCAAGTATTTCGGCCCTGAACTCCTTACAGTCTAGGGGGGCCGGGCTGCATCCAGGTCATGACTCCCAAATGCCCTTCCACTGTAAACTTTTTTCCTGGTGCTTCTGGGATTCGAATCCGCAACTTTCGGATGGGTGGGCGTTTCAAAGCGTGCTTTATTAGACGAATGTCTTACCCCTCTGCTAACGGACACCTGTTCTAGGCTAGGAATTCTAAACCCTGTGAAGTTTACTTTTGTTGCTTTCCGACCCAATCCAGCTGGAACACTTTTCATCTGCCTCTGCCATTGCCTTCAGGGTTCTAGTACACTTCTTACCTGAAATCACGAGCTGTCTGAGGTCATACGCTGATAAGCCTACAAATCCCCTTGCTCCAACCTCTGTGACGAGAATCTGAGCCTGGAAGCCGGATTCCCTCAAGCTGCTGGCTAGACTGCCATACTTATCTGTCTTATAGATGTGAGCTTGCTCCATTCTGCTTTCGTATGGCACAGTGAGTTCCAACTTGAGTGGAGGACAACATCCGGTCTCATGCGACTCTCCCTGATGATCTCTGGATGGTTCTCCCATTCTGGAAGGTCTAATGTGCATTCCCGTCTACTCCAACCTGTAAACCCGACTTCCATGCTCTTAATATCACAGCTGTTCCGGACCATGATTTGTGGCCTTCGGCCATGTAGAACTTCGTTGCTGGAACTTTTGGTGACGTAGCGCTTCCTACGGTAATGCCACTGCATGTGCCATCTCCTTCTACACTTGGCTGTGCCTCCCTGTGCACCGTCGCTGAGTTTGCGCTGCTTTGCATAAACTCAGGACATGTTCCACTGTTTGTTTGCCGTGACAGAGCGCACAAGTCGTATATTCTGATTTCCCCCTTTTCACCAGGTCTGAGTTTGAGGGCAGATGGTCATATACAGCTCTGACGATGAAGCTGATCCTGAGAGGTGCCATGTGCCATATGTCATTCTAAGTGAGACCTTTTTGGATTGCGTTTTCCCAGGTTGTATACTGTCACTGTTGGCCTTGCTGGACTGCCTCCTGGATTCTTTTGGCATCCTCTTCTTTATGCAGCTCCTCTGTTTCTATGTTTCTCTTTGCTTTTCCTTTTGCTTTTGACCTTCATTTCATTTCTATTGATCCACGCCTCTGTCTGTTGGTCTGTGTAATCCCTGTTACTTCCCTGAACTTGAGGTTTTCCTTTGTCACGTCCACTGCTTCCTGAACTTTCCATTGTTTGCCAGTCTTTACCTTGGGCCGGACTGATCTCACAACTTTGTCTGCAGAGTCCTCAAGCATGGTTAATAACCTTGTGTTCCCCGAAGATGGATTTTAGAGGAAGCTTCAGCTTTGCTTTCGCGGCAGTAGAATGCAAAGTCAGTAAGACCAGGTGGGGCACCCGGCCATTTCCTTGTATATTTGTTGATTTTTGCCGCCATTGATTCCACAATGCTAGTGCTGATATCATGTATCAATAGAGGCCACTGATGCATCGGGATCAGCATGAACTACAAACACCAGACCTTGTATTTGCCAGGGAGTCCTCTGTGGTCTATTATCTGCAGGCTTTCTTCTACCATTTGCTGGCTTTCCTCTCCCCTCTTTGTGTCTTTCGAGGAGTCATCATACCAAGGCTCTTGACTGGTTCTTCTGTTATAGTTGGAATGGCTTGGTTGGTTACAGTGAACGTGACTGTTTTTGCCATTTTCCCTGTCCGCAGAGAGAGGCTTCGTGATTTCTTTGACCCGAAATTCATTCTGGATGAAGCAACTGATTTGTTTAACTGCATCAGCATTTTGTGTTCTCATCTTCCTTGGTGGAAAGCACTGTTGTGTCATCCACGAAGAGGGGACATTTGGTATCAATTCCCAGGTATGCCAAATCCGTACAGCTCATGGGATCATTGAAGATGACCTCCATTGCCAACACATGCAGTATTGGAGAAATTGCACATGTCATAGCTATGCCAGCTTCCAGATTGATCCTGTCTGTTGTGCATTCTTTTGTGGAGAACCTCACTGAGAAACCATGGAAACACTACCTCAGCATTTCTCTGATTTTTTTTTGTGCACGGTACATCTCGAGGGCCAGTTGAATCATCTTGTGTGGAACGGATCCACATCCGTTTGCCAGATCGAGCCACACGACGTCGAGATCCCGTTTCTCTGCCGTAGCTCCTTGGATTGCTTCCCAATTCATAGTGGCATGTTCTACACAGCCAGAGACGCTTGGGATGCCTGTTTCTGGACTGAAAAATCCAGGTACTTATTTTTTGTCAGGTATTTGGTCAGTCTGGCTGCCATGACCGAGAAGAAGAATTTTCCCCTCGACATTTGGAATTGATATCGGTCTAAACTGCCTGATGTCACTCGAGTTTTGCTGTTTGGGAATGTACACTCCATCAGTTATCAAAAATTGGTCGCTGATCTTCAAGTTCCTCCATGCTAATCTTATTATTTTACGGTGCCAGTCAAGGACCTTGGGACATTTCTTGTACAGCAGATACGGTATTCCATTCAGCACAGGCGAATATTTGGCTCTAGCCTTCTTAACCACTCTTTACCTCATCCAGTGTTGGTGGTTTGTCACTAAACTTTTCTCTGGCACCATAGACTGCACCAAGCCCTGGATTTTAAGTGGTGTTTCGCTCTGAGGGTCGGAATATGTTTTTTTTTTTTCTGAAATGCTGCTGAAGAGGTTTTTTTTTGTCCAGTGTGAGTGGTCCAGACTTTGGCTGTTCAGTTTCCTGGCAAACTGGAAAGGGCTTCCGAAGAAGCAATCTTGGATTTTCTTCTGTCTGCTCCTTCTTCTTCTTGCTGATTCTCCTTTGCTGACGGCACTGAATTGTGCATTCAGGTCCTCCCAAATCTTCTTAAACCCATTCTTCTCAGCTTCTGAGGCAGTCTTCTTTTTTTTTTTTTTTTAGATTCTTTTTCTTTCGGATATTATCCATCTCTCGCGGGCGTCTGGATTTTTTTTTATTTTTTTTTTTATTTTTTTTTTAGATGTCTTCACTTTTGGTTGTTTCACTCCATAGGCGTCCCTACAGGTTCCGAATACAATGCCTCCTAATGTGGCTGTTTTTGTTCTAGTGTGCTCTTTCTTATCAGCCCATCCAGTCATTGGATTATTTTTCAATCTAATTTCTCCCATTGCACTTTCGCGCTTGCAAGTGGCATGTCACGTTTCTGGCGTCTGGCATCGAGAGCCTCTGCAAATTATCTGTCTGAATAGCGTGGATGTCCTCGGCATTGTGGACAGACTCATAAAATGGGACCAGTGTATCAGGACGATGGAATGTGTTGTATTAAGCAGACTTATGAAATGAGACCAGTGTATCAGAACGATGGAATGTGTTGTATTAAGCAGACTTATCAAATGAGACCAGTGTATCAGAACGATGGAATGCGTTGTATTAGGACAGACGTATGAAAAGGGACAAGGCAGTGTAATAGATCGGGACAGGTGCATAAAACTGGATCAGTGGGCAGGTGCAATGGAACGATTTAGGTCAGAACAAATTAATGAAAAAGATGAGATGGCAGGGACAGTAGAATAATTTGGGTCAGGACAGATTAATGAAGAGAAATGAATGGGCAGGGTCACTTGAACATTTGGGTCAGGACAGATTAATGAAAAGGAATCAGTGGGTAGATACAGTGGAACGATCTGGGTCATGATAGATTAATGGAAGGAAAGGGGAATCAGCAGGCAGGGACAGTGGGACGCTGTGTGTCAGGACAAATTAATGAAATTCAAAGGGAATCAGCAGGCAGGGACAGTGGGACGCTGTGTGTCAGGACAAATTAATGAAATTCAAAGGGAATCAGCAGGCAGGGACAGTGGGACGATTTGAGTTAGGACATATTAATGAAATGGAAAGGGAATTAGCCTATAGGGACAATAGAACGATTTGAGTCTAGACAGATTAATGCAAAACAGGGATTTACCGGGCAGGTACTGTAGAACTATTTGGGTCTGGACAGATTAATGAGAGGGACAGCAGGTACGTACAGTTGGACGATTTAGATTAGGAGAGCTTAATGAAAGGGGACTGGTAGGTAGGAAAAAAAGAATGTACACGCCGAAGCGTGTACAGATTGATGAAAGGGTGAGTGAAGATAGTGGAATGCTTTGGGTCGAAACAGATTTAAGGAAAGGAGATCAGTTAGTAGGTAAATTGGCTGATTTGATACATGACAGACTAATGAAAGGGGACTGCAGCTTTTACAAATATTCACCTTCAGCAGCAAACACTTGACACATCTTATCTCACGAAGAAGTACCAGGCACACAGCTGTTAGTGGCACACGCAAACAAAGAGTAGTCTCTTTGACCTTATACTTTCTTGTTTGTTCTCCTTGGTTCCTTGAGGATGTTACGAAGTATAACTGACAATGCCAAACCGAGACCATCGGCAATGATATGATAAATATCGACAACAATCTCACTGAATGCGCCGTTTCCACGACGAGGACGTCAATCAAAATTCTATCTAGCTTTGGTGTAACTTTTGCTGGTAACAGTGTTAGTTTCCCATCAATCTAATGTAGGCATGTCGCTACTCGTTACACTCATGGCTGTTTGTTGAGCTGTGAAAGGTAGAACGTGCCTGACACTGACTGATGACGTGTTGATCAACTGCTGGCCAAAAATAACGTGATGGAGGAGGAAAAGATTCTGCTGTACATATCAAGAAATGATTTATCTTTGGACAGAACTCTCTTACTCTCTCTGCGTG
This sequence comes from Conus canariensis, assembly GCA_033310375.1. Lineage (NCBI taxonomy): Eukaryota > Metazoa > Mollusca > Gastropoda > Neogastropoda > Conidae > Conus > Conus canariensis. The sequence continues at coordinate 12,495,793 of CM065740.1, read as the reverse complement.
TTCGTGCGTGAGTGAGTGTGTGTGTGTGTGTGTGTGTGTGTGTGTGTGTGTGTGTGTGTGTGTGTGTGTGTGTGTGTGCGCGCGCGCGCGCGCGAGAGAGAGAGAGAGAGAGAGAGAGAGAGAGAGAGAGAGAGAGAGAGAGTATGTCTCTGTGACGTATGTGATGTGTGTTAACTGTAATCAGCCTGCTGACAGCAGCAGGGGAGTGATACTCAGTGTATGCGAACTGATTACTGTTCGTTATAAACATGAGTCAGTTGTGAATCAGACTACAAGCAGTAAAGAGGTTCCAACCATTACCCTGTCTTCCGACTCGTATGCGCAGAGAACGAAACACGGTGTCAGAAGTTATGAAATGACTTTAAAAACAGAAGAAAGATAGGCAGAGAACGAATAAGACTGACGTTCAGCCATAGAAGATGAACAAAAAGGAATATGAACCAGCCGAACACGCACCAAGATTCCTCTACACCCTAATCTTGATGTAAAGGGAGGAAATCTGCAGAGCAACTAGAGGAAATTCAAGAGATTATGGGACATCTATGAGACAGTTACAAATTAGATAGAAGAAGATCCAACGTACAGAACAGCCGTTTTTCTCTCATGTATTAGCCTAGATGCTTTGGACATTTACGAAGGTCTGTCATTTGCAAATGAAACGGAAAGAAATGATATGGACACAGTTCTCACAAAATTCGTAGAATACTGTCAAGTGCGTGAAACCTCTCACAAAAGGCATTAAACGCTTAGAGGCAAAGGGGACGTTGTACGTAGTATACAAATAGGTAATAGACCCATTAACCAGCGTGCCTTACCTATCGCACACGGTCGAACTGTGTCGAGGAGGACGAAGTGGTCAGGTGACAGATGGCACCTAGGGTAGTAGCGAGTTTGAACCTCCCGACAGTGAAAGGGGGGAGGGACGTAACCACTAGGACCTCGGTGCACCAAGTGAGCGCTACATTACTCAGTCAGCTGAGGTTGCTTTGTGAACAGTCTTTGAAGAGCAGGAGTCTTGGACTCGTTCGGATGGTATTCCCGTGGGTCACTGGGTTGGTTCTAGTGTCAGGCTGGTTGAACGCGCGTGGATGTTGTTATCGTAGCCCTCTTTAAGATAATTACTGTGTTAAAGTGGCCTCCGAAGTCGGCGGGAATTTTCGATGTCCATCTGGTGCCAAGTGTTTGTTTGCTAATCAATTAGGTAGGGATGTGTGTAAATGCTGATGTGTGGAAGAACGTAGCGAATGGGGAATTCAGGGTACTTGTGAACTAGGGGTTTGAGAAGCAGCATGGACAAAGGCATGCCCGAAGGGAAATCCTTTGTTTCCATCCCTATATAAACTGAGGGAGAACAACGTGAAGAAAAGGAACACCAGGAGAGAGAGAGAGAGAGAGAGAGAGAGAGAGAGAGAGAGAGAGAGAGAGAGAGAGAGAGAGAGAGAGAGAGAGAGAGAAGGGTGGGCAGGACAGAGAACGGGTCGAGAGAAACGTGGTCTGGGAGATAGAAGAGACAGCAAAGTCTTAGGGAAAGACAAGCTGGAAGAGAAGAAAACTAAGTTTGAAGCCCAGAGGTGGGTGAAGACAGACAAACTGAATTTGAACCCAGAGGTGGGTGAAGGAGACGAAGAAGAAGAGTTCTACGTCGAGATCCCAGAGACGACCACGAAGACCCAGTCCTGAAACCTGGAGCCAGTCAACCAAGGGCATCACCATCAAGCAGTGCTGAAGAAGACGTGAAGAGACTTTTTTTTCCAGAACTGTGGTGTGGTGTGAAAGCGTGGTTGTCTGTGTGAAAACCTGGCCAGGTAAGAAGTCATTTTTTATTATAACCCGGGATTAGGAAGTATTGATCTTTTATGCTTGATTATTCCATTTTGTGTGGTTGGATTTTTCATGTGTAATTATAAGTAGCATAGAAATTGTATTTCTTTTGCTCAGTCGTGTTAGGAGAGAAACGAAATGACATCCCATTTCCAGAGAGAGGTGAAAGTTTGGTGGGCGCATGAGTGTGCATATGCGTGTATGAGTACAGAGATAACCTTGGTGTGTTGAGCCTGACTAATAATACATCAACTTAGTGCACTTAAGCAATACCATCACGATTTCCCCCGTCCTGGACAAATACTATGTGGGCTCTACCAATGAAACGTACGAAGCGTTCAAGTTCAACCGCCGACACCAGGCAGCAGGTGAGTCCATTGGTGGGTTTGTGGCAGACCGGAAGAGACTTGTAAAGACCTGCGACTATAGTCCTCTGGAAGACAGACTGCTGAGAGACGGTTTGGGTCCGATAGTCCGACACTTCACGATTCCGACGTTTCGATAGTTCGACAAATCACGATTCCGACGTTTCGACAATCCGACAATTTTGTCGGACCAACGAAACTTGTTTTGTAATGTTTTATTTTGTGCCAATAGTTCGACACATCACGATTTCGACGTTTCGATAGTCCCCCTAACCCTAACCCTAGTCCCTAACCCTAACCCTAACCCTAGTCCCTAACCCTAACCCTAACGGGAATTATAAAACTGGGTTGTGTGTCGGATTATCGAAACGAGTTGGAATTGTCGGAATCGTGGGATGTCGGACTATCGCTACTTTTTCTTACAGTGTCGGATTATCGAAACATCTGAACGTGGGGTGTCGGACTACCGATGTGTCGGACTATCGAAACGTCGCACTACCGGGCCCAGCCCCTAAGAGACCACATCATTTTGGGCGTACATGACGAGACTTTGTGATCAGAGTGACTAGAAGTGAGACAACTGACACTATGTGTACTGACATGTGTAGAGCGCATGAGACAGGTCAGCAACAAACAATTCAGAATACGAGAAAGACACATGATGTTCAGGAGGTCCAAGCTTTTCAGAAAAAAGAAAAGAAAAGAAAAAAAAACAGCTTCAAAGGAACAAACCAGAGACGGGGTTGAAATGCAGATATTGTGGCGGAAAGCACCCAAACATATTAGAGAAATGTCCAGCATTTCAAAAACCAATGCCATGCCTGTGGGGCAAATAATCACTTTGCTTCGTGCTGCAAAATACCCAAACAGTATTGGAGGACAACGAAAATTCAACACATTGAAGAGTGGACAAGACAGAAAGTGAAGATGAAATCCTCAAATCGATTAAGGAAAAGATCCGCAAGGAGAAAAACTTACGAGCAAAAATGTTGCTTAACGATGTGCTGGTGACATTCCTTCTTGACACATGAGCAACAACGAACGTGTTGCTTGAGACCCTGTACAAGGAAGTTACTGGAGATGAAAGATGCTCTGACCCACAAGAGACGAAAAAGAAGCTGGTGATGTTCAACAGTACTGAATGAAGCCTGTGGGGAGATAATGTATTGCGGGTGAAGAACCCCAAGAACAGAAAGAAGTACAAGGTCAATTTCGTGATCAACGAAACAGACTGTAAGCCATTACTAGGATTGAAAACAGTACAGTACATGCAGCTGATGACAGTCAATGAAGACGACATCGCAGCAATAGGGGCAGATCAGAAATCAGACGAGGCGAATACGACGGACGTGCTCACAAAACTCAGAGATGTAGTTGAAGGGCGAAGAAAAACTAGAGGGACAATTGCACCTTCAAAGTGATCCAAACGTTCCTTCGGTGAAAATGCCATGCAGAAAGTTGCCGATAGCGGTACAAGAGAAGGTGAAAAACGAGTTTGATAGGTTGAAAAAACTGGATGCTGTTACCAAAGTAGACACCCCGTCTGAGTGAATCAGCAGCTTAGTCGTGGCAACGAATAGCAACGTGAAAGTAAGACACTCATGGTCATTATTCCACAAGACTGGCCAGAGGAAAAGCGACAACTTCCACTACAGTTACATGACTCTTTTCCTTTTATGAGAGAACTTTCATTACACAGTGGTCTTATTTTCAGAAGTCGCAGAGGGATCGTACCAGAACAACAGAGAACAGACATCTTAGTGAAACTCCATGCAAGCCACTCCGGAATCCAGAGCTGCAAAAGAAGAGCGCGTGGGGTAGTCTACCGGTTCAGGATGAACTTGGACATTGAAGACTTTGTCAAGAAATGCAACGCCTGCAACACATTCCAACATGGTCAGCAGAAAGAACCACTCATCAGCACAGAGATCCCTGACTTACCCTGGCAACACATTGCTTGCGACATATTCGAAAACAACGGAAAGGAATACCTGGTCACTGTTGATCACTATTCAGATTTCTTCGAGATTGATCACTTACAAACAAGAGAATCCAGAGAAGTTATCATATGTTTGAAGAGACACATGGCAAGACAAGGAATCCCAGAACGCTTGACAACAGACAGTGGAACTCCGTTTACGTACTCCCAGTTTTACAAATTCAGCAAAACACACGGATTCGAACTTGTGACAAATTCTCAACATTACCCGCAGTCCAATGGGAAGGCAGAGAGCGCAGTGAGGGCAGCCAAGATGTACTTGAAAAAAAGTAGAACACAACCATCGAGATCCCTTCCTAGCTCTGCTAGAGTTAAGAAACATCCCTACAGAGATTGTAAACAGTTCACCAGCTCAAAGCCTTTTCGGGAGAAGAACGAGAACTCAAGCGCCGACTTCGAAGACGTTACTCAAACCTGCAATCGTATCAGAAAAGAAAAAGTGAAGCACCAGAAAACTGGAGCAAGCGCATTATTACAATAAAAGTGCGGTAGGGCTGACAAAATTGATTCCGAGACAGATTGTGAAGTTCCAACCGCCTGGATCCAAAAGTGGGTTAGCGCTAAAGTAGATCGACAGGTGAACGTCCGGTCATACAACATTCGTACGGAGATTGACGTCAGTTTTGAAGGAAATCGTCAACAGTTACGAGACTCACCAGAGAGCGAGCTCCAACGACCAACCAGTCCTAATGGACTGATTCCAGTATGGGGCATTCAGGAAAACAATTGCAAAACAACACACCTTCAAAACAGACGCTAGAAGACACGTCAGCGGAGCAGCCTGAACAAGATTTGTCACAGTCGCCTGAGTCAGAGGAGAAAGAAGAATGATGAAGATGATTCACGAGCAGAACGGACTGATGTCGATACTTCAGCAAAGCCACCTGCTCACAATACATCAGCCCAGCCATCAGATACCACATCGGCACATACAGGACAACCTGAGCTTGTTAGTTCTCCTTAATGGACAAGGTCTGGCAAACAGATTTCCTGAATTACAAATGAAACTGAAGACTTTATCAGACGAACAGAAACATTGCGAAAAATGGACATGATGATGATGATAATGGACAGTATAACGATTAGGGAAGAACAATGTTTGAATATTTTTTTCTCTAAAGAAAGGGGGATGTGACGTATGTGATGTGTGTTAACTGTAATCAGCCTGCTGACAGCAGCAGGGGAGTGATACTCAGTGTATGCGAACTGATTACTGTTCGTTGTAAACATGAATCAGTTGTGAATCAGACTACAAGCAGTAAAGAGGTTCCATGTGCGTGCGTGCGTGCGTGCGTGTGTGTGTGTGTGTGTGTGTGTGTGTGTGTGTGTGTGTGTGTGTGTGTGTGTGTGTGTGTGTTGTGCCAGAATCACTTGCCGTTCCCGTGTGTAGATTATGTCTATAGGGGTTGAGTGGGGTGGACTTAGGCATAATGATAACATCATCAATTACCCATGTCCTATATACATTTATTGAAATGCGACTGATTCGGGCATAATGCCAACATAACCCTCCCCCTCTTTCTCTCTCTCTCTCTCTCTGTCTGTCTGTGCGCGCGCGCGGTGGTGTGCGCGGGGTGTGTGTGTGTGTGTGTGTGTGTGTGTGTGTGTGGTGGTGTGTGTGTGTGTGTGTGTGTGTGTGTGTGTGTGTGTGTGTGTAGAGAGAGAGAGAGAGAGAGAGAGAGAGGTGATAGCTGTCAATTGTCGCGTCACATCTGTCATATTCAATGTTTACACGTTCCGGGTGTTGATAAGCATTACTCATCACACCAAAACTCAGGCCAGCCGCCGTGGCGAAGTGGTTAGCGTCGCGGACTCCCGGCTGGGAGGTCGTGGGTTCGAATCCCATCAGAAGTCATGTGGGTTTTTCTGCCCTGACCGGCTCCTACCCAGAGTTGAGTTGCTGCGGGCTCAGTTGGGAAGACTGGGACCACACAGTTGAGTTTCATCCACTTAATGGATGCGTTTCTGAGAGTGTTGTTCAAATTTCCTGACCAACACTGCAGGTGCCTGTATCTCTCGGGCCTGGTTGACGCCGGGATATATTATGAAAGGAAGCGTAGAGTACAGCCCTGTCATGTAGTCTCAGACCGAAATGGAAATCCGTAGCATCATCTTAATCATCCTCATTCTCATCGATCAGCATAAAAAAAATGTCTCAAATTCTGTGGCCCTTCATGCCCTGCTGTCATGGTGACCTCAATTCCGATGTTCTCTCCACGTCTGTGGCCTTGGTTTGGTTCCGTCGGGGTCACCGGTATCGGCGAGTCCATGGGGGCTGTCGTTGGACGGACGTGGTGGCGCCTTCCTAAGGGAGAGCTCACTCACGCCGGCTCCGCGACTAAGCAATTATTGTCGTCAGTAGGGGGCTTAGTAGATGGTGTCCTGCGTATGTTAGATCAGAACAGGCGCCACTGAACACCACCGAAGTGACTCGGCAGCAGTGCAGTGTCTCCTCCGGTGGGTTGCCTCTTGACGACTTGACATTGACTGCTCCCTGTGGATTGCCGGTGCCGGGGCTGCGGCGGGGCCGACCGGGCTGTGGCTGTGGACGGGTGTCGGAATGAGCGGCGTGGGTGCACTGCCTCTGAGGTGGCGCAGAGGTTGGGACAGGAAGGGGAAAAAAACAAACAAAACAAACCCACTCAGGTCAGTAGGTGTAATCGTTTGAGATATGCTGAGTTGATAGTTAATATGGACTTGACGTGAATGGATATCATGCTTGGACCGTGTACCGATACAGTCACAAGATTTAGGGTAATCTGCTGAAGAGATTTTAAGCAAGATTTAAAATGAACTTGGTGCAAATGGGTTTGTCTTAGCATATGCATGTTTTGCGGCAGCGAAGAGCCGATTTGACTTCATTGAGAAAAAAGGCACACTTTAAGTGTCATCAGTGAAAACAGAAAGAGAGTAGGGCTTTTTTCGGTGTTAAAAAATCCTCCTCCAAAATACAGCAGATGTGTTGTGAATGTTGAGGTATTTTGATGGTGGTGACGAACCGACTGGCAACAAGAAGCGTTTGTTTGTCTGATTTTCTCTGTGATGAAGGTGTCTGCAGTTTTCAGTTGCTGGAGAGAAGAGCCTGTAATTTCCCCTTGAGTTTTGTTTGAATTTTCAGTCTATTTCATTGCTAAGGTTTTTCTTCCAGTCACCTCTGAGTACAGTTTTCTTGAAGATCGACGCTTGTTCACTTTGAGGATGTCTAGATTTGCGCGGGGATGTTATGGGATGGAACTTTGGCTACCGATAGGCGGCAGTAGACACGGCATGGAGCCCGTTTGTAAAGAATTTTGATAATTAATTCTATAGTTCGAATTAAACCAAGGGATTAACAGCGTTAGAGGTTGTTTTGAAATTGTTGGAATGATGGCATGGTTTCTGGAAGGCCAAACACATCCCGGAACATCTATCTCTACTTGGATGTTTACTGCAAACTAGATCCCAGTGTTTGGTTATAATATTGATAACAGTGTTTGGTTACTGAAATTCTGGAGCTCTGGTTAATGGTTGCTATTGTTGCCTTTTATTTTAAAACAGTAGGAAAATTGTCATTTTCATACAATCGTCGTGAGCAGACTACGCATATTCAAAGACCAACGAGGATCGCACACCGACAAATCTACTCATGAAAGTGTATCATTTTGAAGAATGAGGATATAATATATTATGGAGTTCCATCGTTTAGACAATACAAGATTAGCTCAGAGAAAACATCTTACAGGGAACCCTTCAGTGAAGTAAACACATTACCATAAAGTGAGAAGTCGCCATTTAACCTGCTCCAAAACAAAAGTCTTGAATATATTCAATCAGGCTGGCTAGTACTTATCTGGCAACAGAAAAAGAAATGACTGTATTGTTGGGAGCAATTGTTGCAGCTGAAGCTTGAAGAGTCGTTTTCAGACTGGAACGGCTGAATACCAGACTCGTGCATGATTAAGAGACTCCCACCGTTACTCCAAGCCAAGTGCTGGTTTAAAAGCACACATTTCAAACAGAAAGAGAGGAAGTTTTCTGGTTCTGAACTGCAGCCGCTAAAACTGGATTGATGTCCTGGCAAATGCGCTGTATAGTTTATCAAAATATGAATATCATCCAAAAGCATTCGAGTTTTACACAGCTGTATTCATTTTAACCATACGTTCAGAAAAAAAACGATATACAACATAATCCATTACAATATCTTCATTGTCTGACACCAAGAGGGCATTCTAATTTTGAATCTTTTGTTTCGTTTCCTTGAACAGTCTGAAACAGACAGACCCGCCAGCGGGCATAGACAATTTAGGTTCTGTAAGAGAGTGTTGAGGATTCTCGTCGTTAACCTGCATCACCTCTACTGTTTTGTCTCTACTGACTGCATGGGTACCCTTGAAGGGTTGAAGCTGGCAAAGACACACCGGATTTCATTCCTTTGCCAGGGGTGTTTGGTTTTCCTTGAAAGGTGCATCTAGGTATGTCTAATAATGTTTCCTCATGATTTATCTTGAACTTAGAGAAAAAACCGACAGATTTGTATGTCAGATAGACACTATGACGTTCCTGATAAGACGGATTTTCTATCATCAATGTCTCTACGTGAATTTCTTCCTTTTTTTTCTATTTTTCTTTTTCCTTCTTTTGCCTTTTTGTCTGTTCTGATATTTTGGATTGAATTTTCCAGCTGTCACACGTGGTAGTCCTATGAGGAAGAAGGGCAAAGAGAAAAGGTGGCCATTACGGCAGATTGGACAACGGCCGGGTCCATCACGTGACCCCCTCAGGCCTTGCAGCAGACATCACAAAAGTCCTCTCTGGAGCACCGATCATGGATAAAGTGATTAGCATTACTAACAATAACAAACACAATATTGAAACAAAGGCTCTAGAAAACTGTCCTCTGCCACAAATTCCAAATGTCAGCCGTGAATCATGGAAATATCACAGAGTGACATACATAGGGGCTACACACACACACACACACACACACACACACACACACACACACACACACACACACACACATACACACACACACACACACACACACACACACACACACACACACACACACACACACTAGCCACACCCAGCCCATTATTAGGACATGGGCGATTTCAATGGTCAGTCTTAAGATACGGTGATCGCCCTTGTTCAAAAGCGTGACGCCAAGTGTCAGGATGGCTTGAAGGATTGGAAAACCATCAACGGCCCCACGATGGACTGCATGAGGGGCGAACATTCTGAGCCCCTCTTGTGCCCCCTCACCCTCAGCCCAACTCATCCCCCCTCCCTAAGCAGTTGCATCGGTCATTAACTACCCCCGATGGATTGAGTAACAGGCAAATAGCTAGGCCCCTCCCAAGCCCCCTCGCATGCCCCCCCCCTCATCCCCCACTCATCCCACTCCTCTCGTTACGAGGCCCTTCCCCCTCCCCTCCCCGAGCAGTTGGTCACTAATGAATTAGACATTGATAATGTCCAGTGCCTGGCGTTCTCTCACTGCAAAAGCAGTTAGTGTCAATGCTGTGCCGCGCCACAGTTATTCAATTCAAACCCAGGCAAAGGCTATATACACTAAGGATATCAACTTCCTCTCTGTCTGCTCTCTGGCATCCTCTGGTTCACTCAAGGTCTTGCTGGGCCTTTCGGCCTTTGGGCATGGCCATAGTGATCATGATGGTGAGGTATGTGACGTCTATGTTTTAGTCTCTCTAATTTTATTAGTCTAGATAAGGAAGCTTTTATTTGGAACGTCTTTTAAATTTTAGTCAAAATAAATGCATTTGTAAATTCTATGTGCCTGTTTATTGGAAGAAAGTGATAGCATATTCTGCCTCATCCAATGTATCTGAACATGTATGAAGAAGTTTCTGCAGCATCTCATCCTATCCTATTAACCTCACACTAGTTCACTTTCAGCCTCATATATCTGAGTGACTGATTCTCTCTCTCTCTCTCTCTCTCTCTCTCTCTCTCTCTCTCTCTCTCTCTCTCTCTCTCTCTTTGCTAATGATAGCGGTACATAGAAATATTAGCCATTAGTCAGCTACAGTGTTGATTTATTAACATCCCACAATTATTCGAGTAAAATCCCCAATATCCCCTAACCCACCTGAGCACAAAAACTTTGGTGTGATAGGTCTACGACCATTAGAGCACAAAAGCGTTTGTGTGATTGTTGACGGAGATACGAGTCGATCCTCCTCTCCTCACCTCACCTTGCACACTTAGCTGCCCTATCTACTTTATCGTTATAATAAAAGGAACAGTGTGAAGGAATCCAACAAAAGGATAATTGGATGCCTCCTTCAATAAGCATGCGGATCAAACAGCTTATCTCAATAATCATTTCAGGCCTAGTATGCAAATGAAAATCTTTTAGCGCCTGAAGGACTGATTTTGAATCTACACAAAACAGAGCTTGAAATATTGTTTTTGGGTAATTTAAAAGGTAATTCAAAGCCATGAGTATTGCTGTTAATACAGCTGTGAATATGGATATGTTACATCCAATGTAAAGATATTTCTCCACCGTCAAGTCTGGGATTAAGAATGTACAACCTGATTGCTTACCAATACAAGAACCATCTGTGCATATTTTTAATTGGTTAGTGTATTTCTTGTCAATATGACACTTAGTATAACTTGTTAGCATATTGATATTTTCATCGTTTTTGATGTTGGTGTGATCAATATCAAAATGGGCTTTTTTTAAGTTCCCAGGATGGAATAGGACAGAGAGATGGTCTAGGAGAGAAAGCTTCTTTTTCTAAAGAAACCCCAGAATCTGAAATTATTTTTGATGTATAATATGCTATAGTTATTTGAGAGGTTATAGACTGCTCTTTTCGGAAAACCAAAATCTGATCTCATTTTAATTTCTGATTTAATATGTGTTTTTCTAGCTGTACTTTTAATGACAAATTTACAACGTGTTAAATCTCTATAGTCATCTAGAGGAAGTACTTGAGCTTCATAATATGTACGTGACGACGATGCGTGCACAGGAAGTCCAAGGGCTAATTTCAATGCCTTACATTCAATACTTTGCAGATTTTAAAATATATATTTAGGCGCGTTAAAAATATTTCTTGGGCATAAGTTATTTTTCACCTCATTAAAGATTTACATAGAGTAATTAAAGTAGCTGGATCTTGCCCCCATTTTTCTTTAGAAATAATTTTCAGAAAGTTAAATGTTTTTCTCGCCTTTGTTAATGAATATTCGATATGAAAGTTCCATGATGATTTAGATGTAAAACAAACTCCTAGAAATGTAATCTCTGTTACGTACTGAAGAGGAGTATCATCCAATGTGAAAACAGGTATACTTTCTGGATTAGATCAACTGTTAAAAAGAATTATATTTGTTTTTTCGGTTGACAGACTTAATCCATTTAGCTTCATATAATCCACCATGTTGTGTAGTCCTCCTTGATAGATCTTTTTGACGAATTTTTATGTCTCGTTGTGAAGTTTTCTTTTTTAACTTTACATCCATCCACATGCATATATCATCTGCATATTGGACAAGAACAACATTTTTTGATAATTTGTTTGGCAGATCATGCATAAATAACGAGAAGAAAAGTAACGCTAATACTGACCCTTGAGGGATTCCCATTGAAAGTGTTCTACCCGTGGAATATATTTTTCCTACTCTTGTTCTTATTACCCTATCCTTTAGAAAACGTCTGACAAAGTTGTATTTCCTGTCAAGCCAATGTTTTTAAGTTTGTTCTATAGCTGTAAATGCCACACTTAATCGTAAGCCTTATTTATATCGAAAAAAGTAGCAAGAACACATTTTCGTCCAGCAAACTGTTTCTTTATATTTGTTGATAATTTCACTAGAATTTCTGTAGTGGATCGACCTTTCTGGAAACCAGCTGGATTAATTGGTATGATGCTATATTTTTCGCAGTAATGTACAAGTCTTTTCATAACAATTCTTTCTGAACGTTTACATACATGTGAAGTTAATGCAATGGGTCTATAATTCTCAGGATCCTTTGTAGATTTTCCTTGCTTATGAATTGGAACAACGATTGACTGTTTCCATATTTTTGGATGTAACACCGCGCGCGCGCGCACGCGCGTGTTTGTTTGTGTTGTGTGTGTGTGTGTGTGTGTGTGTGTGTGTGTGTGTGTGTGTGTGTGTGTGTGTGTGTGTGTGTGCGTGTGTCTGTGTGGATGTGGCGGGGGATAGGAAGGAGAAAGGGTCCGTGAAGGGGAAGCGTGCGTGGGCGCTCACTAGAGCGGGCCTGTGTGTGTGTGTGTGTGTGTGTGTGTGTGTGTGTGTGTGTGTGTGTGTGTGTGTGTGTGTGTGTGTAGAGAATGAATGGCGTCAATGCAATGGAAATGTTTTTCTTATAAAACGGAAGGTGTTGTATTCTACAGAGATGCCCATTTCATGTGACTGTGTGAAATACATTTACTTCACACTACATCTCTGTCAGTTTCAGTTTTTTCTTTCTTTGTATTTTTGTGAAACGAGATGGTTTTATGTCGGCTTTAACACAAATTTCCTTGTTGGTATATAATAGAATATGTGTAATGTATGTTGTATCTGATTGATTATGTTATTTTATGTTGAGAGAGAGAAGAGAGAGAGAGAGAGAGAGAGAGAGAGAGAGAGAGAATGAGAGAGAGAGAGAGAGAGTTAGAGAGAGAGAGAGAGTGTATGTGTGTGTGTAATTGAGTGACTATATATGTGTGCCTTTGTGTGTGGGTTTGTGTGGGTGTGCGTTTTTATGTGCGCGCGCGTTTTTATGTGCGGCGCGCGCGCGCGCGCGGCGTGTGTGTGTGTGTGTGAAACGGTGCATATTAAGAGATTATGTGTGTCGGCTTTTTGTAATGGACGACAGTGTATTAACAGTTGGCAGGTCGTTGATGCAATACTTTAATTGGAAATCCCCTGATATTGACACGCTTTTTTCTTCTATTTTTTTTGTCTCCTTGCACGGGTGAGCACGTGCTCAACTGAATATGGGAAGAAAGAACGAATGTTCTTTTTCATTTTCTTTCTCCGTTAGTGTCTTTTTCTGCCCGAGACAGATCTACCTAGAACCTTTACGTCATTATGTTTCTATATATGTGTATGTGCATATCTTTTGTATTCATCTTTCATTTTGATGAAAACGTGTCATCAGAAGTTGATGTGCCGTTCTGCATGGTTATGTAAAAAGCTCTGATCTGCATATGGCTAAAATTACCTCTGCGGAGCCGGTGTTGTTATGGACTTGAACGCAATTCGCTCTGATTTTCGTTTTCATTTTGGTTTGGGTTTATATGTCAGCATGGTAATGTATCCAAATGTTATATGACTCATAGTTGATTTCGCTGTCAATATGAGTAACAAAATAACCATTGCATCCATGAATTGTCAGGGTCTAGCCAACCCACAAAAACGAAGAGAGATGTGTTTAATTATTTAAGAGGAAAATCATATTCAATATCTTTATTGCAGGACACTCATTTCAAACCGAAATTAGAAAATTATATTCGTTCAGAATGGGGTGATAAATGCTATTTTGCGTCTCATAATTCACATTCAACGGGCGTAGCTATTTTGTTCAATAATAATTTTGACTTCCAGTTAAGAAAGGTTTATAAAGACACTGCTAGTAATTATATTTTTGCATCCATTAAAATGATGGATAAAGAATGTCTTATTGCTAGTATTTACAGGCCCAACTTTGATGAGCCTGAGTTTTATGTGGAGTTGGAAGAACACATTAGAGAAGTTGAAGCTGAAAATGTCATTATCGGAGGTGATTGGAATTTGGTACGTGATTACTCCTTGGACTGTTACAATTATAGACATAACAATAATCCTAAAGCACAAGAGCAAATGGAAAACATGACGGACAGCCTAGATTTAACTGACATCTGGCGTGATATGAATTCCCGAATTACGAAGGTATACTTGGAGGAGAAATAACCCATGTCAGCAGAGTCGTTTAGATTTCTTTCTTATTTCGAACTGGTCATGTTATCATGTAACAGACGCAGATATTCTGCCAGGATATCGATCTGACCCCCCCCCCTCCCCCCTTAATTTTAGTAGCTCTAGAGAAAGGTAGAGAGATAAAAAGAAATCTATTACGGAAATTCAATAGTTCATTGTTGAAAGACACCAATTACATAGAAGACATAAACCAGGTAATTCAAACAGTTATTGAAGAATATGTAGTTTTACCATATTGTCGTTTTGGGTTGGGCCAGATTCCTAAATCAAAAATCCAATTTGTTATTTATGAAAGATACATTATTTATGAAAGTTAAAGGCAAAACTATATCATACGCAACGATGAAGAAACGGAAGGGCACAAAAAAACAGAAACATCTCGAAAGTAATATTTCTTTACTTGAAAGGAAAACAAATGTTGATTATACTACGGGAAAAGAAGAAGGGCGAGATGGGTCGCAGAAGGGGAAAAAAATAACAAAGTATTTTTATGGACTTGAAAAGCGAAATTACGTTTCTAAAAATATTACGAAACTTACGCTGGATAATGGATCCATTTTAAGTGATAGTGATGAAATTGCCGAAGAAGTAAATAAGGACTATCAAAAATTATATTCTAAAAGAGATGTCGAATCTTGTGAGTAATGAATAATTTACCAGTATTAACTGAAAGTCAGATAACTTCTTTGGAAGGCAAAATTACTTTAGAAGAGGCCGGTGTTGCCCTTAAACACATGCGTAACATGAAAAATCCTGGCATCGATGGCTTCACAGCAGAATTCTTACAATGTTTCTGATTACAACTTGGTCCATATGTTGTAAGAGAGCTTAACGATGGATTCGATAGAAATGAACTATCCTCGACGCAAAAAGAAGGCATTATCGTATGCATTCCAAAGGGTGACAAGCCCAAAGACCGAATAAAAGATTGGAGACCAATTTCACGTTTGAACACTGTATAAAATAGGATCTACATGCATAGCCAACCGATTAGAATGTGTGCTTTCGTCTATCATCAATGAAGACCAGACTGGTTTTATTCCAAACAGATACTTGGGAGATAACATTTGTGTTATTTATTATATATTTGATTATATGATTATATCAACAAACAAACAAACAAAACTGGGATACTTTATGTTGAGACTTGGAAAAAGCGTTTGATAGTGTAAGCTATGATTTTATGCTTAAGGTATTACATGCCTTTGGCTTTGGTCCAAGTTTCTGTCAATGGATGAAAACATTCTACACAAATATTAAGTCAAGGTTTCAGTTAATGGAAAACAAGCCGGCTGGTTCCCTGTTGAGAGAGAATGTCGCCAAGGGGATCCAATCTCACCAACAAACAAACAAAAAACTTAAAGACAAGAAAAAAAAAAAACGAAGAAAGAAGAAAAAGACGAAGACGAAGACGAAGAGACGAAAAGCGATTATTTCTCTTTCCCCTCCAGGTCAGACATCATCAGCCACGGATCATTACACTGGTAGAATATTTCTTCTCTATAAAATATGCACCGTCATGAGTCTATTTCGGCTCAAATGATTTTGTCTTCGTTTTTTGGGAAGAATTTTATGAGTCTGTTGTTTTTATCTTCATTTTATGTGCGTTTATATATATATATATATATATATATATATATATATATATATATATATATTCAATTATAAATAACGCTTGCTCTTATGCCTTAGATTGAAGAAATACGGGGGTCTTATCTAAGACATAAGAGCAAGCTTTGTTTATAATTGAATATTTCTTGCAGTCATTGCAACACCAAGTTGCTCTGTAAGTTGCTAGAATGGTGCGGTATTTATCCTTGGAATTTATTAGTTTATAGTATATATATATATATATATATATATATATATATATATATATATATAAATTCTCTACCTACAACCTGAAAATTCACATACCTTTCATATTCAGTCCATTCATGCGACATTCCATAAGTCATGACAATACAGACATAATCTCTTGTCATGACACTGAGGACTGACAATAACAGATACAGGACAGACGTCATGGCACTGATGACGGACTATAACAGATACAGGACAGACAGTATGGCACTGAGGACTGACAATAACAGATACATGACAGACATTATGGCACTGAGGACCGACTATAACAGATACAGGACAGACATTATGGCACTGAGACAGGACAGACATGGCACTGAGGACTGACAATAACAGATACATGACAGACATTATGGCACTGAGGACCGACTATAACAGATACAGGACAGACATTATGGCACTGAGGACAGGACAGACATGGCACTGAGGACTGACTATAACAGATACAGGACAGACATTATGGCACTGAGCACTGACTATAACAGATACAGGACAGACATTATGGCCCTGAGGACTGACTGTGACAGATACAAGACAGAGATAATGACACTGAGGACTGTCAATAACATACAGGACAGACATTGTGACACTGAGGACCGACTGTAACGGATAGAAGATAAAAACCATGACACCGAGGACCGGCTGTAACAGCTAGAAGACAGACATTATGGCACTGAGGACCGAATATAACAGATAGAAGACAAAAAGCATGACACTCAGGACTGACTGTAATAAATGGAAGACAGACATTATGGCACTGAGGACCGACTGTAACAGATACAGGAGAGACATTATGACACAGAGGAGTGAGTGTAACACATACAGGACAGAAACTATGACACTGACGACTGACTATAACAGATACACGACAGACATTGAAATTGAAGAGTGACTATAACAGATACAGGGCAGACAGTATGACACTGAGGACTGAGTATAACAGAAACAACAAATCAGACATTATGACACTAAGGAGTGATAATAACAGATACAAGACAGACATTATGACACTGAGGACTGACAATAACAGATACAGGACAGACATTATAACACTGAGGACTGACTATAACAGATACAGGACAGGTATCATGACACTGAGGGCTGTACTGAGCGTTGCAGATGAAAGACAGACACTATGACATTAAGGGCTGACTAAACTGATACAGGGCAGACATTATGACCCTGAGGACTGATTATAACAATTACAGGACAGATATAATGACACTGAGGACTGACTATAACAGGTACAGGACAGACATTCTGACACTGAGGACCGACAATAACAGATACAGGACAGACATTATGACACTGAAGACTGACAACAACAAATAAAAGACACATATTACAATCTGGACTAAGAACAACAGGTAAAGAACCGACATTCTAACACTGTGAACACTCAGTAACAGATAAAGGACAGACTTCATGATATTGTGGACAACAGTTAAATGAAAACATCCTGAAACTGAGGACTAATAATAATCGATAAAAGATATCATGACCTTGACGATTGACAGCAAAAGACACAAGACAGACGTCATGAAACTGGAATGATAGCAGATAAAGGACAGACATCATGACTTTGCCAACTTATAACAAATAAAGGACAAAAACCATGACGTTGAGACGGTCGACAGGTAATTGGCAGATATCATGATACTGTAGCCTGACAACAACAGATAAAGTATAGACACAGCAGATAAAGGATAGATCATGGTAGATAATGGACATACAGCATGGCAGTCTGTACTGAGAACAAGTAACTGTAAAAATCATGAAGCAGTAGATCAATGACGAGATATTGCAAACTAACGCCAACGAGTAAAAGGACAAAGAAAGAAGTGGCAAAGACCATACGGAAAGCAGGCAAAGAAAGGACGGTCATAGAAAGACCAAAGTAACACCCGAAAGAGAAAAAGGCAAATGAAGGCCTGACAAATAGTGTCTCTGACGTAGAGAGACAAAGGAAAAATAAACACGCGAAAGATAAAAGAAAGAACAAAAAGATTGAGAATACAGGAGATAAAAAGGGGATTTGGCAAGGACAGGCCGGACGGAAGAAGATAACACACCCAAACACACATGCATACATGTGCGCTCTCTCTCTCTCTCTCTCTCTCTCTCTCTCTCACACACACACACACACACACACACACGCACGCACGCACGCACACACACACACACACACACACACACACACACACGACACACACACACACACACACACACACACACACACACACACACAATCACACACACAGACACAGACACAGACACACACGCACACGCACACACACACACACACACACACACACACTGAAACACACACTCCTCACACACAGACACACAGACAGACACACACAGACACACACAGACAGACAGACACACACACACACACACACACACACACACACACACTCATACACACGCACGGACGCACGCACGCACGCACTCCCGCACACACACACACACACACACCACAGACACACACACACACACACACACAGAACACACACACACACACACCACACACACACACACACACACACACACACACACACACACACACACTCATTCTCACTTATACCGAACACACAAAAGCTGATCAGAAAAGGAGGAAAACGTGAGGACGAGCAGACAACAAGAGAAAAAGCAAAGAACAAAAATACCAGAGAGAGAGAGAGAGAGAGAGAGAGAGAGAGAGAGAGAGAGAGAGAGAGAGAGAGAGAGAGAGAGAAAGAGAGAGAGAGAACTCCAGGCCTCAAGAATAGGACAAAGGGAAAAGAGAGGAGGAAGAAGAGTTAACCCATTAATCATGTGACCGGAAGCGGAGAAGTCAGAACTAATAACTCTGAAAACTGAAGATGATATCAGAGTCATTAACGAGAAAAAAGAACGACTGTCGGATATCAGAGGAAAACGAATAGAAGGAGTTTTGTTAAGATCACGCGCTAGATGGATAGCAGATGGAGAGAAAGTTAGTAGTTATTTTTGTAATCTCGAAAAAACGGCATTACATTAGTAAAAACATGGCTAGACTAATTGATAAACAAGATAATGTTCTAACAAATCAAGAAGACAAACTGAAAGAAGTATATAGTTTCTATAAAACATATACACAGAAAATGCTGTAGAAAATTGTGATATAAAAGATTTGGTGAACGATATCCCCCATTTAAATGAAACAGAAGCAGCGGACTTAGAAGGTCTTATTACATTGGAGGAAGCGACATATGTCTTAAAGACAATGAAAAATAATAAAAGCCCCGGTTCCGATGGTTTCACTACTGAATTCTTTAAAGTCTTTTGGAAACAGATTGGTGTATTTGTCGTTAGAGCTTTAAATGCAAGTTTCAAGAAAGGAGAACTGTCATGTGTACAAAGAGAGGGAATCATTACATGTATACCAAAAGGTGATAAATCCAGACAGTACATAAAAAACTGGAGACCTATTTCTCTGTTAAATGTCGTTTATAAGATAGGATCCTCTTGCATTGCCAACAGAATAAAATCTGTGTTGCCTAAAATCATAAATGAAGATCAGACCGGATTTATTAGAAATAGATACATCGGCGACAATATAAGATTGATATTTGACACTATATCTTATTTAGATGAAAATGGTCTGCCTGGTTTGTTGTTAAACATAGACTTTGAAAAAGCCTTTGATTCGATAAATTGGGAATTTATGACGAAAGTCCTAAAAGCATTTGGTTTCCAAAAAGATATTTGTAGATGGATAAGCGTATTCTACAAAAATATCAAGTCTTGTGTTATTGTGAACGGACAGGTTTCACATTGGTTCGATATTAAAAAAGGATGTCGACAAGGAGACCCAATTTCACCATATCTCTTCGTAATCTGTGTCGAAATATTAGCCATTATGATAAGGGAAAATCGAGATATTCGGGGAATAAGAATGAATGAAACTGAATTTAAAATATCTCAATATGCTGATGACACCGAGTTTTACTCGCAGGGGATAAGAAATCCTTTGAAACTTGTATTGAAGTTCTTTTAAGATTCGATGGTGTCTCAGGTCTTCACATGAATTTGAGTAAAACGAGCGCAGTTTGGCTTGGAAGTGTAAAAAACAGTCAAAACCACTACATGGACCACTTAGAAATTGTATGGAATCCACAAAAATTTAGAATACTTGGTATATGGTTCACAAAGGGACTTGAAAGATTGCATAGAAATAAACTACGCAGAAAGACTAGCAGACGTAAATCATTTGTTCAAAATATGGGTAAAACGCCAAATTACGCCCCTAGGTAGAATAGCAATTTTGAAATCCATCATCCTTTCAAAGCTGACTCATCTTTGGCTGTTTCTGCCAAACCCACCAGATGTTTTCTTTCAAACATGCCAGAAAATATGTTACAAGTTTGTGTGGAATAAAAAACCAGAAAAAATCAGTCGAAAAACAGTGCATAAAAGCATACGGAATGGAGGTATTGGTCTTCCTGATGTAAAAACCTTCGTCACATCCTTAAAACTATCCTGGATCCGTAGGACTGAGAGATCAAACCACAAATGGAAACGTATTCTTCTCAGTAATTTTCCTCATTGGCCTCATATGAGTAAACACGGTCCAGAGATTGTCTCAAAATTTACCAAATATAATCCGTTCTGGGCAGACGTCCTTGAAGCTTACAAACTTTTTTTATTACAAATGTCTGCCAAAAAACTCCGCTGAACTACTTGCTGAACCAGTTTGCTTCAACAAACGTATTCAAGTTGGGAAAAGACACATTGTGTCTAAAATGCTTCAAAACAAACGTATCTATTATTTCGCACATTTTTTTGATGATAATGGTCAGTTTCTTTCCCACGGACAATTTAAGGAAAAATATGATGTCAACATTGATTTTCTAACTTATACAGGGTATAAGTTAGCAATAATTGAATTCATAAAAGGATTTGACATTACCATCGAAAACAACAAATGTATTACTTCTCCATTATGTTATAAGATATTGTTTGCCATTTATAAAGGTTCAAAGACTTATTATGATATACTGATTGATAATCAGTTGAGAGCTCCGTGCTGCAATAAGTGGGACATCAAACTTTCACAAGCTCATGACTGGAATTCATGCTTTTTTTATGCACATAAGATTACAGATGTAAAACTCAAGTGGTTTCAGTTGAGAATAATTCACAGGTGCTTTGGTACAAATGTTATTTTGAAAGAAATCGGAGTTACTGATAATGATAAATGCAGTTTTTGCGGACTATCTAAAGATTCTATTGACCATATGTTTTGGAAATGCACTCATGTCAAATGTTTTTGGAGTAGGTTAATTGATTTAGTAAAAGAGAAATGCACTCACGCACAAAATATACGCCTAACAGAGTCTCTCGTACTTTTAGGTTTCGACATAACAATCGCAATTGATTACTGTTTTTACTTCATTATTCTTCTAGCAAAACATTACCTATATAAGTGTAAGTTAGAAGGCAGTCTTCCACATGTAGCAGTTTTCTTGAAAATGTTGACGTATAGGATATAGAATTGAAAAATATAACTCATACTTAACCATGAACCACATGGATTTTCATGCCAGATGGCTTGCTTATGAAGCTTTGATTTCTAATACCTAGCTGCTTTAGTTACCGTCTCTGGAACATGTCTTTTCAGCATTAATATATAAATAAGTATGATGCATAATATAACAACAGTTACTAGACTAATCGTATTATCTTTTTCCTTTTTTTTAATCTTTTGCTGAGGATATCATGTGTGGCCCTTGTAAGCTGCTGAAATATTTCTGTATAGTGGTACTCAAGAAATAATGTACCTTATGATAATAACATATATCATCTTCACTTGCTGTGACCCAACCCATTCTGTCTTCCTGTTTCTTTGCTTGTCTGTTCGTCTGTCTGTCTGTCTGTCTGTCCGTCTATTTGTCTGCCTTTCCTTTATTATCTGTGTATGCATGCTGATTTATCTTGCTATGTATATACATTTTTTCTTTTTTTTCATCAAACGCATGTATACATCTATTATGGGTAGTAATATTAGAACAATATGATTAATACAGGTTTATGTATACTTCTTATAGCATTGTCAATAAGTAACGATGTTTTTTTTAATTTTTATTTTTATTTTTATTTTTTTTTACATAGACAATGCTATACTGAAACACCCCCCCCCCCCCTCTCTCTCTCTCTCCTACTGTCTATCTCTCTCTTCTTTTTTTTTTTTCATGTGTGTGTGGTTTGGCTCTTTGTGTATGTTAGTTTGTTTGTTTGTTTTTCTTGCTGTATACCTAACTCTTAGTTATGAATGTTGCTGTTTATTTCTTTCTGCTGTTCTCTTCATATATGTGTGTAGTTTTTTTTTCTTTCTCTTTGTATGTGGAATAACAATAAAAATATAAAATTTAAAAAAAAAAAAAAAAAACTCTGTGTGTGTGTGTGTGTGTGTGTGTGTGTGTGTGTGTGTGTGTGTGTGTGTGTGTGTGGTGCCTTAACCTGCCATATCGACTGGCAGAGCAAGGAAGTAAGGAAGAAAGGGGGGGGGGGGGGGGAGGGGGAAGGGGGCGGGGGGAGGGGGGGGGAAGCCGGGGAAGGGGTACAAAATTAATAGGATGCTTCGTATAAGATGGCATCAATGATCCACATCCTACGGGGTCCCATTTATTGCGTATGATTACTGCCCCAGCCCTCCCTGATTTCCATGGGAATGTATGATGGCGCGGGCTCTCTCTCTCTCTCTCTCTCTCTCTCTCTCTCTCTCTCTCTCTCTCTCTCTCATCAGGTTACTTGGATAGTCCCATTTTAAAAGAGGAGATCCTACTTTCAGTAAGACATTTAAAGAATGGAAAATCTGCTGGTCCTGACGGTTTGATTGGTGAGTTATTCAAGAATGGTGGGGACATCGTGATTGATTTCTCTCTTAAAATTTTCAATACTCTTTTTGATAAAGGACTATATCCAGAAAGCTGGACTGAATCGATTATCATTCCACTCTTTAAGGAAGGTGCCGTAAATGATCCTGGTAATTATGAGGGAATCTCATTGTCTGATATAAGCAGCAAAATGTACAGCTCCATCATCAATAACAGATTACAAAAATAGATCGATCAAAATAACATTACTGAGATTACAAAAATAGATCGATCAAAATAACATTACTGATGAGTATCAAGCTGGTTTCAAAAGGAATCATTCCACTGTAGATCACATGTTTACTCTTCTGGCTCTCGTTCAAAAGCAGTTTTCGTGTAATCGTAAGCTATATGTAGCTTTCATTGATTTCGAGAAAGCGTTTGACTCCGTTTCTAGAAAATTACTCTGGCCAATACTGAAAAAGAACGGTATCAATGGCAAATTATATTAGTGTATTAAAAGTATGTACTATAACGTTAAAGCAAGAGTCAGATAAGGTGGAGAACTTACTGACTTTATTTTATGTACACAGGCTGTAAAACAAGGTGATGCTTGAGCCCTGTTCTTTTCTCACTGTTTATAAATGAACTAGCTTTAGAAATAATAGCGAACGGAAGACATGGTGCAACACTTTATCTCGATTTTATTAAACTATTCATCTTGTTACTATGCTGATGATATTGTTTTATTATCTGAGACTCCAATTGGCCTCCAGACCCAGTTAAACAATTTGTGTCAAACAGCCTCTGAACTTAAGCTAAAGGTAAATTTGAAAAAGAGTAATATTGTGGTTTTTAGAAAAGGAGGTTACTTGGCAGCAAGCGAAAGATGGTTTTTTAATGGACAGATGATGGCTGTTGTAAATTGCTACAAATACCTTGGCATTTATTTCTCTACACGCCTAAGCTTTACAGCTGCTTGTCGGGACCTGGCAAGCAGAGCAAAAAATGCCTTATTGTGTATTTTGAAAAATTAAACATGTTAAATAATAACTCCTTGACAGTGTTTCTAAAACTCTTCGATGCACAGGTTCAACCAGTTGCTCAATATGGTGCTGAGATTTGGGGCTTAGATAAATCTGCTACTCATGTGGAAAAAGTTCATTCATTTGCTCTTAAGAAATTTCTGGGGGTTCACATGAAAACACCGAACGAATGTGTTTATGGGGAAACACACACCGTTATCCTATTTATATTAATTCATCTGTACGGTGTATTAGATACTGGCTGAGGATAGTACAAATGGATGACAATAGATTACCACTTAAAGCATATAATATGCTGTTGGGACTAGAATCGCGTGGTAAAAAGTCGTGGGTTACAGATGTTCGGGATTTTCTGTTTTTTAATGGATTCGGGTGTGTCTGGATGTGTCAAGGGGTTGGAAATGTAAATGCTTTTGTCAAACAACTCCGGCAAAGATTGATTGATAACCGTTGGCAAAACTGGCATGAGAATAGTGAGCGATATTCGTTTTATAGAACTTTTAAGACATCCGCTGGTTGTGGAAAATATCTCTAACTTAATATTGAGAGCATACTAGAAATTACCAAACAAGATTTAGATTAGGAATTACAGACATCAAAGCGCATCAGTATCGATATGCAAATACTAAAAACGTTGATATGCTATGTCCTATGCAAAAGCGCGAATGAAGATGAAGTGCATTTTCTGCTTCTGCTTAGATTTAAGGTATTAATACATTCCTCGGAAATTCTTTGAAAAGCCCTGTTTGTTCCGAGCTGCTCTCCTCATGGCAAATCAAAAGGAAGAAGTACTGAAAAGCACGTGCATTTACTTTATAAGGCCTTTAAAAGGCACACTATTATTGTCAGTTAAAGGAATCCAACTGTAGTATTTATTGTGTACATTTTGTACGCTTTTCTGTCAGTTTCTTGTTGTCAACTACGACATGCTACCTTGCTGTATGAAGTATCATTATTGGTATTGTTGTATTGTACCCCCATCAGAAGGGGCCATGGCCTATACTGATTAATTTGTTTTCGTTCATTCGTTCGTTCGTTCTCTCTCTCTCTCTCTCTCTCTCTCTCTCTCTCTCTCTCTCTCTCTCTCTCTCTCTCTCTCTCTCTCTCTCTCAGAAGGTAGCGCCCATGAGATTTCGGGAATTACCTTAGACAGTAATCGGACGTGGTCACCCCATATTAAATATATAACCAAACATGTATCACAAGAAGTCTTTAAACTTTGAAAACTCAAAGTGTTTTTGAATATCATTTATCATTGTGCCTCAACTCTTTTCGATTCTTATAATGTCAATTCTCTCAAACCTTTTAATGTTCATAAGTTAGATCTGAAAGCTATACTTATAGAATGGTCTGCGTTAACTCATCAGGACTATATAAAGCTAGATATAAAGCTAAAGATCCCTTCAGTATCCTAAAAACTTCAGTACAATAAAGCAATAATCTAAACAGATTTATAGCTGTGTACCTTTGGCACTAATCACAATATTTCCATTCAAGCAGTTAAGATACACCATTAATACACTTATCCGGGATTGATCTCATGAAAACCATTCTTGTTTACGGAACACTGTGGAACTCTCGACTAATAGACGTTACGCAAAAAGGGAGCATACATTCTTTTAAGGCGATGCACACAAATTGTCTCAATCAGTAAAACACTGTATACTAGAAAACTGAATTAAATCATTTTCAAACAATGCTGTTTTATAATCTTACAAAATTGCCATTGAAGAATCTCGTATAAAAGTGCGTGCGTCGCGCGTACATGTGTGTGTGTGTGTGTGTGTGTGTGTGTGTGTGTGTGTGTGTGTGTGTGTGTGTGTGTGTGTGCGTGTGCGTGCGTGCGTGCGTGCGTGCCTGTCTGTCTATCTATCTATCTATCTATCTATCTATCTATCTTGTATTAGTTTAGGATGTGCACGTGCGCGCACGCGTGCGCGCGTGTGTATATGTATGTGTGTGTCTTGCGTGTTGTCTTGCGTATTGCTTGCGTGCATGTGAACATGTGTCCGTGCGTCCCTGCTTCCATGTTTGTATATACGCGCATGCGTGCGAGGATGTGAGTTAGTGCCCGCGAGGGGCGCGCGCGCGCGCGCGCGCGCGTGTGTGTGAACTGCTGTATGTATGCTGTACAGACTGTAAATAATGAATAGTGTAAGGTTTTCTTATTTGTTTCTTCTTCGTACTTGCGGTTACTCATGATGTGTTATCTATTTTTTATTCTGTATTTTTCTACCTTTGGCTTAGGAGCTGGATGACAAACAACAACTGCAACAACAACAACAACAACAACAACACAAACAACAACAACAACAGTGTATGGTTATATCGTTAACAAGGCAAAATGGAATTTCGTTCATGCGTTTGCTGTCTGTCTGTCTCTGTCTCTGTCTCTGTCTGTCTGTCTGTCTCTCTCTCTCTCTCTCTCTCTCTCTCTCTCTCTCTCTCTCTCTCATGGTGAAGGGGCGCTACTCCGTTGGCTGACCCATGCTCCACGTCGTCTCGTCATTTTTTTTTGGTCAAAGTCTGTTGCTGCTGTTATTCTTCGAGAATAATGTTGTACGAGCAGTTGGCCGAAGATGTGTGGAAAGTGGAGAGTGATGTGTGTGTGGCGTTCTTTATGGTGGTTTTAACAGTTTCTTCTGTGTTTTGTGTTAGTGAATACCAACAAGTCTGTTCCGCCATTTTGTCATATTCCCGTGAGAACCTACTTTCGTTACAACATGAAACACATCCAGTTTGATTGACACAGAATTGTTCAGTGAATTGCATGAAGAAAGAAAGTCCACCACACTGTGTTAATTTTGTCAAATGTGCGATCTCTTGATAACAAGATACATGAACTTACAACGAAAATAAGGTTTGATGGTGATTTCCGAAGAAGCAGTTTGTTGTGCTTTACAGAGACACACCTGAATGATAATCACACAGACGAAAGGCTTAACTTCTGATCAGGGCTGACAGAGACAGGGTGTTGTCAACAAAAGAATCGGGGGGAGGGGGGGGGTATGTATGTGTGTGGACAAAACGTGGGCTACACAGTTTCATGTGCATCAACAGGTGTGCACCAGGGACTATGAAATTCTCTGTGTGTCATTTCGCCCGTTGTACTTGCCTCGTGAATTTGGAGAGACAACTGTTATTCTAGCCTGTGTGCCAGGACCAAATTTCAAGTTAGCAGCTGACAAGATTTCCGAATGCTACCATAATGCTGTTGCTCGCTCGCTCAACTGATCAGCCTGTATTCCTGTTAGGGGACTTTAATACGTGTAAATTGTCGGATCATTTGCCAACACTACAGCAGTATGTCACAGGTCCAACCCGCATGACCAACATTCTTGACAAGTGTTATGGTAACATTGAAAACGCCTATAAATCTGTGTGTAGACCTCCATTGGGAAGGTCAGATCACAATGTTGTTCACTTATTACCAAAATGTATACAGAAAGTCAAACAAAGCAAACCAGTTACGAAAACTGTGAAACTGGAGTGAAGAGAGTAAAGAGGTGCTCACAGATGGCTTCGATACAACGGACTGGAATGTGTTTTTTACAACATGTAAGGATCCCAATGAACTGACAGACACAATTACA
>CM065740.1:12440816-12463316 GCA_033310375.1 Conus canariensis | reverse complement strand
GTATATCAAAGATGACAAATATTGTGGACATGATAAGATTTCATACTCCTCTGGAAGGTGTTCGCTGTTCACGCATTTTTCTAATAATGAATTAATTTTGTTGAACATCCAGTTTTCAATTCCTCTCAGGAGTTTTTCTTAACGCACCATCTCTAGCTAATTTATCTGCTGGTTCATTACCAGATATGCCACAGTGTGATGGAATCCAGCAAAAAGATACCCCATTTTTTTCAACATAATCACATGTATATAATGTTTTATTTCTTAAAGTATATCTTTTCTTATTTTTGATTCCCTATTTTGCAAGCTATATAGCACTGACTTGGAGTCAACGCAGAAAAGTATATTATAGACAGCAGTGTTATTGTCACACATAAAAATCAACGCCATAAATATGGAGAACCCTTTCCCTAGGGAAAAGGATCCACGAATCTTCAGCAATGGAATCACAAAACCGGACCCTGCATATGAGTCTAAAATCGAACCATCTGTAAAAATCTTCAAATAATATGGATACACGATTTCAATGTGTTCTGTTGCTTCACACGACAGAAATTAATGTTATCAACCTTCTTCATGTCAGTGTAATGTATGTAAAATTTAGCTTGGATATGCTCCCAATGAGGTCTGCTTGAAACTATTGGCACATCTGAAATAATTTCAATATCAATGTTACACTTTTTCAAATATTTCATTTGTATAATCCCTAGCGGGCTGGAGAGAGGTAAGGTGTTGAGCCCTTTAAGGATAGTCCTATTCAGAATTTATTAATATATCAGGTTTGACAGAATTCGAAACATATAGGCTTATTGCAACATATTCACCCGTTGCAAGTTTTCGTTGGTCAGACGGTGGTAAAAAGTTTGCTTCCTTTTAAATATTTAATGAATTTGTGTGTACAGGAACACCAAGTGCTACCTTAACAGTTTTACTGTCTGTCGTCTATTAATCGTGTGTGAGAATGAATGCAAAACTTGAAAACTGAATGCAAAACTTGAAAATTGTTAAGTATCAAATCCGATTAGTTTGCGTGAAAATGACGATTGTCTTTTTTTTGCGATTAATCGAAATTCTAGCCTTATGTTTTGCAAATAAATGACGAAATAGTGTGTGGGACATCACAAATGATGACCTGAACTGACTATGCCTAGATGTGCTGTTTTAATACGTAGACATTCCTTATAGCAGTCAATTTGTGTAGACGAAAATGAATTCAGTCCTCTTAAAGAATATCTTTAACAGTCAAATCAGTTAATCCTTGTGGACGAATTGATATAAAATTCAAATTGGGTTCTCCTAGTAACCTTGTTGAGAATGAATATAAAAGCCAGATCAGTCGATTTTAGTTTTAAAAAAAAGTGTGTATAAATCAGTCAAGCGTTGTGGGATAAAGTTTAAGAAAGTAAAATTAATCAATCCATTCTAGATAATGTACAGTCCAGGAGCACAAGGTACCTTCAAGTCAAATTATTCAACCCTTCAGGGCAGTGTAACTCAGAGTCAGATCAATCAAATCAGTCAAAAAAGGTAACGTGGGGTAGAAACAGTAGAAACAGTAAAAATATCTCTGAGATATTGACAAACTGGCGCCTTTCCCTTCACGAAACACGTGCATTGCTTGCAATATGTATGACCTGAACATTTGCTTGAACTTTTTCTTACATTTCTTTAAGACACGCTCCCTGGAATGTCTTTTACAATTCCTTTCAAAGAACTGTCGCCGAATCTTTCATCTGTGTGTGTGTGTGTGTGTGTGTGTGTGTGTGTGTGTGGTGTGTGTGTGTGTGTGTGTGTGTGAGCGCGTGCGGGCGCCCATCTCTCTCTCTCTCTCTCTCTCTCGGGTGTGTGTGTAGGGGGGGGAGCTGTTTTCACGACAGCGGCAAGACGTGTTTTTGGAGTGCTCTGATAAAATTTAGATTGTGAGTTAATTATCACATGGATTCAGTAATTGATAGCGTTCGGTGGATAATAAGACTGCTTAGTATTCTGTAACCATGGTGGTGAAAAAATGGTGACCCAACAGTGATTATGCCTGTAGATAACCAGCCCTTTCGTGCGGCGAGTGACCTGTTCATTAGTGTAGTACAGTTTCATGGTTAATCGTGTTCTGATTGTCATGAAAATGCAGAAAGGAGTGATCACTATGTGAAACAAAATGGACGTGTTGCTATTTGTGTGAGACTGGAGAACTTTTCACGGTTGCTATTGATTTGTCAAGAAGAGGCACGCATGGTATTCAGCTTATTCCAGGTACTATAGAAATATTTTGACTACTGTTTGCTGATGATGTAATTCTGTTGTCTGATTCCGTCACTGGTCTTCAGAATCAACTCAAGAGCTTAGAAATCGAAGCAGATCGTTTGTGCTTGACAGTCAATCTGGAAAAAACAACAACAAATATTATAATATTTAGAAAAGGAGAGCATACATCTGCCTTTGAAAGATGGTTCTATGGAAATGATGAAGTTAAAATAGCAAGTTCATATAAATATTTTGGAATATATTTTTACAACCAAATTGAGTATCACTACTGCTTTGTCTGAGGCTGCGGGAAGGGGGGGGGGGGGGGGGGGGGGGGGGGGGAAGGGGGGGGGGTCATTGAGATATTAAAGTCACTAAGAAGGTTAAATACAGCATATTTACGGTTATTTCTGAAACTATTTGATAAACAGATTGAACCAATTCTGACCTACACAGCCAAAGTTTTGGATCTTGACAAAGATAGTGATCTCATAGAAACTGTACATACATTTGGCTTAAAGGATTTCTGAACGTACCCCAGCACGCCTCAAACAAACTGGTGTATGCAGAAACCGATAGCTATCCTCTTAGCATAAAAACAGCTATTACTGGCTAAAGTTCGTTAAATTACCATGTCACGACTAAGCAGACAGGCATATGAAATGCTTCTTATTCAGCATGAATCTGGTCATACCAATTGGGTAACCAAGATGCAGATGTGAAAATGGATTTGGTATAGTGGGGATGGTTAAAGGGGTTGGAAGTGAATATAGTTTTCTTGCTGAATTCAAAGACAGATTTATTTTGTGTAATATGCAAAACTGGCATTAGACTGGTTTCATTTTCAGGAAATCAGACATCCGTAGGCATTGGAGAGTCAGAGTTGTCAAACACACTTTTCTTAGGGAACAGGATGCCTTGAATCCATTTAAACCATTTGACAAGCTGTATCTTGCCCCTGTTGCCCATGGCAACCCGCCAAAAAACATGGCCGACAGCTGGATCGGGGTAGAGCGGAAACGTATTTATTGGTATTCATAGGACACAATGGTATGTAAATCAGTAAGAACGTAGCCTACTATTCTAATCAAATTTTGGGTGCTAAATTCACTTAAAGGACTTTGTAATCTGTATTTTGCCTCTTTTGCCAATGGTTACCCAATGACTTGTGCGCAAAGGCAACAAGGCTGACATACAGGTCAGAAATGAAAAAATAAGTGATTGTTTTGTAATAAACATCAGTCTCAATCTTCAGAAACATTTGAAGGGCCTATTTCTAGAAGTACTCAAGTCAATTCAAATCAGTTCTGAGATATTAGCAGCAGAAAAGTTTGGTATATGGTATTTTCACACTTGAGAAAAATCAAACACTATCAAGGTTTCAGCACAAAAATAGGCCGAGTAATCACTCTAAGCTTAAAAGTTTCACTGAAACTAATTATGTGCAAGCATAAATACGCTAATTATATTACCAATGCTAATAGTCTTGATAATAATTAAAAATATTAAATTAAAAAGTAGTCAATATTGTGATTTAAAAAACTTGGAAACACGTTATCACATGACCAGAATCCAGCCAACTGATTGGCCAATCTTGACTTATACGCATTTTTTCCTTCTTGCGGCGAGGAGTACTTTTTGACTGAAAAAGTCGACACTTTTTGAGAATTTCTCGCATTGTAAATAAGTTTTAAGGTCCTTTTCTGCGTCGAGTTTTCTGTAATAGGACTTAGAGCATCGCATTCATTGATCTGAAGGACGAAGACAATCTCCTGAACACATTTCAGTCTTTCAAGTTATTCTCATCTGACGCTAGTCCAGAACTGCAGAACATTGCCACAAAGGATTTTGTCACAAAAATAATTGAAGAAGACGTGCTGATGGCTCGCCAGAAAGGCCAAGATCAGCTAATGCACTTTGTAGAAGAAAGGCTTTTGGCTGGCATCGACAGGATGGTCTCTTTCAGAGACACCTTGCCAGAGAACAAGCCTTTGACTTTCTCTTCTCTCTCCGATGTTGAGCAGAAACAGTCCACAACAACTGCAAAGAAAGTAGTCCAAGCAGACAGGAAGTTCCTGCAGCGCCTCATCACTGCTTTCCAGGCTGGAAGGGATGTGTATCTGGAGGAAATACTGAAACATGAGCTGATGCCTGCTCCTCCTGCCCTTGCCCAAATGAACGGCGATCTAAGATCAGGTCAAAAGTCCCTCCTGTCAGATTCACTTATTGGCGGTTCGCCTTGCCCTCAGAATTTGGAGGCTGCAGACATTGATGAAGAAGGAACACTTATCGTCGATGGGCAGGCGTATGCTTTTGCTCTAGGGAAGCCACCTAAAGCAAAAAACTTCGGGGACCTTGCTGACATTTTTGTTACATCAGTACTACAAATTGGGGCTGCATTCAGTCGTATTCACATCATTTTTGAGAGATACTACTACCTGTCCATCAAAAGCGGCACAAGAAAGAAACGGGGAAAGAAGGCAGTGCCTGTGAGAAGAGAGATTCAGGACAGAAATGTTCCTCTCCCTCAGAAATGGGACAGCTTCATCACACATGCAGTGAACAAAGCCGACTTGGCGAGATTCTTATCCCAGCAGCTGCTTCTAAATGCACCAGCGGACAAGACCATTGTGGTTGCAGGAGGTTTCAGCGAGGAAGAGCAGGTGGAGTCTCCTACCCCTGACGTCAACACTGAAGAACTGGAAGGGCGCCATGAGGAAGCTGACACGCGCATAATACAGCACTGTGTCAAGAGCTGACATTCAGCATCGTAGTTGCTGCTCGTGACACTGACGTGCTAGTGCTTCTGCTGGCCCACTTTGCAGACATGTCATGCCCACGGATCTGGATGAAGGCTGGAACCTCCAGAAAATCGAAACATATCCCAATTCACTCAGTGGCAGCTCGGTTTGATGTTCATATCCTCAGCAACTTGCTAGCGTTTCACTCGTTGACAGGATCTGACACCACTTCTTTCTTGGCTGGTCACACCAAGAAATCCTGCTGGAATGTCTACAAGGAATATCACGACCTCCTGTCAAATCTCGGCAAAGGCGACCTCAGTGACCAAACCTCTGCTACTGCAGAAGCCTTCATATGTGAAGTCTACAAGATTCACGCTACAGTTTCTGTGGACAGTGCCAGGTCAACCCTCTTTGCTCAGGCCCACCTGTTGGAGACCCTACCCCCAACTCGTGATGCTTTGTCCTTCCACATCAAGCGGTCACATTATCAAGCATCAGTATGGCGACAGGCAGACAAACAGCGTCCTGAACTGCCCCCACCAGAGACTATGGGATGGAAAATTCAGAGTGGTGCTCTGGTTCCAACCTTGACCTCCTTGCCTTCATGGCCAACGTCCTGCATCGAACTCATCACTTGCAAGTGTACCACAAAGTGCAGAAGCAACAAGTGCAACTGCAGGAGGAAGAGGCTCCCATGTACTTCGGCATGTATGTGCAGTACAAGTGGAGACGCCTGCCGAAATGATTACTGATACAAATGTGGATGACTGTGGTATTGTGTTCAGTGACTGATTCCGTTGTGCTTGTATAGATCAAAGGTTGAATTATGAGTACCGGTACCGAGGAACACAAAGCGACAGGAAGCTTAGAAATGTAAGCTCAACGGAAACTCTGCACATAAAAATGACAGTTCTGATGGACCTCATTTGAATGGTTTTGTTTTGTTTCAATTTTTTCATGCTGCAAATCAATGTTAAATTGAGTTTATTTGTTTATTTTATCCCTTGACCGTATGTGCTAGCAAAGGTGTAGTAGACGGGGGGAGGGGAGGGGGGAGGGGGGGGGGGCAGGGAGGCTATTGCCCCCCCAAACCAACAAAATGGGCGTTTTGTTTTTAATTTGGAGAACAACGCGAATTCAATCAGTGATGACTTTTTTTTTTTTTTTTTTTTTTTTTTTGAGAGCAACTCGCTATTTCATCCTGGCTAAAAGCATTTTTTTTTTATTTTTGGAGATCAGCACCAATTCAATCAGTGGATTCGTCTCAGAAATCTTGGTTAGACTTTGGGGGGGGGGGGGGGGGGGGGGGGGCAAATCTACTTCGCCCCCATAATTTTTAAATATCTCCTACACTTATGTAAGCTAGTGTTTTGGTTTTGAATCCTGCCTGCTTTCGTTAGCGTTACTGACAAAAGCTGAAGCATCGTTTTTTTTCCTTGCTTATTCACCACTGCCATTGAAAAGATCAATTCTGATGAAGCTGAAATAATTTCTTTCTTCAAATTTTATTAAAGCTGCAAATCAGTGTAATTATGACTGACAGCATACGGTCGGTTTTCGTTTCCAAAACTCGTCTATTTTCATGATTGTTTCTTGTCTATCATTAGAATAGTGTCATGTCACACACTAAATCATCGTTATTTTCTTGAAAACAACTGGTAATGACTAAATTTCGCGAAATAAAAAGATAGTTTCACTATATGCAACCGTGTGGTGTAGCGTGGCAGGCTTGCGTGGACGCCATTTTGAATAATTAATTGTATCTCATGAACGGCGCAAAACTGCTCATGCCAAATGGCAAAATTGGATTCAGCATACCTTAATCCTTCAGAAAAACCCATCTGACACTTTTGACTCATAGTTGCATACTACTCTTTAATTAAGCTGATTTCTCTGAAATGGAACCAGTCTAATTCAGCATTAGAAAACAATGACAAATATGAATGGTATTATTCTTTTAAGAACATTTTCCAGTTGGAAAGATACTTTTCTTTAATTCAAGTAAATGGCACAGAGATAACTTTTATAAGATATTGACTAAGAGTTAGTGGGCTTAATAACGGCAAGCGATGGTTTCTTCATGAAGAACAGGCTGATGGTAAATGTCCGTCATGTGAAGAGGAAACAGGAAATGAAGTTCACTTCTTATTCTACTGCACAGCTTATAGAGATATCTGACAGCAATTTAATGTACTTGACCCACTTTCTAATATTAGTGACCAGAATCGTATCGCAAATGTTTGGTCGATCAACAATGAAGACATGATAGTAGATATAGCAAAGTTCATATTACAAGCAATGAACATTAGAAAAAACACAACTGAAAGAAACAGCTAGTGGTATATCTAGTCATTGTGATGTTTGTCAAGATGATACGCTGTCGGAATGAGTTGTGGGCGAGGGGTGGCGAGAGGGAGACCGGAGGGGTGAGGTGAGCGATTGATTTTACTGAGTTATGTTCAAACATGCCCCCTTGTCAAGGGCTTAATTGCTGAAAGGACAATAGAAAAATTGTCATTGTCATTTTCTCTCTCTCTCTCTCTTCTCTCTCTCTCTCTCTCTCTATGCGCACGCACATGTGCGTGATAGGATGGGTGGGCAGGTGTGCATAGATGTGTGGCTGTGGGTGTGTGAGTATGTGTGTGTGCGTGTGTGGATGAGAGAGAGAGAGAGAGAGAGAGAGAGAGAGAGAGAGAGAGAGAGAGAGAGAGAAGACAGACAGACAGACAGACAGACCCAGGCAGATGCACAGGCATGAGAGCTGGTCATGTCTTGCCCTGAAGAATCCTCAAGTTATTGTTGATGTCTTAAGCACACAGGAAATGATCTCACCGCGTTTAGGACACGCCATGCTAGAGACTGAAGAAAAGAAAACTAAACATCCTCTTCACGATTCCAATTAATCAGCACGGAGGGCAGTAGACGGCAATTGAGAGAAGAGTTCTTGATAAAATACTGAGAATTACAAACTCTCAATGCTGGCTGTCTGAAAACCAAATTATACGATAGCATTGCATGACGCCCCCACCTACCCCTCATCCCCACCCCCTCCTTTCACTGGCCCCTGCCCTCCTCTCCATCCTACCCCCCCCCCCCCCCAAGAGATACTTCTGTGTGATATGATTAGTACATACAGCAAGAACACAGAAATCAGTTTTCACCGACAGGAACTCTTTTGTAGGTGAGTGTGAGCTGTAAAAGATATTTCCAACATAATTTTAGAAGGTCTACCATCGACATCACCGTTATCACAGCTCTGGAATCAACAACAGTGATAGTAATAATAACAACAATAATTATAATAATAATTATGATGATAATGATAATAATAATGGTATTAGTTATTATAATAGCCATAAGAGCATTTTGGAACATGCAGACTTTCACAAAGTTGAATTGATGTTAGATTTCGCTTCCATCCACATCCGCCCTACAGTGTCCGGTAATAAGTATTGTGTTTTTACTTTTGTAAATGGCAGTAAAAAAAGCTAAGCTTGGTATGTAAGCTTTTATTTTTTGATATATTCTATTTCATTTCATTTTGTTTCGTTTCATTCATATCATTTTATTTTGCTTTATTTCAGTTTGCTCCATTTACGTATGTCAGTTGAAGTCTGAAAGCGGTTTCTTTACGTCCGTCAGGAGAAACAATCATAGGTCTAGACTGAAAGAGTTACCTTCTATGTTCCTTTCTGTAATATGATACAGAATATAAACAAACAAAGACAACAGTGGACGCGCGGCTGCAGCTGTAAACTCCTTCGCAGAAAGAAGAGTGAACGAGTGAGTGAGTTCTTTAATTTAGAGTCAGTTCCCACTCGGTGATATTAGAGGAGCGAGGAGAAGGGGAGCGTTTATAAAAAATCTATGAATCTGATGCATGGAAAGCACTTTGCTGTTTGCACAATTTCTGGTTTGTGGGTTATTGTTTTGATAGATTCATGTATAGTCACATCCACGTTCGATTCTTTATGCAATGAAGTTAATATTGAACAATGAAAAAGAATATGGTCCACTGCTAGAAGGCTTGAAAAATCGCATGCTACACTTCGGGAAAATATGTTTTTCACGAATTCAGTCGAAGCTTGTATATTAAAGATGATAAATATCGTGGACATGATAAGATTTCATACTTCTCTAGAAAGTGTTCACTGTTCGCACATTTTTCCAATAACGAATTAATTTCTTGAATATCCAGTTTTAGATTCCTCTTAGGTGATTTTCTTAACGCACCATCTCTAGCTAATTTATCTGCTGGTTCATTACCAGATATGCCACGGTGTGATGGAATCCAGCAAAAAGACATTCCAATTGCCTCCAACATAATAACCTGTATATACTATCTCATTTCAAAAAGTAAATCTTTTCTTAAATTTGATTCCAAGTTTTGCAAGCTATATAGCACTGACTTGGAATCAACACAATAAAGCATATTATGGACAGCAGTGTTAATGTCACACATAAAAATCAACGCCATAAGAATAGCATACAGTTCTGCCGTAAATATGGAGAGCCCTCTCCCAAGAGAAAAGGATTTACAAATCTTCAGCATTGGAATCACAAAACCGGACCCTGCATATGATTGTACAATCGAACCATTCTGTAAAGAATCTTCAAATGATTTGAATACACGGTTTCAATGTGTTCTGTTGCTTCACATGACAGAATATTTATGTTATCAATCTTCTTCATTTCAGAATAATCTATATTAAATTTGGCTTGGATATGCTCTCAATGAGGTCTACTAATACTATGACACATCTGAAATGCTTTCAATATCAATGTTACACTTTTAAAATGTTTTATTTGTATAATCCCTAACGGGCTGAAGAGAGGTAAGGTGTTGAGCCGTTTTAGAATAATCCTTATCAGAATCTACTAATATATCAGGTTTGACAGAAATTGAAACATACAGGAAGAAGAATGAATTGATAACGATAAATGTGATAATAATAATATTGATGATTATGATAACAACCACAGTCATCATACGCATAACCATCAAATCAAGAATGGGAAGCCCATAGCCATCTTTTTATGCTAATACGTGAGTAACTTTTCGTTCTCTAATTATTGTGTTTAATCCAATGACCTGAACTCTCCTCTCTACCTCCTGGCTCTCTCCCCAACACTTCCCGAAGCATTTATGGAGTCCCTGCTTCAAGTTATACTTGATCTGATCTCCTGATCTCGTTCTCTAAAAGAGCATGTTCTCCGTCACATTGTGGGCGTGATAAACAGTCACCATATCCAGTACGCTTTATAATTCAGGAACTCGTACATTTTCCTCCCATCAAATTGACCCGGGGAAAAATGAATGAAGCTCTCTTTGTTGCGGAAGGACAGGATCCAGAGGAGTGGGTGAGGGTAGAGGATGTGTGGAGAGGAATTCGAAGGACTACAGCAAATACAGCAAGTATAGCTTGAAATGAAACTAAAAGCTAAATGAATGTTGAAAATAAAAAATAAAGACATAAAGAAGTCATGAGTAAATGAATGCAAAACTAACTAGTAGGTATATGGATAACAAAAAGTATGGACACTCGCAAATAAATGACATACACATAAAAGATAACTGATGAACCAAATGACAATAAAGAGTGCTGTCTGAAGGTCAAACACGTATCTGCAGCTTCCAGCCACAAGTTTTTTAAGTCAAAGTAAGTAGGTACATCAGGAAATGTGCCTGAGAAAGGAATTCAATGTTCTAGAAATAAATATATATTCTGGCTCATTTTAGTGATTCCTTTAGTCCTTAAATAAAGCAACAATTCT
The DNA here is from genome assembly GCA_033310375.1 of Conus canariensis. Lineage (NCBI taxonomy): Eukaryota > Metazoa > Mollusca > Gastropoda > Neogastropoda > Conidae > Conus > Conus canariensis. Next base: position 12,452,556 of record CM065740.1, on the reverse strand, counting down.
GACATTATATATTGCTAACAAATCCTAGAAAATATACGTATATTTTCCGAAATGAAAGTCAAATTGCTTGGGAATGTATATGTACACCACCTATGGTGTACCAGAGATTCTTGTGTGCTTCCACTGTGGAGTGCCACGGTTGATGTTTAAATTAACCGAGGCAGGTAGTCTGATGACTCCCGATGAGTTCGCCCAGTTGTGTGGCGATCTAAGGAGGAATCCCTTTGTGGGCACTGACCGGCAACGGGCCGGAAATTCCAAAGAGGGAATACCCTCGGCTAGATCGGGGAAAGTTTATGGAGGTGCCAGCCCCATTATGTAAGAGGAAGATCAGTAGTTGTGGGAGGGGCTTACTATTTAGGATGTTGCTCAGCCGGGGAGATTTTAAGGAAATAGTTCTGATTACTATTTTGTTTATTTCAAACTTGTGAGACCTTGGATCACGCAATGTTTGAGAAGATGTTGTATGCTTAGGTTAGAGGGACATGTAGGTGATATGAAGTTTGTAGTTAATAGCTGCTGCTAAACATGTAAGACCGTTATAAATATTCATGAGGCGTAGGGATCTGATAGATGGCGTCCCTAGGTGACGCTAGGGGAAGCGTGGGTGCTTGGGAATTTACTGAGTTATTCAGTCAGGCCCCAAATCTCAAACAGAGAGGACTTCACCTTGTTCTCTGAAGTGTGGTGATGGTGTTCTGATGGCACCAGAAATGTAAGTTTATCCATTTTTTCATTTCTGTATTCTGGCATCTAAGTACTATGTACTTTGTATTCTGCTATGTGTATATGTTAGGCATGTGCGTCTTCAATGGAGAGTGCTATAAGTCCGCGATTGGATAATATGTGACTGGAAAAAAAAACAAAGTTAGATTAGGTTCTGTGACAATAAAAATAAATAGATGAAATAAAATACAGAAGTTATGGAGTCCGTATAAGTATCATGTTTATTGTAATTTGTTAAATAATAAGTGAATAAGCAGATAGTATAGTAATGTAGTGGACAGATTATTAGTGGTGTTTCTAGAATTTTATAATTGAACAGTTGATACAGGAGTCGTTAAATGATGGCCGGTAAGGCATTATTGTTGTGTGTTGTTGACTTATGGGCTATTGTAATAGATGATTTTGCATTGCTTTTTGGCCGGAAAGATAAGCGATAACTCTGTCTGTCTGTCTGTCTGTCTGTCTGTCTGTCTGTCTGTCTCTTCTCTCTCTCTACTGAGTATATTTCTTTCCTGAAGAACATGTTGCCATACCGGCTATATGTATCTGTCTCCCTTATATGCAGGATGAGGGTTACAGGCTTGTTGCCTATATAGGCTGTTTGCCTTTAATGCCGACTGAAATTCGCATATTTCTTTGTTGCTGTTTCATGGGTTTTTTTTTTTTTCATTTCATGAGTCGAAGTGTTGCGCTTGATTATGTTCACAGTCGATTCCCTTGACTGCTTGTAATTTGGGGATGCAGTCTGTTATCCTATGTTGCTTAATTATAGAAGCGAAGGATGAGCAGTTATGACGGAGCACATGGAATGAGATGGAATAATTGTGTTAGGGACATGACTCCCACATAACTGGCATTTGCTGTTCTGACTTAGGGCAGCACAGGGTTGAACCGTGTCTTTGAGGTTAGGTTTACCCTGGTTTCAGAGTGGTCGTTTTGTCACTCAATTAGTTCTTGTTTGGATAGGTTATCATTGTTGATAACCTCTGTGCAAATCCAATGCAAGAGACTAAAAGAGCTATAGTGGTTGAACCTATGGTTCTGAATACCATAGTACAGCGCATTCCTGATTATGTGTCTCCTGGATGATATGCTCTGGCTCGCTATAAGAATGAGGGATACCTTATCCCTGAGACTGACCTAGTCTCGTAATTTTGCTAAATGATGTTTTTCTGTCACGTTGAAGAACTTATGAAATGATTCGGATGTATGTGAACTATGCAATGGTGTAAGATGCATTTGTGGTTTACGTTCGTTTGCAATTTCATTTACAGGCCACGGTTGCTAGAGCCCTTATTGTTTTCGCTTTACTTTTAGTTTTACCTTTCCTTTGTCTTTACCTTTACGTTTTCTTTTCGCTTTATAGACCAAAATAAAAGAAAGAAAATCTTCACTGGGCCTGACTCATTTGTCTTTTTTGGATGAACCTAGTCCAACTTTCTCCCGAACCCGATCTCCCCTTGTGCGTTTGTTTACAGTAGGAACAAGGGGAGGTTTACATATGTAAAGGCCAAATATGCCCCAAAATTGTGAGGCACGTATTTCAGTTCTAGAAGGGTGATTAAAACAAAGCAGAAACTTCTATCTAAAATTAAAACCATTCTGACACAGCTTTGAAATAGCCCCAATCCATGAATATAGTAAACAGAGGCATGCAAAGAGACAAATAATGCCCCAGAACTTGGTGCGTTTTGTATTTGAAGTGCAAATATTCATTATCTAATGAAGGAAAGTTCAGTCACTCGGTTTGCATTTTCCATGTATGTGAACAGCTCGTTTATATTAATTCTTAAATCATACAATCACAGGCCCAGTTTTCTGAAATCTGATCAGAAGGGATAATACTTCTGTTCATTTGTATAGCTTCATTCAGGAGCAAAAACCACTGAACCGAGAGTTCTAAAGAGAGAGAGAGAGAGAGAGAGAGAGAGAGAGAGAGAGAGAGAGACCGAGAGACCGAAGAGAGAGAGAGAGGAGGACCGAGAGACCGAGAGAGACCGAGACAGCGACAGAGATTCGTCGAATAGCAGTCAAGGTTCTGAGCCATCATTTGGGCAAAAAAAAGAGGTATCAGAAACATCAAAATGAACAAGATCTCCAGATCTGTGCCCTGGTGTCGATCCAGTGCACTGTTTGTTACGATTTTAAACTGTAGCACCTGATTTGGAAACTCCTTCGCTTGCAATTTCCTATAGTTTTTGTCAACTTGTTTAATGGTATTCTTCTCTTCATTTCCTGCCTTCCTTCGTGTCATTTCCGTCATTTCCTACTGGCCTCAATCCGGCTTAATCATGTCTTTCTTCACCTCACTATGATTTACACTTGCGCCTCTTGTTCTTTATTTAATTAACGTTTGTCTTTTTTAAAACCCAAATCATTGTTTTTCACTTTTGTTCTTCTGCTGTCATCGTGAATCCATCTTACTGGCTCTTCTAACATTCTTTAAAATGAATGAGTGTTATATTATTCACTATCTTTTCAAAATGATTCTGACATATGTTAAATACCAGGAAAGACAATTAGCCTTTTTCAAATTATGGGTGAATAAGTATGAATTCCAGGAATCATGGAAATAAGGGATGAAGGGTTAAGAGTGTGTAGTGAAAACGGAGAGGGAGGGGGTCTGCAGGTTTTTGTCTCGAAAAAAAATCTGATGTATTCCAGGATCAGTACACAGTGTGTCTTAAGGGCGAGGATGTGTTAGAAGTGGGAATTCTATTGCCTTTGGAAGTGAGAAGTTCAGAGGCAGAGAAGGGAGGCGTAGGAAGAAGAGGAGGAGAAGGATGGGAGTTGGACGACGAGGGTGGCGGGTTAAATATTCGCATTGTTTTCACTTTGCAGTGACCGTTGAAATGAAAAAGAAATGATAGTGTATGGCCAGTCAACAGCCACACTGAGGAGCAAGATTAGAAAAAAGCTGTAAATTCTTTCCTTAACTGGCCTTTGTTTTTAGGGCAGGCGTGTTGCAAATATTCGTTTTATTTCTATAGTATACACACTCACTTCCCGAAGATGGTTTTGCATTATTTTCTAATTTCCCGAAAGTTTCGTTGGTTATTTTGACCACAATGTGAAATACTGACATGTTCGTATAGCTTGTTTTAAAGATTTGCTATTATCATTCACACGGGTAAGGCTGTTTCATTTGCCACTTTCATATGACTTCAGTTGTTTGATTCACCGTAAGTAATAAGCTCATATGGTTTACTGTGGCACTGTTTTGGCAATTAATGATATCTGGCAGGTCTGAAACCAACAAGTAGTGTGACATTCTTTGCTTTTCTACTTGGTTATGTGGTGGGATGCAGTTTAACATTTATCGCAATATTGCATAAAATACCATTATCTTGATGGTATCTTTTATCTAAGTAGTAAACAATTATTGTGACTCTTCACAGATTCTAACTAAATGCGTCGCTTTTGCAAACTTGAAAATATAGCTGAAAACGATTATAGAAGATTCAAAGCCTTTATGACGTAATGTCATTTATCATCATTAAGCTAAATATATTCGCCCACAAAATAAATTCCTGCCAAGTTTGGTTCTGCTAGCACTTGTAATTGCCAGGATAATGTTTGTCTATGATAATGTACGTTACAGGTACGCGTATGAACACACAGATTTTTGCATCATTAATTTCATGTGATTTCAGTCTCTCTTCTATTCTTAATTAAAATAATGTATAAATTATTTTATCAGATTATTTCATCCTAGTCCAGTTTGATGTGTCACATTACAGGACACAAAAGTCAGGAGACTGACAGAGAAAAAAGGGACTGTGTGGGACTAGCCTTAGTTTAATACATTCTTTCTGTGAACATTTGGCACCGACACTTGGTTAAGATCCCATTATGTAAGTGCACGCAATTTGCACACTGACCACTGTAGATTCCTTCTCTCTTTCACTGTCTGTCTGTCTGTCTGTCTGTCTGTCTGTCTGTCTGTCTCTCTCTCTCCTCTCTCTCCTCACTTAGAAACACTCACACAGTCGCATACACACACACACACGCGCGCGCGCGCGCGCGCGCGCACGCGAGCACGCACGTACGCACGCACGCACGCACACACACACACACACACACACACACACACACACACACACACACACACACACACACACACACGCTCGATCACTCACGCACACTCATTTTTACACATAGACAGTCACTAAACATTCACTAATCTGCTTTTTTTTCTCTCTTGCCCTGTCTCTCTCTTTCTTTCTTTTCTCTTTCACAAATCTGCGCCTTCTCTCTCTCTTTCTCTCTCTCTCTCTTTCTTTTCTCTTTCTCTCCCCCTTCCTACCTCATTCCCTAACTCTGTCTCCCTGTCTTTCTCTCTCTTTCTCTGTCTCTCTCTGTGTCTCTGTCTCTGTCTGTCTGTCTGTCCGTCTGTCTGTCTGTCTGTCTCTCTCTCTCTCTCTCTCACTTAGAAACTCACTCACTCTCTCTCTCTCTCTCTCTCTCTCTCTCTCTCTCTCTCGCGCGCGCGGGGCGGCATGACGTGTTCTTCGTCAGTCCAAGAAAAATACTGAATTCTTTACTCAAGTAAGTGTTAAGAACGTAAAATCGAATTTCGAAAAAATACTGTGTACATGTGATGTAGGCCACAATGTAGTGCCGACCCATCAGATCGTTTTTGTGGTGTAATTAGAGAAGAAAACAAAAAATCCAACCGACAGCCGTAGGCCGGCCATGGCGTGGTGCGTGCCGGCCGGCGGCATGCAGGAGCTGTAGGGCCTAGTTAGATGTGTCGGCTGTAGGTTACACCACCCATGATGCCAGCCATGGGGCCAACTACTCGATCCATGACCCAAGACACCGGTATATTTGTGTGCGGGGGTAACCTCGAGCAGATAACAGATACGCTTGATCCAATACAGAAAACAGTTACATGTGTTAAACAATGTATGCCCCATTGGAGGTTTGCACTACATCACAGGTATATGGGGAAATACATACCTAAAGGAGTGAAATGCACATGGAAAAATTACCGTGCACAACACAAAGAATATGACTGCTCTGAAGACTTTACTACAATCTCTCCAATTCCCTCTGACCTCTGCCAATCTACCATAGAGATGAGATCAGAGGAAGTCAAGATTCTTAAAATACATGTATACTATACAACGGGTACCATTCTTATACAAGGCAAAGCATGTCTACAGTGGGTCGATGAGGAGTTCGACAGGCTGCGTACTATTGTACACACACTGGGTGTGACTGCGTGCTCTGACCCACTCTCCATCACAGACATGTGCGTACCAGACATGGAAGCAGCGACGGCCGGCGCGAAAGACGCTGGGAGGTGTGCAGTGGATGAGACCAACACTGGTGCGACAGTGAAAGAAGACACGCGCTGTGTGCTTATCCCGCCAATTACACGGGCAGAAAGCAGTGAAGAGGAAGGAGATACAGACCGCCCTTTGACCGCTCCATCCTGCCAACGCTCAGCATCCCCCCTCCACTCCCCGCCCCCTTCACCAGCTAAGGCCTGCTCTTCTCACCCAGTGACAGAACCTCCTCCCTCCACTGCCCCTTATTGAGCCCATCTTCCGTCACCGTTCCAGTCGGCGTTAGTGCACAGGTTTCACAGTCCCCACTTCTACTGATAACTCACCCCCCTCCTCACCATCCTCCACTGTAACCCCTGCCCCACCTGACTCAGTCATGCCCCTCCCCTCTCCCAAACAAGACACCACTTTCACAGCAGTTACTGAAAGCGTTAGCGGAGACACCACCACAGACACTGAAAGCGTTTCCAGTGACAAAAATGGTGACCAAGCTTCAAAGCCAGGGAACATGCCAGATGTGTGCTGCTGCCATGATGACTGTGTGTCCAAGGCAGAGTTTTTACAAACAACACAATCCCTACAAGCTGAAGTTTCAGCCCTTCGTGCAGCACTGCAAGAAGCAAGACAGACATTTAAGATTGACATAGATGCCATCACCACTCAGTTACTGCACTTACAAACCCAAAACACACAAAAACCTCTTCCCCGCTCCTCAAATCACAAACTTCCCTCCAAGACTACATCCTCCAAACCACCCTCCCCCAAATCATCCACCCCCAAATCATCATCTCCCATATTGCCCACCCCGCCGAATGCCACTGCCACAGAGAGCAATGCTGACAGTGGACACAGCGCAGGCAAAGCAGACTCCACAGCAGTGTCTGAGTCCCTCAGTCAGCAGACCTCCACCCCCAACCCTCTCCAACATGTCAGTGTCACTAAGGACACCACCCCCAACCCTCTCCAACATGTCAGTGTCACTAAGGACACCATCCCCAACCCTCTCCAACATGTCAGTGTCACTAAGGACACCACTACCATTCTGCTGGGGGATGATGTAGTGAAAGGGGTGGATCCCTCCCGATCCTCACCTCCCAACAGCAAGCCCCAAAAAGTGTGTGTCAGTGACCTGACAGTGACCCAGCTGACTGAGTGGCTCAGTCGCCAGACACCCTCAACTACCGTGAGACTGGCTGCAGTTCATGTTGGGATCCACGACTGTGCACAAGTCAAGGCCTCAGCAGACAGTGCCATCAGCAGTGACAAGTGGAAAGACCTTCTTTCCCAGTGCCGGAGGGTCTTTCCCAAAGCGTCACTGCTAGCTTCTGCTATCATGCCTGCCAGAGGACGACACCCCTTCAATCCAGTCATTCTCAACAGCAACAGGAACCTGCAGCAGGTGTGTGACGGCATGGGTGTGCACTACAGGGACCACACTGCTGTCTTCACCACCAGCAGTGGTGCACCCAGAATGGCATTGTACCAAAATGCCATTCTGCCAACGAGGAAAGGGACAGCACGCCTTGCTGAAAATCTGTTTGCTAGGAAACAGGCAGACAGCATCGGCACAAAGAGGGACAGTGACCACAGGCCTCGCCCCACTGGACGTCTCTCCACTTCCCCCTTCTTGCATCACCGCTCCGTTCCTCCTCCCGTCCATTCACCTACTCCACGCATGTTACCAACAAACAATCACACATCACAGTCCTCTCAACCCGAGAACCCTCCTACTCTTCCCCATTCTCCGGCCGACCCACACTACTCGGAAGTCTTTCCTCCCCTCCCTACCACCACTCTAAACCCCACCCAACCACTCCGACGACCGGACAGTAAGCCCACTACCACGCGGGGAACTAATTCGTATGGTAGTAGAGAGACCTACACTTCGCCTCCACAACCACCACCCATGATGCCACCGCCTGTGTATCCTTCTATGTTCTTCCCTTCTTTTCCTCGTAGCTTCCCACCTGCTTTTTGGCAGTGGCCACACTTCATGCCAATGCCACCAAACTATGGCCAGTTCTAGACTTGAATCAGTGTGTGTGTGTGTGTGTTTTGTTGTGTGTGTGGTGCGTGTGCGTGGTGTGCTATATGTATATATACACTAGTGTGGAAAGTGCAGAGTTTGAACTATATGCATCTGCCAATGTGGACTGTGTAATTCCGAATCTGCCGACCATCTGATAAGCTGAGAAGAAAAAGTGGTTGCGAACTACATTATTAGCATTTCTGAAGAAAGCAAGACTTTTATATCATAGTTTTATTGTACCTGAATGGTGTGTGAGCACGCTCAGAAACCTCCTGTGGTGTAGATAAAGCTTCGGTGACACTTGCCACAAGCGTGTTACGTAACTTTGTGAATTTAACTTTTGTGCTTTTTCATATTCATTATCCTTTTTCATTGAGCATTGTTGGATTTGGTGTGTAAGTGTGTTGTATCACACTTATTTGTAGTTTTGACTTGCTTGTTTCTCATTTTCATTATCCTTTTGAATTGAAGATAGTTGTTGTGTGTGTATACCATACGGACACATTGAGTTTGTATTCAAGTGTATCCTTGCTATATTTGTTTTAGTTGCACAAATGGTGCAATCATCTTCAAAGTGGCCACAGGAAGACGGACTACGTATTGGACATCTTAATATAAACCATATACAAAACAAGTTACAGGAGGTACCCACTATACTGTATAATCAAGACAAACCCTTTCATATATTTGGCTTCACTGAATCAAGACTTTCAGATATTGTCCCTGATGCCACTGTCTTAATCTCTGGCTACAATATTGTACGCAGAGATCCCACCGAATCCAAATCTACAGGCATATTACTTTACGTTCATGAAACATTAAATGCCCAACGTTTGTATGATCTTGAAAGTTTTGGAATTGAAGCAGTTTGGTTAGTAATCAAGTTGAAGAGAACAAAACCCATCAAAATAGGATTTGTATATCGAAACCCAGCGGAAAACGCTGGTTGGATGGACAAGTTTACGGCCATGATGGATGCAGCATCGCTTGATGCCACAGAATTAATGCTTTTAGGTGATTTCAACATTGATCTATTGAAGGGCCAAACATCATGGTCAGATAGGACCACCTCATACAACTTATCCCAAATTATAGACATGCCAACCAGAGTAACACTCACTAGCAAAACATTAATTGACCACATCTATCTTTCTGAACCACAAAACGTCATTGAGAAATGTGTGCCTTTGAATGGATGCAGCGACCACTTTCCAGTATGCATTACGTGGAAAAGAAGTGGAATCAAAATTCCTAAAACTGGCCACAAACACATCACTTACAGATCTTTCGGACACTTCCACGAAGATACCTTTCTCACTGACCTCATGAATTCCCCCTTTATAAATGTTTATAATTATACTGATCCAGAGAAAGCGCTTGAGTATTGGCTACACACGTTTAATTCTGTTTATGACAAGCATGCGCCATTCAAAACGCGTCGAGTTAAACATAGTGCACAACCAAAGTGGATGACTGATGAAATACAAGCTGCTTGTTTCTTACGCGACGATCTGCTTGAAGCAGAAGGGAAGTCGGATGGATTTAAAAGGCAACGTAATAAAGTCAATTCACTCAAACGGACAGCAAAAATGGATTTTTTTCGTGAACTTGTAGCCAACAAACAAAATTCGAAGTCCATATGGCAAGCAATAAATGAACTTACGAATAAAACTTCACAGTCAAAGACAAGTCCCATTACCAGCATAACAACAAATGAACTCAACCAACACTTTACAACAGTTGCAGAACACATTGTCAAAGAAAAGAATGCTGACTCAAATGAATTACAAAAATTAAAAAATTTTTGCAATGCTATGAACATTCGTCCAGCAACACCAGTTCCGCCTATGACAGTTAGTGATGTTTGCCAAGCTTTATGCCAATTGAAGCAGACAGGAAGCCGCGGACTTGACGGGATTGATGGAAAAATACTGAAACTATCAGTACCTGTTATATGCGAAACTCTTACCTACATCTACAATTTATGCATTGATAAATGTCACTTTCCCGCTCAGTTCAAAGTTGCAAAAGTAATACCCATTTTCAAATCTGGAGACAAATCTGAACCATCCAACTACAGACCTATATCCATTTTGCCAGTTCTGTCCAAGCCCTTGGAAAAACACATAAATAAACATCTTTGCCACCATTTTGACTCCTCCAACCTACTAAATAAAAATCAATCAGGATTCAGGAAAAATCATTCTTGTCATACAGCGCTTACAAACCTAGTAGATCAATGGCTAGCCAGTGTTAATGAGAATAAATATTGTGGCGCACTGTTTGTTGATTTTGCAAAGGCTTTTGATGTAATTGACCACAAACTGTTATGCAGGAAGCTTTTATTATATGGTATAAAAGGAAATACCTTCCAACTGATAACATCATTCCTAAAAGATCGTCAACAAATCGTTTGTGTCAACAACAATTTATCAGAGAAGCTACCTATCCAACATGGCGTACCCCAGGGTTCTGTGTTAGGTCCGTTGCTGTTCTCAGTTTATATAAATGATCTCCCTCTTTATATTGAGGATTCATGTGAACTCTTTTGTGATGATACCACTGTCCATACAAGTAGCTCCAGCTTGGAAGCTGTTTTCACTTCATTACAGAAGAATGCTGACATCTTAAGTAATTGGTGCAATGTAAATCACATGTCACTGAATCCTAACAAAACAAAACTAATGCTGATAACAACAAGGCAGAGAAGACAAAACATAACCACACAGCCCCCATCTGTTTTTATCAATAATCAGGAAATTGAAGTGGTGGATAGCCATCGAGTTCTAGGCGTATATGTTGATAATAATCTTTCTTGGTCTTATCACCTTCGCAGTTTATGTAAATCAATATCCAGACAAACATATCAGCTGTGCAAGATTAAGCATTTCTTAAACCTTCATGCCAGGAAATTGTTCCTACACGCACATGTTCTCTCTTCAATCAATTATTGTTCAACACTATTTGATTCTGCTAGTGCTAATGCCATGAAACCTCTTAAGTGTGTCTACAAAAGAGCACTTAAAGCAGTCCTATTAAAATCATCTAGTCTTAGTGAAGGGGATTATACTAAAGCGGGGGCTCTTCCGTTACAAGAAATGTTTGCTGTCAACAAATGTCTGCTAATGCAAAAAATTGCATCGGGTTTAGCACCACAAACTCTTCAGTCCAAATTTAGCATAAACCTTAGGGATTCAACCAAATTCCAGGTTCCCACACCTAGAATAGATCTATTTAAATCAAGCTTATCTTACTCAGGTAGCGTGGTTTGGAATTCACTTCCACTACATTTCCGATGTACTCAAATTACAGAATCCTTCAGGGAAAAACTAATTACACATTTCACAGCAGACCATTGCTATTAGGGACAAAATACATATACCAGGGCACACCCTCTGTTTTGCTGCATATTAAACTGATACGCCGTTTCCTTTCCACTGATTTTTCAAAACTAGATAATGATAAATGAGAGATATGGTTACTATCGGTTTTATTAATGATTGAAATTATAGTATGATGAATGACTGTTGTGGTCGCTGGTTTTATTGGTGCATTGTCACTAAATTGATTGATGTCTTAATACTTTGATTTCTTCGAGCACTGTAACTGCAAGGTGATAAATGTGTGTCCGGATTACTGTTGATCATATTGATGTATTGCTCTTTATTCAAATTTATAGCAATGTTTAGCA
>CM065740.1:12393316-12438316 GCA_033310375.1 Conus canariensis | reverse complement strand
ACACACACACACACACACACACACACACACACACACACACACACACACGTGGGTGCGCGCACACACACATACACACACGCACACTCGTGCCATGAAGAAAAAGGGAAAAGGGTGCGCACAATGATGAAGTGTGAAGGGGAAGGGAAAAAATAAAGAAAAACACTCGTCACGGGTGCAGAGGCCTAGGGAAAAAGAAGACAGGCAGTTGTCATTTGTACTCTCCTATGTAAGATTTCTCTCTCTCTCTCTCTCTCTCTCTCTCTCTCTCTCTCTCTCTCTCTCTCTCTCTCTCTCTCTCTCAACAGTTTCCGCCTTCAAAAAACAAGTTTCATGTCGTCCGCCCGTGCACGCACAAATAGATTCAACGTCACTTCTGTCTCCACTTTGAAGTCGCGGAGAGAGAGAGAGAGAGAGAGAGAGAGAGAGAGAGAGAGAGAGAGAGAGAGAGAGAGAGAAGACGCTTCAGACATATTTTTTATTGACATTGACCTATACAGTCTTTGTGTCAAGGGGAAGATCACATATGCAGCGCCAGGAAAGAGAAGGAAAAATCTGGAATGAAACAGGCAAACTGAATAGCTCAGTAAATGTGGGCAATCAAAGCATTTCGAAATAAAGTAATAGAAAAATCGAAAAGGGATTCGTCTTGATAACAAATCAAATACATAGAAGAACAAGGAAAGAGAGCATTTTATACACAAAGACGCGCGCGTGCGCGCACGCACGCACTCTCTCTCCCCTTCTCTCTCTCTCTCTCTCTTCTCTCCTCACACACACACACACACAGACAACACAACACAACACACACACACACACACACACACACACACACACACACACACAGAGAGAGAGAGAGAGAGAGAGAGAGAGAGAGAGAAGAGAAGAAGAAGAGAGGAGGAGGAGGAGGAGGAGGAGGAGGAGGAGGAGGAGGGAGGAAGAAATTAAAAACGAAAAAGTGATCATCAAACTGTTTCAGCATCAGACACTATTACAAAAATCACTATTACAAAAGTCATTTTGTTTTTCCTAGAGTTGATAGCTTCTGCGACATACTTTGCGAGTAAACGTATAACATTAGCATCGTCAGTGGATAACAAATCACGTACATTATAACGTTTTTCAACTATTATCTCAAAGAGCTGAGACTTCGACCTGATGTCTCCATATTCTTTACAATCAAATACTAATTGTTCTTTATCTTCTCACAGTTCATTTTCACACATCATACAAAAACCATCTTCGGTACTTCCCAAATCAAACTAGCTCTTGTTGGCTCTCGGACCTAGAGTTCTACTTCTGAATCTAGCCCGTGAATCTCTATGCCATTAAATAATTTTGTTCGTAACTATATTTAAGAATTTTTCTGGCTGTAAAATACTTTTAAAGGAATGGAACCAAGACTACCTTGCGCCTTCTTCCATCTTGGAATGCCAGTTTTGTTTGTAACAGGATATTAAACGGTCTTTAAATTCTGTCATGAATATCCTTATGTCTCTAACCCCGTGACTGAGCCATACAATACCAAATCCGTTTGTGGTTAGAACTCGCTATACGTTACCAGCCCAGTTACTGTTTCCCAACTCATTCTGCTGGTGCAGCATATCATACGCTTGTTTACATAACCTGGTTGTTGGCAGCTGTGTAAGTTTTCACCAATATTTGATACATTTTCCGAAAGCTCGAATATACAGAGGATACCTTCTTATATTTTCCCTTTTTCCGATCAATATAATTTGTTCATACGAGACTGCGTATTATCAAAAGGCTCTGCAATGACTGTTTATAATATTTGTACATTTACTCGTCTTATAGAGGCCAAGTCTTAAATGAATAATCTATTTGCTCTCTCTCTCTCTCTCTCTCTCTCTCTCTCTCTCTCTCTCTCTCACACACACACATATACTCTCTCTCTCTCTCTCTCACTCACTCAGTAATTCATTCAAGAGAAGGCCACAGCCCATCTTGAATAAATCATCGTTATCGTTATTGTACTATCTCTCTCTCTCTCTCTCTCTCTCTCTCTCTCTCTCTCTCTCTCTCTCTCTCTCTCTCTCTTCAAACTTTCGGACGAGTAAGTGGACAAATATTATAAAGTCATTGCAGAGCCTTTTGATAATAGGCAGTCACGTATGAACAAATTATATTGATCGGAAAAAGGGGGAACTGCTCTCTGTCTGTCTGTCTCTGTCTGTCTGTCTGTCTGTCTGTCTGTCTGTCTGTCTGTCTGCTCTCTCTCTCTCTCCTCTCTCTCTCTCTCTCTCTCTCTCTCTCCTGTGTTAAGAATCAGTTTGCTGCTGGAAAAGATCTTATCTCGGCAAATGTCAACGAAGTTATAGAGTTAATGATATTGCTAAAGAACAGGCCTACACGATGAAAAAGATAATACTGTAAGTAGAACCATAAACAAAGATTGGTTTGATATTGAATGTAAACTGAAGAAACGTGATGTTTGCAAGTTACTGAAAACTTGGAGGAAAACATTGGCTGCAAGTGACAGAACATCATTCTGCATAGCAAGACGTGACTATAACAATTTGTATGAAAATAAAAAGAAAGAACACAACCACATATCATTAAGTGAACTTTTAAACACAGCTGCTTGTCAGCAAATATTTTGAAACAACATACGCAAGCTGACGAAAAGGAAATCGTAACTTCAAAACCAAATTTCGGCCGATAATTGGTTTCAATATGTCCAAGACGGGGGAAATCGTGATGGTATTGCTTAAGTGCACTAAGTTGATGTATTATTAGTCAGGCTCAACCCACCAAGGTTATCTCTGCACTCATACACGCATATGCGCACTCATGCACCCACCAAACATTCACCTCTCTCTGGGAATGGGATGTTATGCATTCGTTTCTCTCCTAACACGACTGAGAACAAGATATACAATTTCTATGCTACTTATAATTACTCATGAAAAATCCAGTTACACAAAATGGAATAATCAAAACATAAATACTTCCTAATCCCGGGTTATAATAAAACGGCTTCTTACCTGGCCAGGTTTCCACACACAAACCAACCACTTTCACACCACACCACAGTTCTTGAACACGTCACTTCAAGTTTTCTTCAGCACTGGGTGATGGTGACGCCCTTGATTGACCGGCTCCAGATTTCAGGACTGGGTCTTCATGGTCGTCTCTGGGATCATGACGTAGAAATCTTCTTCTTTGTCTCTTTCACCCACCTCTGGGCTTCAAACTCAGTCTTTTCTCTTCCAGCTTGTCTTTTACCGTAAGACCTTGTTGTCACTTCTGTTTCCCAGACCACGTTACTTTCAACCCTACTCTGTCCCGCTCACTCTCCTCTCCTCTCTCTCCTCTCTGTTCTTCTCTCTCTCGTGATATTCTTCTCCTCCTCCTGTCATGTTGTTCTCCCTCAGTTTAGATAGGGATGGACACAAAGGATTCCCCTTTGGGCCATGCCTTTGTCCATGTTGCTTCTCCACCACCTTGTTCACGAGTACACTGAATTCCCCTTTCGCTACATTCTTCCACACATCAGCATTTACACACATCCCTACTTAATTGCTTAGGAAACAGCCACTTGGCACCAAATGCACATCGAAAATTTCCGTCGACTCCGGGTGCCTCTTCAACACAGTAATTATCCTAGAGAAAGCTATGACAACAACGTCCACGTGCATTCAACCAGCCTGACAAAGCCTCAACACAGTGCCCTACGGCAAAACCATCTGAACAAGCCCAAGACTCCTGCTCTTCAAGTTCTGTTCACAAAGCAACATCAGCTGACTGAGTATTTAGCGCCCATTCGATGCTGCAAGGTCCTAGTGGTTACATCTCCCTCCCTTTCCCTATCGGAAGGTTCGAACTCGGGAGGGTCCTCATGACCTTAGGTGCTATCTGTCACATGGCAATTGCCTGACCACTTCAACCTCTTTGACACAGTTCGACTGCGTGCGCTAGGTGAGGGCGTACTGCTAATCGGCCCATTACCTATTTCTCTACCACGCGCGGCATTCCTTTACTCTAAAGCGCTTAAGGCCCTTTGTGAGAGGTTTCGCTCCCGTAATACAATATTTCAAGAACGTATTAGAAAAGGTTGATGAGGGTATACCTACAGAGGAAAGAGAAGATGATGAAAGACGAAAATGATGATGGCGAATATATTTTTGATAGACCTATGTTAAAAGATGAGGTGCAACAAGCCATAAGAAGACTTAAAAATGGAAAATCAGCTGGTCCTGATGGACTTATCGCAGAATTCTTGAAAAAAGAAAAAAAAAAAAAATCTGGTGAGGTTTCTGTTATATTTTTTTTTTTTAGAAAAGCTATTCAATCATTTGTTTGACTCTGGTATTTATACAGAAAAATGGAAAGAATCTATCATTCTACCATTGTTCAAGAAAGGCGAAACAAATAATGTCAATAATTATGGGAGTATTTCTTTGTGTAATGTAGGCAGTTAAGTGTATGGTTTTATTATCAATAAAAGATTACAGGAATGGGTACATATGAATGATTTAACCGGTGAACAGCAAGCTGGCTTTAAGACAGGCTATTCTATCATTGATCATATGTTTAATCTGCTAGCTGCACTTCTAAAGCCGTTCGCAAATACTCGAAAATTATATTTCGCATTTGTTGACTTTGAAAAAAGCTTTTCACTCTATTTCTAAAAAGTTGTTTTGATGTGTGAAAAGTATGTATGAAGATGTGAAAGCAAGCGTAAGATCGGGGCTACTTGATCTGATTTTGTAATTTGTACCCGTGGGGTTATACAAGGGGATGTGTGTAGTCCTGTTTTGTTTTCTTTGTTCATTAATGAGTTGCCTTGAAGATAATTCAAAATGGGCGGCATGGTGTTACCTTTGAGTCGATTGAACTGCTTATATTACTTTTTGCAGAGGATATTCTTTTAGTGTCTGAAACATTGATTGGCTTACAGAGACAAGTGAATAGCTTGCATTTGGCTGCGACAAGACTAGAACTTAAAGTCAACATGACGAACACCATCATTATTGTTTTCCTCAAAGAGGGATACTTGGCGAGTACTGAGAGGTGGACGTATGGAAATGAGACTGTGGCCGTAGTATGTGCATACAAATATCTTGGAGTTTATTTTTCAACGAGACTCAGTTTTAGTTTAACGTGCGAAGATATAATCAATAAGGAAAAAAAGCTCTTATGGCAATTTTTCATGTGCTTTACAAATTGGAATGCAGTTCTTTTACAAAATTGCTTGACTCTCAGGTGCAACCAATCGCGCAGTATGGTGCAGAAATCTGGGCGTTTGACAGTGGTACTGAAATTGAAAATTTACATTTATTTGCCATGAAACGTTTTCTGAATGTGGACACCAGAACTCCAAATGATTTTGTATGGTGAGCTAGGAAGGTTTCCTAACTATGTCAACGCTTATGTAAAATGTATTAAATATTGGCTGAAATTAATGTGGATGGACGGAAGTAGGATTCTTTCGAAAGCTTATAAAGTATGTATAATTTGGACAGAAGTGGCAAGAAGACATGGGTTACAAATGTTCGTCAGTGCTTAAATTCAGATGGGTTTACTTTTGTTTGGGATAATCAAAGTGTTCAATGTATTTCAAATTTTATAAAAATCCTTTAGGCAAAGAGTTATAGATTATAGGTGGCAGGATTGGCACAATCACATACAAACCAGTGAGAGATTTGCTGAATATCGACAAGAAAGATCTACGTGCGTGGTGAATTGGAATTGATATGAACAGATATGTAAAACGTGCTTTGACTAGGTTTAGATTTGGTATTTCTGATATTGCTTGCCATCGTTTTAAAAACAGACTTGAACATTAACGAGAAATGTTATGTCGATTGTGTAGTAGGGCTAGAGGATGAAATTCATTTTTTTGTTTTGTTGTCCTGTTCTTCAGGATCTTAGAAAGAAACTAATTAAACCCAAATATTTCAAGAATCCATGTAACTTTCGATTTAATCTGTTATTGTCGTCTAGAAATGAAGCCACTTTTTTAACACTTGCAGCCTTTATATATGAAGCAATGAAAAGATTACGAACAGCAACATTTCAGCGTGTATACAATTATAATTTGTTTCGTTGTTGATTCGTCTTATGCAAGTAAGTATGAAATTTGATATAACATTCAGAGTACTGCCGAAGCAGTTCTTGTCATACTTTTGATTTCTTTACCATATGTGTATAAGGGGGTACCCTTTAGTTACGGGCTTTGCCTATATTGAATAACTTATTCGTATTCGTATTCGTATTCATATTCTCTCTCTCTCTCTCTCTCTCTCTCTCTCTCTCTCTCTCTCTCTCTCTCTCTCTCTCGTAAACGGAACTTTTACTGACAATGAAATAATTCTTCTCGGTGACTTTAATATTGATCTTTCAAAACCCAATCGTCGATGAATTCAAATATTGAGAATTTTGAACTTCATTAGTTCATTGAAACGCCCACTCGAACAGCTCCCCCATCTGTGAAACACTGATCGACCACATTTTATGTCAACACTCAACAAAACATTGCTGAAGTATGTTCTCCTCATAGCGGCTGCATTATCACTCACCTGCTTGTCTTACCTGATTCAGAAAAGGTACAAAAATTCCTAGGCCTGGACACAAAGTCATTACCATTAGATCTAGCATTTTGCTAGATCTAGATCTTGCTGGCTTAGATAAAGACGCATTACCATTTGCCATTAGTCATTACAAAGTCATGACCATTAGATCTAGCTTTTGCTAGATCTAGATTTTGCTGGCTTAGATAAAGACGCATTTCTTTTCGACCTAGCGCATTCATCTCTGTCAAACGTGTATCAGTTCACTGATCCAGATCAAGCATTTCAAATATGGCACAGGTCATTTACAGTTATCTGTGATAAACATGCTCCACTCATAATCAAAAGAGTAAAACATTCCCCCAAACCTCCTTGGCTGACTGACACCATCCAGAACGCTATGCGTGAAAGAAACATGTTATTAAAAGCAAAAACAAAACAAAACAAAACAAAAATCAAGATTAAAAAAAAAACAAAAAACAACGAAATGAATTTACGGCATGTTACCTTCAGCCAAAAAGAAATACTGCCTACATCTTGTTTCCGAAGGGTCTGATAATTCAAAATCAATCTGGGAAGCTATCACATTCTCACAAAAAAAAAAAAATAAATAAAATCGATAAATTATCGGCCTCTCTTGAAGGAATTTCAAATGATGAGTTAAACCATTTTTCTAACATATCTTCCTCAGTCATAACAAATGATCAGTCTTCTTTTCATGATCTTGAATTACTTAAAGAATGTTGTTGTTCTAAAAATGTCGCATCGGAAGCTAACGTTCCTTATGTCACTGTGTATGACGTTTACGTTTACACGCCTCAAGCAGACAGGCACATGCGGTCTTCATGATTTAGATGGTAAGATTCTTAATTTAAGCTTTGTGCTCCTATTATCACAGATTCCTTAACTTATTTGTACGATCTCTGTATTGACAAAGGCTATGTTTCTAAAATGCTTAATGTAAGGTGGATGGATAAGGAGGAAAGAGGAGTAGGGGAGTAGGTGACGGAATAGAGGAAGGGGAAGAGAGCAAGTGGGCACGTCATCTTCCACCAACACCAGCTCGTTGGTTTCCTCTCCCTTTTATTTCAAATCTTAGTTGGGTCGATCCAACCACACTAACCTATTAAGACACAAACAATGATAATCATAAACATGAGGTATTATATATTAAAAAAAATATATACAGAAAAACATAATCATTCAAATTAAGGTGAGACAAGTATCAAACGTTCATAATGGAATTGTGAAATCATTCATTAAAACAATAGGTCTTAGCTTCAAAGAATATCTGAATGTTGTCCCTGCAGCACATAGACATTATCAACATTAAGGTGATTTACAAAAACAAAACAAAACAAACAAAAAAACAACCAAAAGAGCACAAAAGGCCACCCCGTTGTGAACGGTAGGAGGTAAAATATATCTTTGCAATCAATAACATAATCATGTCATAATCATAACATTAACCAATGTGGATCCCCGTTGCGAACGGCAGGATCAACAATATAATCATTTCATAATTGTAACATTAACAAAGAGGCTCCCCGTTGCGAACGGCCGGAGCTACATACAGTCAAAAGCATGGATCATAATTTCATAGCGAAGAATAGTATTATTATACATAAGCACACACACAAAAATAGAACTCCCTGTTGCGAACGGCAAGAGCTATGAACAATGAATGAAATAAGTTAACGTCTAATTTTCAATAGCAAGGCATCACTTGGGCCGCACAACAGTTACACACTTGTATGGAAAAATCATCTGCGTAGGGTCCACATATATGATCAAATTTTAAAAAGGACACATCTTCCACATTAACCAGCCAAACTAAAGCTATTTTTCTTTCTCAGTAGACACACCCACCTCATGACAGTGCGTGCTACGCGCTACAGCTCCTCACGTTTCACCCGCTAGGCCTACACCCTGGCCAAATAATGGCTGTTGCTTTTCAGCCCTGCAATGGACCCACGGGTGTAAACATATTAAACAAATGAACACTCACAGACTAACAGATGCAGCAACCGAATAAACAAACAGACTGACCAATCAGACCAGCTACGTGCGCACAAAAACAGCCCCATGAACGCACAAACAACCGAACGGCATCTAAGTAATTATCTGCTTAATTACTCAGCCCATAAGCCACGCGACCATTCAATCATTCAAACAATGAAGCAATCGAACAACCAGGCAAAACACTCGTTTGTAGACAAGTAGCAATCCAGACAGGCATAAAAAAAAACAACTTTACTGACAGTATCTTAATCATTTGCACAGGCCGCCACGCGGCTTGGTCACACTGTGACTTAATCCTATCGATCTCACCAGCCAACAAGGGCGACGTTTACAAGCCAGTTTGTCTAGTGTTTGGACACAAGGAACCTGCAGGGCGCGCATTAAATTGTATCCACAAATCACAATAAAAGGCAGCAACGTCTGTAATCCATGTTTTCTGGCATCGATTTGCTGATGGCTAACAATACAATCTGTGATAATACTGAATAGCTGTTTTTTTATTTCATTCTTATTAAGCGCCAGCCCCTGCTTAATTGCAGAGTTACTTGAATAAATAATGGTGGAAATTTGTTGTATCACATTTTCAGTTAATAAGAAAATGGAGTTTGTACAATAATAATGTAAGAACATAGAACTTTTAACTTCCATTTACAAGTGTTGTTTCACTAAGATAGTACTCTATCTGCCCTCACTCTAGGTAAAACATAGCCAAAGGCAAAAATCATCAACGTGCCTTTACATTTACAAACACCTGAATAACGGAAACTGCGTGACAGTCTTCACCACACTCTGTTCAGTGAAGAAATGGTCTCAGAGCCAGAACGCTGGGAGTATATAGGCCTCCCAGCCCCTTTCAACGAGATCTTTTGAGAAACTCATTTGTGGCCTGAGTCACGATGGAACCACTAGAAGCGTTTAAGATTTGGTTTCGCTGGGCTGCTCTTGAACTGACATTCTATCCCCCAGGGCCCGACAACCAACGGGGCCGACCGTCATGTAAGTGGCTGGATCTGGAGGAGTGCAGAGGAACATCAAGACAGACCCTTCAGACTCAGTACCTAATGCAAAATCCCGCATGTGTGCACTCCATCGCCAACGACTCCCACCTGAGGATATTTACCTGTCTAAAATCTCAAGTCTACCTCAGCCAAGACAACACCAACCACGGCTCCACTATCTCCTGGGACTGTCTCCTCAGCCTATAAGTAGTCTTCCAGAGCAAGTCATCCAGACCAGCCATGGTCAAAGAGAGGCTCAAGACCTCCTCAACAAAAGCGACACCAATTACGATGTGACTTAAGTCCAATGGCTGTCTCTTCTAAACCAGTCTGCCCACACCAGCCATAGGCAAATTGTCTGCAGAGTGACCAGCCTCTTAACTGCCATTCCAAACTACCAGCTAGGTTACCCCTCACTGTGATCCTGTCCCACGTTTGTGGGGTTAACCACTACAAACTCTCTGTTCTTAAAAGTTGGGCAGAATCATACCCTTTACATATTCTCCCGCGCTGCAAATCATGGGCCCCGTGAATTATAATCACTAAATCCAGGCACAACGGTCTATTGGTCAAGAAAATAGGCATGTGCCAGACGAAGCACCACATACTTGAACATGACTTACGACATTCATATCTGAGGTATACACACACAAGTTCTGAGTTCATTCCTCCTACACTGCAGTGAGAAAAACCTGGAATTTCTTCACAAACATTTATCCGAACCCTGCCCACTTCCTTTCGTGTTGAGTGCGTGCTTCACCAGTCTATAGCAACCCTACTCCGACTCAGACAAGTCCGCACAGTAAAACTATGGTCAGCACATTGCTGCATAATTACTTAATGCCCATTTCCAAGCAAATAACATCCGACTTTTCAGTCACTTAAAAATCACTCAGTCCGCTGTGTAGGGCATCGATCACATAGTTTGGCAAACTTTGTTACACACACACAAAAGAAAGTTCATATCATTGTTCACAAAGACACGTTAGAATACACAAAAGAAAAAAAACGTACATGATTGAAAAAAACAACACCTTAATAATAATAATAATAATAATGTATGGATTTTATATAGCGCAATTCTTGGGATCAACTCATTGCGCTCAGCACACACTCAAACACTCGCACTAACATGTGTTCACACACACACACACACACACACACACACACACACACACACACACACACACACACACACCTACCGACACAGGCGCACTTATCAAGTTCATCGGTTCAAGCGTAAACAATACAGTTATGCATGCAGTACATAAAAAGTCAGGTCATATTAATAGACACAGCATTCAGATATTATGGTTGAAGAAGGCTTTCCTAAAGAAGTATGTTTTTAACTCTGACTTGAATTTAGATACTGTAGGCAGGTCACGTAAGCTGTCAGGAAGAGAATTCCAAAGAGTGGGCGCACTAAAGCTAAATGCTCTCTCACCGACTGTCTTTAACGAGCGCCTAGGAATTTTCAGAAGTTTTTGAGAAGATGAGCGAAGAGACCGAGAAGTTTGATAGGTGGACAGAGAAGCAGAAAGATACTGTGGGAGTGTCCCATCAAAGAAACGATAGGCAAAAATTGCGATTTTGAACTGCCATCGATATTTGATGGGAAGCCAGTGGAGTTCACGTAACAAAGGTGTAATATGCTCATTTTTACGCTTTTTGAGAACAAGCCGAGCTGCACTGTTTTGCACCCTTTGTAATTGTGCAAGCTGTTCTGAAGGAAGTCCTGCTAACACAGAGTTACAGTAGTCTAGTCGGGACATTACCATGGCGGTGATGAGTCTGATTGTTGCCTGTGTGGAGAGGTAAGACCGGATAGAAGCAATACGTCGCAATTCCAGGAAGCATGCACGACAAACATTAGATATTTGGTTCTGCATAGAGAGCGTTTGATCAATGCTAACACCTAAATATTTCACTGACTCTTTGAAAGGTAAAACAACACCATCAATTTCTGCCGACTCAGCTTTAACCATCTTGACACGAGAGGAGGTACCAACAGCCATGATCTCGGTTTTGTCACTATTCAGCTGGAGTTTGTTGCTGGTCATCCAGACTTTTACGTCCCTAAAACATGCGGTAATATCTGATTCAGCACCTTGAAAATCGCTGGTGGTTGCGCTCTTAGAGAGTTCAGTGTCATCTGCGAACTTGTGGAAGTCACAGCCATGGGCAGAAATAACGTCAGATAAGGGCTGAGAATAAAGGGTAAAAAGAACTGGTCCAAGGACAGAGCCCTGGGGAACACCATACAGAACAGGAGAAGGGGATGATTTAGCACCATTAACGATTACCGTCTGTGTCCTGTCAGAAAGGTATGATGTGAACCATTTGAGAACCATATCGTCAAATCCAAAAGTAACCTTGAGTCTCTTGAGTAGGATAGAGTGGTCAAAGAGTATCAAAAGCAGCACTGAGGTCAAGCAATGCTAGAAGGGAGACCAGTTTATCGTCTGTTTTACAAAGGAGGCAGTCTAAGACACTCAGAACTGCAGTTTCTGTGCTGTGGTTTTTCCTATAAGCGGACTGACACACTTCCAGGAGACCATTATCTGACAAATGGGATTGGAGCTGCTTCAAGACAACACGTTCGAGGATTTTAGAAAGAAATGGAAGATTCGATACTGGTCTAAAATTCTTCATATCATTTGCGTCAAGACCACCTTTCTTCAACAAAGGTGTGACAACAGCATGTTTGAACTGTGGAGGGACACAACCAGATGCCAGAGATTTGTTCACAATGGACGTAATCAACGGCACCAGATGTGAGGCATATTGTTTCATGAGGGGAGTGGGGATAGGGTCAAGGATACAACTTTTACCATTATATTAAAAGGCTGTGCCAGTCTTGAATAAAAGTTACTCTGTGTTAGGTTTTCTTATGGGAGCAAAAATACTCCACTTGTTTACTGTTTATCGTTTACTGTTCCCTGCCTCATTTCATTTCCGATCTTCTTATATTTGTTATACAAGTGATGGTCACCGAATTACTGTCTCACAGCAGACTTCAATCAGCCGAAAAAATTACATGTGTCTGCCTAACCAGCTGAAATGCAGAGAAATAGTAAAATGCCTTTTAAATAGCGCACATTCTGAGTACTGTCTAACTGTAAGTTACATGAGGCATGGAGCATCATTTGCCATGCTCTAACGGGAGTATTGCCGGTTTACTCTGGTTTTATTCTTGTGGTCATTATCTGACACGCCAGTTTGCAAAGGGAGAGAAACATAAAAATCAACGTGATCGGGGAACGGGGATAAATTTCGTTCCCGGATGTTCAGTTGGGGGTCAATTCAGAATACTGCCTTGCAAACTGATTGTCTGGTAACGACAGAACAGAAAACCCAAACACTATGTTTATGACCCAGCCAAAAAAAACCCAAACAAAACAAACAAACAAAAAAACAAAAACAAACAAACAAAAAAGAAGAAGAAGAAGAAGAAGAAAATTCCAGCTGCTTTATACACGACAAAGCAACACGCATGCTGCTCTGTTACAGCTCAATCAAAAGCAGCGAACATAGCGCTAATAAATTCAAACCATTTGCACATGTACCATGCCATCGCTCTGCAGCGAGTGCTTTCCCCCATAGTGCAAATCCATCATCTTTCAAACACAAAAAGTCTACCGCGACATGGCCCACGTTATGTCAAGCAGAATATCAATAAACAAAGGGACCTAACTTTCCCTTTTACCAAACGATTACACAGTAGAAACTTCTCTCAAAGATAAAACACGATTTGTTTCAACCACAGTGCAAACAATCTTCATCCCACATTAAAACAAGGGATCATTAAAACAGATTTCAGTCAAAAAGAAAATTCACCGAAAAAAACCTCTCGTTATTCACAACAGTCATGGCAGACTAGCAAAGAGCGACCAGTCCTGGACTCTTACGTTTCTGTTAGAAACATTCTCACACCTTCAGTCTCCCTTGCAGACCTGTGGAGAGGCTTCTCGGGGCATGGGGAAAGTGATGAAAAAGAAATTTCCTGATTTCTAACCTAGTCTCCTCCTCTTACCCATCCAAACCATCCCATGGCTTTATGGTGGAAGGGCCACCCTAGACACACTTAATTCACCCCTTTTCCCAGAAATCAAAGGTTTTAACCTTCACATCACCACCTGGTACCTGGTTCATATCACCACTTTATCTCTACCCCGGAGATCCACAGTGGGCTATATGCCAGTCTGTACAGAGGCAGCTTTCTGGGGATGCACCCCCGCTTTGTCAAGAGCCGTCTTCAATCGCTTTAGCTGGTCTTCCAGCAATTTCACAAGATTCTGACTTCCAAACACCTTCATATTCCTACAGTCTTTAAATTTCTGGAGGTGCCTTACTCCTCACAATAACATAGGCCTCCCTTTGCACTGTTATCATCATTTTCTCTATTGATTTCAGTTTGTCAATAACTTCTGTCAATCTGTTCCGTTCAGCTACATTCATAGTAGCTTGTGTCTTTTTTTTTTTTTTTGACCAGCTTTTATTTGGTTTTATCATTGCATACACAGAAAGAAGCATTTGTACCCACACCAATAAACGTATGCAGTAAATCACAGCGCACAGGAAAGAATAAAAGAGCATTCATTGAATGAAACAATAAATCAGAAATCGTAAGTACAAAACATGCATGTATGATAACGCACATTACAGCAGTATCATATGGTATCATTGTAATGCGGTAACAATGATATCGTGCAGTTGTAACTGTTTCCATGTAATTAATGTTTCCCCATCTTGATGATGGCTGATTTTAAGTGTGTGTGTGTGTGTGTGTGTGTGTGTGTGTGTGTGTGTGTGTGTGTGTGTGTGTGCACGTGCGCGCGTGTGTGTCTGTGAGCTTGTGTCATCTTAATCGCCTTCCAGATCTATGACAAACCAAACAAAAATACAACCAGCAGCCCTTCAAAAAAAATTCTCACCCACATTTAAGAGTACAAAATTATGGATATTCTGCCTACAATCTACTGCAGTCACGCCAACAACACAAAAATCATACTAATTATCAACAGTCAGTGACTACAGTCCAACACATCTGGCAAACATTCTGTGCAGGGCGAAGTCTCCTTTCCCTTGACCTGTAAAGAAAACACTTCAAACTGCAGTCCAACACATCTGGCAAACATCCTGCACGGGTCGAAGTCTCCTTTCCCTCGACCTATAAGGGAAACACGTCCCACCCCTCAACTATAAGTCCTTCACCGTCCGATCAGGCACTCATCCTCTCAGCAGCGTGTCAGGCCTTGGACGCCTAGCACAACAACTGTCTGCTCTCCACGCTGAGGCCAGGGGCTGCTCTCTTAGCAACAGCACTGGACCGCACAGGCCCAGTTTCTAAACAATGTCAAAGGGATACCTGTTAGGAGTCCTCGTTGTCGCTGGGCCTCCCGCGTCCTGAGGTTGGTATGTTCAATCCTGTCGATGACGCCATTTTGTAAGGTAGATGGATAAGGAGGGAAGAGGAGTAGGGGAGTAGGTGACGGAATAGAGGAAGGGGAAGAGAGCAAGTGGGCACATCATCTTCCACACCAACACCAGCTCGTTGGTTTCCTCTCTTTTATTTCAAATCAGAGTTGGATCGAACCAACTACACCAACCTATTAAGACATAAACAATGATTATCAGAAACATGAGGTATTATATAAAAATACATATACAGAAAAACATAATTATTCAATTCAAACCAAAGACAAGTATCAAACGTTCATAATGGAATTGTGAAATCATACATTAAAACAATAGCTGTTAGCTTCAAAGAATATCTGAATATTGTCCCTGCAGCACATAGATATCAAAATTAAGGTGATTTACAAAAAAAAAAAAAAAAAAAAAAAAAAAAGCACGAAAGGCCTCCCCATTGCGAATGGTAGGAGGTAAAACATATCTTTGCAATCAATAACATAATCATATCATAATCATAACATTAACCAAAGGGGATCCCCGTTGTGAACGGCAGGATCAACAATATAATCATTTCGTAATCATAACATTAACAAAGAGGCTCCCCATTGTGAATAGCAGGAGTTACATACAGTCAAAAGCATGGATCATAATTTTATAGTGAAGAATAGAATTATAAATGAACAGACATAAGCACACACAACATACCTTTACATTTACAAACACCTGAATAACGGAATCAGCGTCACAGCATTCACCACACTCTGTTCAGTGAAGAAATGGTCTCAGAGCCAGAACGCTGGGAGTATATAGGCCTCCCAGCCCCTTTCAATGAGATCGTTTGAGAAACTCCCTTGTGGCCTAAGTCACAATGGAACCACTGGAAACGTCTAAAGTGTCTAAGATCTGGCTTCGCTGAGCTGCTCTTGAACTGACATTCTATCCCCCAGGGCCCGACAACCAACGGGGCCGACCGTCATGTAAGTGGCTGGATCTGGAGGAGTGCAGAGGAACAGACCTTTTAGATTCTGTACCTAGGGAAAAATCCCGCATGTGTGCACTCCGTCGCCAATGACTCCTTGGCCTATAATTAGTCTTCTAGACCAAGCCATCCAGACCAGCCATGGTCAAAGAGAGGCTAAAGACCTTCTCAGCAAAAGTGACACCAATTACAATGTGACTGAAGTCCAATGGCTGTCTCTTCTAAACCAATCTGCCCAGAGCAGCCATAGGCAAATTGTCTGCAGAGTGACCAATCTCTTAACTGCCATTCATAATACCTGCTAGGTTACCCCATCACTGTGATCCTGTCCCACGTTTGCAGGATTAACCACTACAAACTCTCTGTTCTCAAAAGTTGGGCAGAATCATACGCTTTACATTAAGTAAGCCAAAATTGTACCTGTCTATAAATATAACCCATCTAATTACAGACGTATTTAAATATTATCAGTTCTATCAAAACGTTTGGAAAAAAAAACATGTCTATAAATATTTTATGTCTAATGTATCGCAAAATAATTTGCTTCATCCCAATCAATCAAGATTTAGAGAAAACAGTTCATGCTTCCAAATGTGATACAATGCACAGTCTTCTAGTTTGGAAATTCTGTAAGTTCAACTTGTTTTAGATAAAGTCTACACTTGGTTTGTTTCAATACGCATCTATACACAATCCTGCGACCATGTTCAGACACTGCTATGCCATCAACAGTCAAACTGTTAATAGTTTGTCCCCGTTGTCCTGATAATAAAGCTTACAGCATCACCACGCGCACTGAAAATTCATCTTCAATGCATAGGGCCAAGTGGCCAGATATTAAGCAACACCATCTACAGTCCTGGTAGTCTGGAAATGTTCCAGCGATTTCCTGTTCAGGAACACACCTTTCACAACTCGTTGCCCAACTGGCTGGCTGCCTATAGTCTGGGGTTCAGTTGGGGTCAAATATACTGATGCAGCACGTCTAGCAACGTTAACTGGGCTATAACCTACTTCTGAGTCATATAACTCTGCAAGGAAGTTTGCTAAGTCTATAGTCCATGTTGAAGATACGCTTCCTGCAGATTGTCCGGACTGTTTTATGCGAGAGTTGTAAGTTTTAGATCTTGATGTTCATCAAGAGCTCAGGATCAGGTCAACTGCCATCTCTGACAATCCTATTTGTGTGTATTCTTCCTGAATAATTGCAAACCAGGAGTCGCAGACGTTTTCGTTGGATGAGGTTGAGAGCTGAATTTGGCTTTGATGACAACATCAGCACTCTGGTTTTACAGGGCAGGTGCACTGGTGGTGCCATCAGGAGTTGCTGCAGCATCGGGTACCCTGCCTGGGTTGGTCAGTTTAGTACAATAATCACTCTTGTAGTCTGGTCCTTCCTCAACTTCCGAGGAAGCTGTGTAATCACGCTAATAGATGGAAACATGTACAGCTTGAAATTCCCCCAAGAGATGGAAGAAGCATCACTAGCTACATCACTGGGATCTTGTCTGTAAGATTCAGAGTGACGTTACTGAGTATTGACCTTGAAGGCGAACAAATCAATTGCTGACGAGAAGCCTACCTTCTCCAATGAACGAGTCATTATGTTTCCTTCATGGTACAAACTGACTCTCTGGAACTCCTTGTCTGCAAAAGTGTTCTCTTTATTGTTATGACTATTATCATTATTATTAGCATTATAATTATTATTATTACTTACATGATCATTATTATTGAGAACATTTTATGCCTAATAAACTGGATGCCTAGCGTTTACAATGAACAAGAACATACATCAGATTGCATGCCGAATGAATTGCAACTACAGGCAATACGCAAAACGCACTGTGCAGACACAAGCTCCCCCTGATTCCATATGAACCACCACCCAGCTTCGTTCTCACAGCCCCCCCCCCCCCCCCCCTCCCCATCACACACCTGTCGACGAAAAACGAATTACTGAATGAATAAACACAGGCATCCAAACACACAAAATACTCCTGAAAACTGCATCAGCACGTAAATGTAGATATCAGTCAGATGGGGAAAGAAGAGTGTTCAAATTGACTGGAAAGAAGGCACGGAGGCGACCGAGCTGACGTGCCTGTTCCACCAGCAGCTCTGCCCCACATCTTGATGGAGATACTCCATGGTCAGACCACTTGTGTGGTTTCATTACAAGAAATAGAATGGCAAGTGCTCGTGCTGTTCAGGCAGCCCATAGCTGTCTTTTCGATCATTAAGAGTATCTGTTCCCCTTTCAACTGTGACTGGAAACAATTCAACGCAAATGTGCACCTTCAACTCGGTATAACTGATGTGAAACTACTTTTCATGTGGTAACCACTGGTTTCCAGGTTTCTGGTCCTCATTCTAGTGAGGAACACTGAGTAATAAGCATACTACAAATCTAAAGCTGCCCGTACACGTTGCACAAAAAGCGACTATCCTATCTACTCCTAGCCTGTCATACGATAGTTTCAAAATTGGGATTCCTACGAAACGGATAGTTTCATGCCCGCATATTTTCTGAACAGAACTCGTTCCTTTTTTTTCTATTCTAGGCAGTGTAAGAGCCAATCGGTGGACGCTTCTTTGTCACAACTAGTTAATTGTCAGAGGAAAGTGGTCGACCGCGGTTTTCTTCAGCCAAAGTAATGGTTTCTTCTTCTTCCTTTTCTCTTAACTAGGGACCTAACGTCAATTTGTTGGTCACAGTAGCGCCTAACTGAAAAAACGGAGGGTTCCCTTTTAATCTAAATCTTCCCTTTGTCAATGTTTCGTGAGAGCTGCAGTGGAGACTTAGGGCTGGTCATGGTATTGTCCGGGCTTTCACTCCCGACATGTTTTGCATGTCATGAGTGGTTGCTCACATAACTTCTATTACAATGTTGCAATTATTTCCACTTCGTTCGTCGTGGTTTTTTTTCTGGGTGTCGTAGCCAGAGAAATTTTCCCTGGTAGCCCAGACACTTTGTGTATATGTAAGTTAGATAGCACTACGTCAGAGCCTCGATACTGCTTTGGGTAAAGTGTCGGATTTCAGCCCTTTGGTGTCAAGCGTTTGGAGATCGAATCACACTCAGAACGTTTTTTTCAAGAATTTTGTGTATTTTTTTGGTTATGATATTATGAATGAACAAAATCTCCTTTTCGTCTTAATCCATGTTTTGTTAATTCTGCATTCTGTCCGTCGAAATTTCCTACAGCGATGACTAAATTTGACACTGATCATGCACGATCATGAACCAGCCGATATGCTGTCCGTGTTAAAACTAGGAGCAACCCGTTTGCCAAGAGAAGATAACTCTCACGAGACGTGCCATTTAATGAACTATCCAAAAGGCAGTTTCAAGCGACATGTCATCGTGTACGACAAATAACTATCGGTAGGCCAGAACAGTCCGAAGATAGTTGTCTATCGTAGTCATGTAGCTATACACGTGTACGATCGGCCTGATGATGAACAATCCCTTTCAAAGAGACTCCTGGTTATGTGGATTGTGTGGACCATCCTTCTGTCTGTAGAACTGATCCCTCAGCTGTTGCTGTGGCCCTCTGAATGGCATTCGACCATTGATTTGGGGGGCCCGGTTCCTACAACATGATCCCATCGGTCGTTCTGCGAATACCATCCCCTTTAATTGTCATCAGAACCGATGCTTGCATCCAGTCAATCCCACTCTTTAACTTCTTCCATGGAACCTATGGGATCATTGCTAACTATTTGTTCTGTGACTGGCAGTTTCCGTATCATCACAGGTTTTCTTGCAGCGTTTTGATGACCACGTGTCTGTACGTGTACGTTTCATGAAAGGAATGTCCACCAATTGCTACTGCGTCTGTGTACTGTCTCTTCGATTGCTCGCTGCATGCAAGGCGTTTTCCCCACTTGATTGTGTATTATTATTATTGTCATTATTATTATTATTATTATCATTATTGTTATTATTATTATTATTATTATTATCATCATCATCATCATCATCATTATCACGAATACTTATAGCGCCTATCCTCGGCTGCAGACCAAGCTCTAAGCGCTTTGCAATCCACACTCGTTTACACAACGGGCTGCCTACCTGGGTAATGCTGACTGAAAAGCTGCCAGCTGGCGCTTCATTCAGGAGTGTAGGAGTGTAGGACTCTGGAAGTGGCTACCGTTGATTTAATAAGGCAGTACCGAACCTGTGCAAGTTTCAGGTCGGCTTTCGTTGCTCGAGTTGGTAGCTGGTTTTTTTTTTTTTTTTTTTTTTTTTTTTAACATAAAATGAGGGGAGAATTGTCGTCTTGCGATTTTTCAGCCGATCATTTGCGTCGAACCGTTTCTTCAATATTTAGTTTCCAGATCTGGCGCGGACACAGCCATTCACGACCTTCGTCAAATCGTTTTGCACTTTGATCCCCAAACCCTCATCCTCTTTGTATGCTTTTTTATAATCTTGAAAGAAATTCTTTCAGTTCGTCAGATCAACATTTTTGTTTGATCAACATTTCTTCTTCATCGGCCAACTCGCCTTCTCCGTGAATACTAATTTTCTAACCACGTGGATCTAATATTCTTTGGTGCCTTTCTCTTTTTTCCTTTTCGTTTTCTTCTTTGAAGTGTTTAGGCTGTGGGCTGACTTTCGAGGTCGGACTCGGCGAGTTTTATTTATTTTTTTTAGTCTAGCTCCTGGAAGC
The DNA here is from genome assembly GCA_033310375.1 of Conus canariensis. Taxonomy (NCBI): domain Eukaryota; kingdom Metazoa; phylum Mollusca; class Gastropoda; order Neogastropoda; family Conidae; genus Conus; species Conus canariensis. The sequence continues at coordinate 12,417,689 of CM065740.1, read as the reverse complement.
TTTGATCCGACTTTTGCACTTGGCGTTAAATTTTTGAGTAACCTGCCCTGATACCTCACGCAAATAATTTGATTGAATATCTGAGCGCTCGGCTTCCTTCCCTTTTTTTCCTGCCATGCTGATGCTGAGATCAGAACTCTGACACTGTGACGACTAGCATGCTAGGAGATGAAGCGTGGATTATCAATAATGACAGGCCTGAAATGCCAAAGAGGGCTGTATGTTAGGACGTAATTTGATGACCGACCTTTCACTGGTAAAAGTCAGAACAGCTCTTGTACTTGTTTTCAAATGTTATTCACTAGATCATAGTGAACGGAACGCACAAACCACAAAAAATCCAACCACATGATCGGCTCTGGCATCGCAAACACTGCAACTGGGAGTGTGTATAGATCTCCTGTGACTAGCATTGACCAGTCGCAAAACGATGAACTTATGGTGATGCACATCTAAACAAAAGTTCCATTTTTGAGCGCTGGCTACTGTTTTTGCATATTGCATTATGATGTGTTCTTAATAGTAACAACTTAAGTCATATTATGATCAACCGCATCATTGCATTTGATTTAAAGGGACAGATTATTAGATGGAATTCTGTTGTTTATGGATGGTAGTTATTTTCTAAAGTTAATTCCATTTTACTTAATTTACTTATTCGTGTAGTTATCCATTTATTCATTTATTTTTGTATGCACATGCATATGGCTTAAGCACAAGCATTGAGTCAATATTGCTGAAGGCTCAGTTACGCTGGACTGTGCACGTCATCAGAATGGACGACAGCCGCATCCTCAGACAGCTGATGTATGGTGAACTCAAAGAAGGCTCACGCAGACAGGGAAGGCCCGAACTGAGATACAAAGATACCCTTAAAAGCGATCTCAGATGGTGCGGAATCCAGCCTCGCGAGTTCCAAACCCTTGCTGCTGACAGATCATCTTGGAGGTCCCTCACCTTCAAAGCAACAGCTGCCTTCGACGAGGACAAAAGACTGTGTCTCGCTGCTGCAAGGGACAGACGACACAGGGGCTCGTCCTCCTCAGTCCCAAACTCAGACCATCGATGCATGTGTGCTTCCAGCTTCGAGCTGCGGAGTCACATAGTCTGTCATCATCATCGCTGATTACACAGACCATCGTCTTCGTCGGCTCCCGACGGACTACTACTACTATTTATTTTTGTATGCATATGGCTTAACGCAGAGAGACAGAGAGAGAGAGAGAGAGAGAGAGAGAGAGTGGGGGGGACGGCAGGGAGGGAGAAAAGGAAAAGAAGAGAGAGGAGGCGAAGAGAGAAAAGAAAATAAAGACGGCACATGTAACCGAACCGAACACATACGCTATTGGTTAGTCAGCAGACGATCTTCTGACTGTCCTGCAGATCGATGAAGAAGAGATAACTTACCAAGAACTCAAAAACAAGCTTGACAACTACTTTGCTGAGAGAACAAACGTAATCGTTGAAAGAGCAAAGTTCAAAGAAAACGAAAACCAGGAAAACCCATGGACAATATATTCAAGATCTGTATAAGCTAGCCGCAGATTGTGAATTTGGACAACTCAAAGAACTCATCCGAGACAGAATTGTAGTTGGAGTACTGAATGACTCACTGTCGGAATAGTTCCAGGCCAAGCCTAAATTAACTCTTACCATGGCAATTCAGATCAGCAGACATGCAGAAGCTCGATGGGAATCGAAAACTGTACTCAGAGATAAACCAGAAGTCAATGCAGTGAACCAACGAAACTACACACAACTGAAATTTCTGAAAAACGTTGCAGCTCCCTCCTCCTCCAGAAAATCTTTCTCATTTGAAGACAGACATCAACAGAATGGCTACTACTGCGGACGAGAACGACACCCAAGACACCAATGTCCTGCCAGAAATACCATTTGTTCCCTGTGCCACAAAAGAGAGCATTACAAAGCAGTCTGTCGCAGCTCAGGAAAGAAGTCCATCCATGAACTCTTCAATGACTCTGACTCCCTGACAGACCTATTTTCTGAGTGCAATTTTAAAACTGAAAATCAGGAAGACTTAGAATTCTTCTTCGGATGTCTTGATCATGAACTTGATGAAATATGGAATGCTACACTGGGTATCAACGGTCACCCAACGACGTTTAAACTCGGCATAGGGGCGTCTGTGTCAGTCATCAGCAACAAAGAACCATGGGTTCAAGACATACCACTCCAGACTGCAGACAAGTTCTTACGTGGACCAGGTGGGTCACTTTTGTCACCAGGAGGTGCCTTCAAGGCCTCCATTTCATACCATGGCAGAGAAGTAACAGAAACGGTGTATGTGCTCAACAGTCAGCCATGCTCTCTCTTGAGCAGAAAAAGCCTGCTTTGAACTAGGAGTGGTGAGAAGAGTGGTTACAGTCAAAACCACACCCACTCACCTACAAGTCAGGCCACCTCAAACTCAGTATCACACAAATCTTAAATAAATGTTAGCGAACCGCCCAGAGAACGTGGACAAACGAGTCAAAAGACGAAACACAACGCGTTTCGACCTCTTAGGTCTTCATCAGGTGAGACATAAACGAATAAAACAACGAAAATTCACTTAGCTTTGATCGCTTCAGATCACTTCACAGGGTTCAGCGCAAGGAAGCGCTGAACCCTGTGAAGTGATCTGAAGCGATCAAAGCTAAGTGAATTTTCGTTGTTTTATTCGTTTATGTCTCACCTGATGAAGACCTAAGAGGTCGAAACGCGTTGTGTTTCGTCTTTTGACTCGTTTGTCCACGTTCTCTGGGCAGTTCGCTAACATTTATTTAAGATTTGTTTAGATTTCCGCCTGCAGTCCTCTCGCTTTGCAACTAGATCAATATCACACGACAATTTATCTCTAGAGTCCTCAGTCAAGAGAGAATTTCCCAATGTCTTCAGTGGACTAGGTCAGGTGAAAACAGAATACACCATCAAACTCAAAGAGTATGCATAACCTATGTGTAGATCGCACGCAGCTCAACAAAGCAGTTCAACGGGAAATCTACCCTATGTTCTCCGTAGATGAAAGTCTGGCAGAACTGGGCTAAAGCAAGACCTTCACACAACTGGACTGCAGAGCGGCTTCTGGCAGATCCCACTGTCCCCTGAATCAACTGAATCAAAACTTTTCACCACTTTCATCACGCCATTTGGTCGATTTTGCTTCAACCACTTTCCATTTGGCATCAGCCCAGCATCAGAAATCTTCCACAAAATGATGACTGAAGGCCTTATTGACTTGGAGGGCGTCATCTGCTATATGGATGACATTCTCATCCATGCAAAAGACCGAACAACCCATGACAAAATTCTCCGAGTGGTTCTACAAAGGTGGCAGGATGCAGGACTGACTCAAAATGAAAAGTGTGAGTTAAAAAAAAAATCAGTGAAATTCTTTTGACATATCGTATATGAAATCGGAGTTCACCCTGACCCTGGAAAAGTGGAAGCTATCAGAAAGTTTCCTGCACCAACAAACGTCACAGAGCTACAAAGATTCATGGGGATTGTCAGTCAGCTGGGAAAATGCATCCCCAAACTCGCTGAAATCAACGCACCACTGCGCCAACGTCTTAAAAAGAACAACTCAAGGACATGGACTGCACCACAGGAGTCAGCATTTCAGCAAATTATAACTCTGCTCACGTCTCCATCTGTTCTGCACACTATGATCCTCAAAAACCCACAATCATCGCAGCAGATGCTTCCAACAATGGCACTGGAGCAGTTCTCTCACAATTTCATGAAGATGGAACACGGAAACCAGTCTGCTTCATCTCAAGATCTCTCACTGATGCAGAACAGAACTATGCAGTGATGGAAAAAGAAGCACTCGCAACAATATGGGCATGTGAGCGATTCAGTGACTACGTTCTGGCCTTCAGTTCACAGTAGAAACCGACCACAAGCCTCTAATGCCGCTTCTGACCACTACTGAACTCTGCAAGATGCCACCCAGAATTCAGTGTTTCTGCTTGAGGCTTATGCGGTACAGTCCAAAACTAGTCTATGTACAAGGCAAATCTAAAATCACTGCTGACACTTTGTCAAGAGCATCAATTGCCTATGTCAACTGAACTGACCTGGATCTCATCAACGAAATGGCAAACTACGCCAAGTATAGACATCCAGTCAACCTCAGCAAATAAGCTCCAGGAAATCTGAAAAAAAAAAAAAACCGACGACATTCTACTTCAAGTACGAGGATACTGCATCAACGGCTGGCCAGCACACATGCCTGAAAACCCCTTGCTCAAACAATACTGGACAGAGACCACTTCACAATCGTCGATGGCCTGCTACTGTTCGATGATCGTCTTGTCATTCCCAGATCCAGACGACTTGACATCATGAACAAGGTACACGAAGGGCACCTTGGAATCACAAAATACAGTGCTTTACCCGTTCAACAGTCTAGTGGCCCAACATCACTACAGACATAAAAGGCATGATCAAAACATTTCCCACTTGTTCTATTCATTGGCCTGAACGAAAGGAACCTCTTCCGCCTTCATCGTTGCCTGATCGATCATGGTCACGTCTCAGGATGGATCTTCTCGAATTGTTCGGGAAAGACTATCTACTTCATAAGGCTTAATTTCCCTACAAATATCAGGTGTCCCTGTGGCTCAGTGGTTAAAGCGCGAGTCATTAAGTGGAAAATGAGCATGTCCAGAGGGTCATGGGTTCGAATCCCAGCCATGGCTCGTCCCAAGATGGGAAAAAAAAGGGGCAGCAGAGGGACATCCGGAGTCATGAACCGGGTGTGGCCCAACCCCCCTAGAGTGTCAGGAGATAAGGGCCGAAACACTTGCTTGAAGGGGGCTTCTCTTCTGAGGACTCTCTGCTGCCACGCTCTCCACGAGTTTCTTTCTACTGATGCATGGGTAAACCATTGACTTCCGGGAATAGGCCGGAGGACGTCCGGGAAAGACCGGAGGACACTGGGAAAGACCAGAACCAAGGGCTCTGTGGGCTGGCTCCCCACTTTGCCTTAAACATGTGGCTACTAAAAATAAAAGGAAAAGATGCTCCCAGGATTCACCGAAAGGGGGAGAGAATGATGAATCCATCGGTGCTCAACCAATCATGACTGCAAATCCCAAACGGACTATGAACATGGACCAAATGGAATATCCATGTGTCTGTGGAAAGCGTTTCGCTACCACCCGTGGCATGAAGATCCACAGAACAAAGATGGGATGTGTGAAGACTCATCTGAATGAGCGGCAGCGCACTGCATCAGCAGATAAGACGTCGGAAGACCAAGGCCAGGATTTAAACCACAGTGCCAAGGACATCCACGCTGTTGGTTCGGATGAGGAATTTGCACAGGCCCTCGATGCCAGGCGCCTGAAACTCAACCTGCCACGAGCAAACGAAACTGAAGATTGGGAGAAACTGGATGCAAAAATCGTCCAAAGACTCGATGCACTGATAGGGAAAAGCACCCTGGAACACAAACTAGCCACATATGGGGACATTGTGTATGCCACATGTAGAGACGCCTATGGAGCAAAACTACCCAAAGAGAAAACACCTCCAAAGAAATCCAGACGCCAAGAAAAGATGGACAAGATCAGGGTCCAAAAGAAAAACCTCAAGATGCAAATGAAGACCGCACTGCCAGCTGAAAAACAAGGCTTGGAAAAACTGTGGAAAGACCTGAAAGAAAAACACAGTGCCCTCAGCAAAGCGGAATCTGCGAGGAAGAGGAAGAGCAAAAAGAAGAAGACACAAGAGCGCTTCTTCAGAGACCCCTTCCAGTTTGCCAGAACACTGTTTGAGCAGCCAAAATCTGGGACCCTAAGTGTGGACAAAGGAGTTCTTGAGCAGCATCTGAGGAAAACATACTCTGACCCACAGAGCAAAGCACCACTCGACATTCAAGGTCTGGTGTGGCCAACCAACCCTGAGGAACAGTTCAATGGCAAGCCTCCAACGTTGGCGGAAATCAAGAAGGTGGTCGACAAAGCCAGAGCCAAATCATCACCAGGGCCAAACGGAATACCTTACCAGCTTTACAAGAAATGTCCCAAGGTGCTGGAGTGGCTCCACAGGCTGCTGCGATCGGCTTGGAGAAACCAGAAGATCAGCGGCCAGTGGATGACGGCAGATGGTGTGTACATCCCCAAAGAGCAAAACTCAAGTGACATTAGCCAGTTCAGGCCAATATCACTACTGAACGTCGAAGGGAAAATCTTCTTCTCTGTCATGGCAGCAAGGCTGACCAAGTACCTGATGGAAAACAAGTACTTGGATGTGTCAGTCCAGAAAGGTGGCATCCCAGGCGTGGCTGGCTGTGTAGAACACGCCACAATGATCTGGGACGCAATCCAAAAAGCAAAAACAGAAAAGAGAGACCTGGACGTAGTGTGGCTTGATCTGGCAAACGCATATGGATCTGTGCCCCATGAGATGATACAGTTGGCTCTTGAGATGTACCATGTGCCAAAGAACATCCGCGACATGCTCAAGAAGTACTTCAATGGCTTCTCAATGCGGTTCTCTACCAAGGAGTACACAACAGACTGGATCAACTTGGAAGTGGGTATTGCAATGGGCTGTGCGATTTCCCCAATACTGTTCGTGCTGGCAATGGAACTCATCTTGAAAGCAGCAACAAACAACGCGAGACAAACAGACCTTGGCGATGGATACAAGATGCCTCCTCTCAAGGCCTTCATGGATGACACTACAGTGATTTCATCCAGAGAAGACGAGACACGTCATGTGCTGGAGAGGCTGGACGACATAGTTGCCTCATCCAGAATGAAGTTCAAGCCAAAGAAATCACGGAGTCTCTCACTGAGGAAAGGAAAAGTGGCCGGATCTGTGGTCTTCAGTGTTGCCAACCAGGCCATTCCAACAGTCACAGAAGAACCAGTCAAGAGCCTTGGAAGATGGTATGATGATACGCTGAAAGACACACAAAGAGCAAAAGAAACCAAGCAGATGGCGGAGGAAGGCTTGGAGACCATTGACCAGTGTGGGCTCCCTGGCAAATACAAGGTCTGGTGTCTGCAGTTCATGCTGATACCAAAGCTGCTATGGCCTCTGATGATATACGACATCTGCACCAGCATAGTGGAGGCAATGGAAGCCAAAATCAACAAGTTCACAAGGAAATGGCTTGGTGTCCCACCCTGTCTGACTGACATAGCGCTGTACTGTCGCCAAGCAAAGCTGAAACTACCCCTGAAATCCATCCTGGAGGAATACAAAGCAGGGAAGATCAGACTTCAAAGCATGCTGGAGGACTCAGGAGACAAGGTGGTAGAAGCAATCAAGCCCCAGCTGAAGACAGGCAGAAAATGGAAAGTTCAAGAGGCGATGGATTCTGCAAAAGAAAGTCTCAAGATCAGAGAAATAACAGGACACACACAGACCAACAGACAAGGACTGGGGGTGACCAAAACTGAATGGTGGTCAAAGGCCAAAGGAAAAGCCAAAAGAGACATGATGATTCAGGAGATGAGAAAAGAAGAAGACCAAAAAAGACTCCAAAAAGCAGTCCAGCAGAGCCAGCAAGGGCAATGGACAACGTGGGAGAATGCACTCCAAAGAAGTCTCACTTGGAATGACATTTGGCACATGGCCCCTCTCAGGATCAGCTTCATTCTCAGATCTGCATATGACCTTCTGCCCTCAAATGCAAACCTGGTGAAGTGGGGGAAAACAGACGATCCTGCATGCCCCCTCTGCCATGAAAAACAAACAGTGGAGCATGTCCTAAGCTCATGTAAAGTAGCCCTGGCTCAAGGAAGGTACACATGGAGGCACAACCAAGTGCTCAAAGAAATTGTACAAGTAGTCTGGGCTAGTACCAACACCACAAAAGGGAAAATCAGGACTCCAAAAGCACCCGCAACATTCTTCACGGCAGGAGGCAGCAAATCATGGCCAAGAACAACAGTGCCACTCGAAACATGCAGGCAGAGTCTGCTGGATGGGGCAGATGACTGGGAGTGCACTGCAGACCTCCCAGAATGGAAGAGTCACCCAGAGATCATCAGCAAGAGTGGCATGAGACCAGACATAGTAGTCCACTCTAAGTCAACCAAGCAGCTGATCATGATCGAGCTCACGGTGCCATATGAGAACAGAATGGAGGCAGCTCAAATCTACAAGACTGAAAAGTATGCTGATCTGGCAAACAGCCTGAGGAGAGAAGGCTATCAGGTCAAAGTCCTCACTGCAGAAATTGGAGCTAGGGGGTTTGTAGGAACGTCTGCATACAGCCTCATGAAACAGCTCTCAGTTGCAGGGAAGGAAAAAACCAGAGCCCTGAAAGCAATGGCAGAAGCGGCAGAGAGGTGTTCAAGCTGGATCTGGTCAAGGAGGAACAAAAGTGAACTTCATAAGGCTTAATTTCCCTACAAATATCAGGTGTCCCTGTGGCTCAGTGGTTAAAGCGTGAGTCATTAAGTGGAAAATGAGCATGTCCAGAGGGTCATGGGTTCGAATCCCAGCCATGGCTCGTCCCAAGATGGGAAAAAAAAAGGGGCAGCAGAGGGACATCCGGAGTCATGAACCGGGTGTGGCCCAACCCCCCTAGAGTGTCAGGAGATAAGGGCCGAAACACTTGCTTGAAGGGGGCTTCTCTTCTGAGGACTCTCTGCTGCCACGCTCTCCACGAGTTTCTTTCTACTCATCGTAGATTACTACTCAAGGTGGATGGAGGTGAAACTGCTACACAAAGTCACCAGTGCAGCTATCATACAACAAATCAAATCTGTCTTTGATGCGCAAGGGATTCCAGATATTGATGTGTCTGATAACGGCCCCCAGTTTGCAAGCTTTCAATTCTCAGAGTTTTCCTCAGAATATAGATGCACACATGTCACAAGCTCACCCAAGCATCCTCAAACCAACGGTGAAGCTGAAAGGGCTGTGAAAACCCTCAAACAGCTCCTGAAAAAGAACAAAAACCCCTACATAACACTTCTCATGTACAGAACCTCCCCACTTCAGAATGGGTTTTCACCAGCAGAATTCCTCATGGGAAGGAAACTACAAACCAAAGTGCCAGCTATCCCCAAACTCCTCAGACCATCTATTCCAGACTGCAATGCTATTGCGAAGAACGAAGCTTTTGTGAAAGCTAAACAGAGTGAAAACTACAAGAGACCTGCTGCACGAAACCTCCCACCACTGAAAATCCGAGACTACGTGTGGATTGATATGAAACGACATGGTGACGTCATCTCAACTTCAAACAATCCCCAACACACCAAAGGGAATCATCCGACGCAACGGGTGTGCCATCATCGCTACCCCACGAAAAACCATGAAGTCCACCTCAAGAAATGACAGCACCAAGGCCACAGAACACCATGGCAAATCCCAGGCTCAAATTTACAACCAGCTGCAAATGAGCAGACACTACCAAACCCACTTCGAAGAGACCCTACCAATCCCACACCTTCCGGCCAGAGACAGTTCTGTCGATATGGACGGCGTGTCGTGAAACCAGTCAAACTGAATTTAGGATTCATCAACCAATAGTGAAGAACACTGAATTTCAATTTACTGGCGATTAACAAAACGTTCAGAAAGAATGGAAAATATAAGTATTGTTACATTTTAATTTGTGTACTAATTAGTCATTTGTTCAACCAAAACAGTTTGTTATTTCATCTCATTTAGTTAATCATATTTCATATTATTTAGTTAATAATATTATTTACTTAATCATCTACTAATCTAAATTATTCAGTATTGAGTGCATGAAATGACAAGCTGCACTGCAAATATTTTCAGGCGACAAAATGACACTAACGGTTTGCAACAGTGTTTTCAGAAGACGATCTCAACAGTTTAATTTAACTCGAAAGGGAGATGCGGCATGCTTGCCTTTCGATATTGGTTTTGTTATTCATGGGACACTTAAGGAGCGAGTAACCCGATCGTCTTCACGACGAGTAAATATATCATACAACACGAAACGGCTTTGCCTCTGATTCACTGAACACTTTTCTAACACAAATACTACAAGGATGGCATCCCGTCTCTCCATAAAACCGATTCATTTGGGGTCTTGGTATGAACGCCAAGGAATCTCTTAAGTGCATACAAGTGAACCTTTTCGATGTGTGTTACTGTTTTATCCAATCCCCACAGTTCCGCGCCATACACAGCAATAGGTAGAATTTGAGAGTCAAATATTAAAAAAAACACATTTAAAGAATGACTTTTAAGCGAGAATAAGTTATGGATAATACACAATAGAGCTTTCTTTGCTCTGTTTCCCGGGTGTTCACAGGCAACTTCTAAACTAAGACGGGTAGTGAAATATATGCCAATATATGCCAAGATATCTATAACAGTTTACAACGGACATTTCTTCACCATTTACGAACCATCTCTCTTTTGTTGGCCTATATTCACCTTTCCTAAACACCACAATGTTGCTTTCGTGCATGTTAATTTTTAGTTGAAATCCAGGTGCTGCATGACAAAGATTGTTCAACTGATTGTGGAGACCCATAGGTGTTTCAGATAGTAATGTGATATTGTCGACTGTTTGTGTGTTGCAATTAACTGGTTTTGCAGACAATATTTCAGACAAAAAATTTAGATATAACTTAAATTACAAGCTTTGCACTACACAACGCATGTACACGCGCGCGCACACACACACACACACACACACACACACACACACACACACACACACACACACACACTGTTGACCGCGGTTATTCATCTGTAGAAGAAAGATTTCCGTGCAGCAGTCGGTGTTCAGTTGAGTCAGTTTCATTGTTAGGCTGGAGGATGTAATTTCGTGAAATCTGGATTTTTTTCGGGTAGCAGGCATTGCTTGTGCAGCACTCAGATGAAGCTTTACAACCGCGCGATGTTAAACTTTAGGTTGAAAAGGCATTTCTCCGCATAGTAATGTTTGTTGGGTTACCTAAGGAGAAGGGAAATCCGTGTAGCTGACGACCAGTTCACCTGATTGTCGTCACCAACAGGTGATTTGATTGGGATGCTGGTGTGGAATTGACACTTTTTCCTTTGACAGCAAGCTGCATAGGCAAACTTTCGCCAGGTCTCCGGGCTGGTGTAGGCTGGGCAAAGTACAACTCTTTGCTGATATAGTGTGGTTGGTGGTATTTACCAGTCTAATCTATGGAACTGCTTTTGTGGTTTGAGACTAGAAAAAATCCTAAATCGGTGTTTCTGTGTTTAGCCATCTGTATCTGCTCTGGCGCGGTCGGTGGACGTGCTGCTTCGTCTTACATCCAGTGACTCTTCATTTGTGTGTTGCGAAGGTCGAGTGGTTCCTGCCTGTGTTTATCCTCCATGTAACCCCATGGTAAATGCAGGGTATCCAACTGTGCATTTTTCAACCTTGTTTGTCATCATGCTGTATACTTCCGCTTCCATCGACTTGGCTACATGAGTGGTATGTTGTGACATATCTCAAGAATGAATTTGTTCGAATGCCTCTGTTTCCTGCAGAGACCGACACGGTGAAAAGAAAGTGTAGTTGTAGTTGTGATGTAGCTTTTGCGTGCGCGCGCGCGCGCGCGCGCACGCACGCACGCACGCACGCACGCACACACACACACACACACACACACGTATGTATATATATATTACTTTTGTCAAAAATGCACAAACTACTTGGGCATAAAGCTGGGCTGTACAGAGACGACGGATTGGCGGCATTGGACGATACACCTAGAGAGGTAGAGTATAAAAAGAAAGAACTATGTAAATTGTTCCAAAATCACAACTTAAAAGTTACAATAGAAGCCAACAAAAAAGTAGTCAACTACTTGGATGTAACATTAGATTTTAACAAAAACCAATACAGACCATACAAAAAACCCAATGATACACCATTATATGTAAATTCCATGAGTAACCACCCACCACCAATCATAAAAACTATACCACAAGGGATAAACAAGAGGTTATCCAGCCTTTCCTGCAACGAAGAAATATTCAATGATGCAGCAACAGATTACCAAGAAGCACTGTTGAAAAATGGATACAACTACAAGTTGAAATATGAACCTGAAAGTACCACTGGAAGCAGGAAGAAAAATAGAAAGAGGAAAATAACCTGGTATAACCCACCATATGATGGTAGAGTGAAAACCAACATTGGCAAAGAATTCTTCAAAATTTTAACAGAATCGTTCCAGAAAGACTATAAACTTAAAAAAAAAGTATTCAATAGGAACACTATCAAACTATCTTATTCTTGTATGCCAAATCTTAAAAAAAAATTGATACTTCAAATAAAAAGAAAACCAAGGTCAAAAACGAGGGTGACAAACGGAAAACTTGCAATTGCACAATCAAAGAGCAATGCCCTCTGAACAACCAATGTCTCTCTGATAACATCGTATACCAAGCCACTGTGACAACGAAAAGCGGCAAAGAGACATACATAGGGATTACAGAAAATAAATTCAAAGCTAGGTACGCCAATCACAAGCAATCTTTCAAGTATGAAAAATACAAACACCAAACAGAATTAAGTAAACATGTATGGGATCTTAAGAAAACAAATACAGATTTTAACATCACATGGAAAATAATCAGAAAAGCAGCAGCATACAATAATAGCACAAAAAGATGTAATTTGTGCACAACAGAAAAGTGGATGATTCTATACAAACCTAGTATGGCAACATTGAACACAAGAGTTGAAATCGTAGACAGTTGCAGGCACAAAAGGAAATTTTTATCAACAAGTATAAAATAGCAACCCTGATAGGACCCCTCATACAATAATACTTAATAAAGAAAGCCTTGCTACCTTAACAGGGCCCCCCTTGCACAACACGTGCAACACAACCAAACCGAACTACAGCTCACAATTCAAAACATATATATAGACATATATGTTTTGAATACTACGGTATTGCACACCAGCCTTTTTCTGGGATAGCATTCTTGTTAAAACCGAAAAGGCAGAGGAATCAAATTACCACTTTCCGAGGTCACTGAGGAGAAACAATCAGGTTTCGAAATATCGGTATATGACCAGGAATTATATGTTAGTGAGCTTCCTCCCCATTGGAGATTGTCTCCCCCTTGGAGACTATAACTTGCTGAAGGCTCATTTTGAGAAGCATTTATTTTATTTTTTTCCCCATTCACCCACTCAAGCACATACTGTTAGTTAGGCAGAATTATCTACCACTGCAGATGTGAATGCTAATCTCCCCCTATTTCTTCAATCTAAGACATAAGAGCTAGCTTTGTTTATAATTGAATATTTCTTGCAGTCATTGCAACACCAAGCTGCTCTGTAAGTTGCTGGAATGGTGCTCGGTTCTTATCCTTGGAATTTATTAGTTTATTGTAATTTAGTCCCTTGTGGATTTATTCCAAGAACTGGCCCTCAGCGCTTGTGTCTTAAGAGGTTATCTTTTTATATTTTCTACTTTTCACAAGAAAATGTAGCTTGTTTTGCTCTTTCATGATTTTCTTTTGCTTCTTAGGTGGCACCTTTGGTTGGTTTTTTGAAAACTCAACAAACATACTACGGTATTGCACACCAGCCTTTTTCTGGGATAGCATTCTTGTTAAAACCGAAAAGGCAGAGGAATCAAATTACCACTTTCCGAGGTCACTGAGGAGAAACAATCAGGTTTCGAAATATCGGTATCTGACCAGGAATTATATGTTAGTGAGCTTCCTCCCCATTGGAGATTGTCTCCCCCTTGGAGACTATAAACTTGCTGAAGGCTCATTTTGAGAAGCATTTATTTTATTTTTTTCCCCATTCACCCACTCAAGCACATACTGTTAGTTAGGCAGAATTATCTACCACTGCAGATATGAATGTTTATCTCCCCCTATTTCTTCAATCTAAGACATAAGAGCTAGCTTTGTTTATAATTGAATATATATATATATATATATATATATATATATATATATATATATATATAATTGAGGTCAATAGCAGGGATTGGCACGGGATCTGAAGAGAGGAAGGACCTCGAAACAATTTTGTAATCCCAATTTTAAGATTTACTTTTAATCATTATTTTAGCTGCTGCCACATGGTTGAGAACTTTTTCAAAAAAAAAAAAAAGAGCCGGAAAATATACTACCAGCTAGAGAAACAGCTCCACGCGTCGAGCACTTTAAACCTGGCTAGCACTTTTTTTGGAAAAAAAATGGAGAAAGTAAATTTTAATCTATCAACCAAGAATATCCCCTATGCTACACCAGAGAGCTACATAAAAAGGCTAATTGAAAAAACGGAAAAATTTGTACGCAATTTAAGATGGAGGGCTTTCTTTTACCTTAATCCTAAAGCACAGCAGGAAAAGACAGAAACATATGGAATCAACTCATGGAGATCTCCACCAGTTATTGAAGAGATGAGAAGTTTTGAGGAAAGATTAAAAAGCATGATTTCCACCATTAAATTTAGGAAAATAAACAACAACTTCCAAAAATCTCTGAGCAGCAATATAAAAGATGTAATGCATGATAAAAGAATATTTGTCAAAGCAGACAAAACTAGTAATTTTTATAAAATGGAAGTAAAAGATTACGAGCAGCTCCTCAGTAAAAAAACATCCAAAAGAACTACAAAAAAGCTGAAGAGGAAACATGTACTACCATCAGAGAAGAAGAAAAGAAACTGGTGGAACGCATAGAACTAAGTGATAGGATAGAAACCACGGCAAAAAGAGAAGCATTCATAACACTCAAAGATCATCAGCCTAATTTTCAAAACAACCCCTCATGTAGACTGATCAACCCCACAAAGTCTGAAGTAGGAAGAGTAAGCAAGCAAATTCTAGAAAAAAAAATAGTAGCTGACGCCAAATCAAATTTTGAACTGAACCTTTGGAAAAATACTAATGAGGTGGTGCAATGGTTCCAAAAATTAAACAAACAAAACAGAACAACCTTTATCGCATTCGACATTGTGGATTTTTACCCATCCATCAATGAAGAACTGCTCAGGAAAGCTTTAGAATTTACTACCAAATATACTGAGATAACAAATTCAGAATTGGAAATTATATTCCACACACAAAAAAAACCTCTGTTGTATAATAAAAAAAAGGAGCCTTACATGAAAAAAAACAGATTTTAATTCCACTTTTGACGTTACAATGGGTTCATACGATGGTGCAGAAACATGTGAGATAGTGGGCCTGTTATTTTGTCAAAAATGCACAAACTACTTGGGCATAAAGTTGGGCTGTACAGAGACGACGGATTGGCGGCATTGGACGATACACCTAGAGAGGTAGAGTATAAAAAGAAAGAACTATGTAAATTGTTCCAAAATCACAACTTAAAAATTACAATAGAAGCCAACAAAAAAGTAGTCAACTACTTGGATGTAACATTAGATTTAAACAAAAACCAATACAGACCATACAAAAAACCCAATGATACACCATTATATGTAAATTCCATGAGTAACCACCCACCAACAATCATAAAAACTATACCACAAGGGATAAACAAGAGGTTATCCAGCCTTTCCTGCAACGAAGAAATATTCAATGATGCAGCAACAGATTACCAAGAAGCACTGTTGAAAAATGGATATAACTACTAGTTGAAATATGAACCTGAAAGTACCACTGGAAGCAGGAAGAAAAATAGAAAGAGGAAAATAACCTGGTATAACCCACCATATGATGGTAGAGTGAAAACCAACATTGGCAAAGAATTCTTCAAAATTTTAACAGAATCGTTCCAGAAAGACCATAAACTTTTTAAAATATTCAATAGGAACACTATCAAACTATCTTATTCTTGTATGCTAAATCTTAAAAAAATAATTGATACTTCAAAACCAAGGTCAAAAACGAGGGTGACAAACGGAAAACTTGCAATTGCACAATCAAAGAGCAATGCCCTCTGAACAACCAATGTCTCTCTGATAGCATCGTATACCAAGCCACTGTGACAACGAAAAGCGGCAAAGAGACATACATAGGGATTACAGAAAACAAATTCAAAGCTAGGTACGCCAATCACAAGCAATCTTTCAAGTATGAAAAATACAAACACCAAACAGAATTAAGTAAACATGTATGGGATCTTAAGAAAACAAATACAGATTTTAACATCACATGGAAAATAATCAGAAAAGCAGCAGCATACAATAATAGCACAAAAAGATGTAATTTGTGCACAACAGAAAAGTGGATGATTCTATACAAACCTAGAATGGCAACATTGAACACAAGAGTTGAAATCGTAGACAGTTGCAGGCACAACAGGAAATTTTTATCAACAAGTATAAAATAGCAACCCTGATAGGACCCCTCATACAATAATACTTAATAAAGAAAGCCTTGCTACCTTAACAGGGCCCCCCTTGCACAACACGTACAACACAACCCAACTGAACTACAGCTCACAATTCAAAACATATATATATGATTGAGGTCAATAGCAGGGATTGGCACGGGATATGAAGAGAGGAAGGACCTCGAAACAATTTTGTAATCCCAATTTTAAGATTTACTTTTAATCATTATATATATATATATATATATATATATATGTGTGTGTGTGTGTGTGTGTGTGTGTGTGTGTGTGCGTGTGTGTGTGTGTGTGTGTGTGTAGAGAGAGAGAGAATGCGAATGCGAATATTTATTCAGATTAAGGCCATAGCCCATACTGAAGGGGTGGTACCCGCAATATACATGATATCAATTGCTGAAATGAAGGAAAATGACAAGAGAAAGCAAGTACATATGCATCATACAGTGTTATTAGGAATACACAGTACGTAACCTCTTTTGTGCTTGATAAATGTACATAGCAAGGTTAAAGAGGATGTCTTCATTTCTCGACGCCAGGAGTAAATTAACTCTGAAAATACAAGGGTCAGAATAAAACTTTGGCTTCATGAATTTTATTCTGAGGTCATGAAAAGCAGGACAGCAAAAAAGGAAATGGATTTCATCTTCCTTGGCCAGGTTACATAAACGACATGTCATTTCATTATCACTCACAACACTGTATCTGAAACGGTGACAAGCTATATCAGAAACACCAAATCTAAACCTGCTTAGCGCACTCTTAATATATCTGTTCATATCGATTTTAATGTATGGCCCTATCACATTAGTTGTTTTAAAGAGTCTGTACTGCGCAAATCTGTCACTGCTATAAATATGATGGAGCCGGAATAGCTCAGTTGGTAGAGCGCCGGACTCGTAATCTTGGTGATCATGGGGTTGCGGGTTCGAATCTCCGCCGGGGCGTTTCGGTACAGGGGGATTTTTCCCTCGGAGTTAACATTGGTTCTGACTCCATTTCCCATACAGTCCTTCGAATGAGACTATAAACCGAGGTTCCGTGTGTGAACGCACGCACAACATCTTGCACACACGTAAAATGCCATCACCAACTTTCGGAAGAGTAGGCCAGTTGGGCCGTTGGTATGGATGACACGTTACACATAGCATGCACCCTGCGTGAGAAATGGAAAGAATGAAGTAAGGAAAATGAGTGAACGGTATTGGACGATATTGACTTGATGACACGGGAAATGACTGAATGAAGCGCCAGCTGGCAGCTCTTCAGTCGGCACTACCCAGGTAGGCAGCCCATTGTGTAAACGAGTGTTGATTGTAAAGCGCTTAGAGCTTGGTCTCTAGCCGAGAATAGGCGCTATATAAGTATTCATTATTATTGTTATTATTATGATCATGCCAGTCCTGCCATCTGCCATATGATCATGCCAGTCCTGCCATCTTGATGGTCCGAAGTCAGTAGGCTCTTGAATCCTATGCTTATTTCTTGATTCAATTGTTGCTCTTTAGAGTTTTTTATGGAGAGAGAGAGAGAGAGAGAGAGAGAGAGAGAGAGAGAGAGAGAGAGAGAGAGAGAGAGACCTACATATATACGTACATAATACAGATAGCTAGCTAGCTAGATAGATAGATATATGTATATGATTCCCGGCACTTGCATGTCAGTAGGGAGGACAGAGGCTGTGGGCTGTGGTGCATGGCAGGTCCAATACAAACCAGTGGTGTGAGATATGGGTCCGTGTTTTCAAGACTGTCGACGTTTTCCACGCCTGAGTGTTGCTGGCAGTGACGGAGACATTGGGTGTGTGGTGGAGCTCAGGAAAGATTGCGCATAGTGTGATAACGAAAGACAAATCAACGGTATTGACACAATTGAAACAACATCAGTATTTGTGTGTGTGAGTGCGTGTGTGTGTGTGTGTGTGTGTGTGTGTGTGCGCGCGCGCGCGCGCGCGCGCGCGTGCGTGCGTGCGTGCGTGCGTGCGTGCGTGTGTGTGTGTGTGTGTTTCTTTTGAATGATGCGTGGCGAAATGTTGTCATGTCATACAGTAATCCGAAGAGCGTGACTGTTGGTAGTTCGGTGTGAATGTATGCCAGTCTATATGTAATGTGTGTGTTTCATTAATAAATATTTGTTGGTTGAACCTTTTAATAAAGTTAAAAATAACTAGATGTAAAGCACATAAACGTGCTCTCTCAATTTATCCTGAATACGCGTGAGATATTTCATAAAAAGGAAAAACCGTCTTGGGCTGGTTTAACCATTAGTAATGGCTATTCTGGTAAACATCGGCCATCATCTGTGACCTATAATAAACATATTTACACATTTTCGGAAAGATCGGCCAAGAACTTTCTGAGATTTTCCATACAGAAGAAACCCATACCATTATGGGCCGTTAGTAACGGCTATAACGGTAAACTTGAAATCGGGCATGCTCCGTGACCCATAATGAACATACCTACAAATTTTCAGAAATATCGGCCACGTACTTTCTGAGATATTCCATGAAGAAGAAAAATTGTTAGGGGCCGTTATAGCCGTTAGTAACGGATATAACGGTAAACTAAAACGTCGGGCATCATCCGTGACCCATAATGAACATACCTAGAAATTTTCAGATAGATCGGTCAAGTACTTTCTGAGACATTCCATAAAAAAGAAAAACCGTTGTGGGCCGTTATAGCTATTAGTAACGGATATAACGGTAAACTAAAACATCGGGCATCATCAGTGACCCAAATAAACATACCTGCTAATTTTCACAAAGATCGGTCAAGTACTTTCTGAGATATTCTATAAAGAAGAAAAAACATTACAGGCCATTACAGCCGTTAGTAATGCTATAACGGTCAACTAAAACATCGGGCATCATCTGTCGCCCATAATGAACAGACCTAAAAATTTTCAGAAAGATCGGCCACGTACTTTCTGAGATATTCCATAAAGAAGAAAAACCGTTATGGGCAGTTATAGCTGTTAGTAAAGGTTATAACAGTAAACTAAAACATGGTGTATCATTCGTGACCCATGATGAACATACCTACAAATTTTCGGAAAGATCGACAAAGTGCTTTCTGAGATATTCCATAAAGAAGAAAAACCGTTATGGGCCGTTATAGCCGTTAGTAACGGCTATAATGGTAAACAAAAACATCGGGCATCATCCGTAACCTATAGTGAACATACCTGCTAATTTTCACAAAGGTCGGCTAAGTACTTTCTGAGATATTCCATAAAGAAGAAAAACCGTTACAGCCGTTAGTAACGGCTATAACGGGGTAAACTAAAACATCGGGCATCATCCGTGACCCATAATGAACATACCTGCTAATTTTCACAAAGATCGGCCGAGTACTTTCTGAGATATTCCATAAAGAAGAAAAACCGTTACAGGCCGTTACAACCATTAGTAACTGCTATAACGGTAAACTAAACACGGGGCATTATTCGTCACCCATAATGAACATACCTGCTAATTTTCACAAAGATTGGCCATGTACTTTCTGAGATATTCCATGAAAAAGAAAAACCGTTACAGGCCGTTACAGCCGTTAGTAACGGCTATAACGGTAAACTAAAACATCAGGCATTATTCGTGTCCCATAATGAACATACCTTGAAATTTTCAGAAATATCGACAACGTACTTTCTGAGATATTCCATAAAGAAGAAAAAACGTTACAGGTCGTTACAGCCGTTAGTAACGGCTATAACGGGGTAAACTAAACATCGGGCATCATCCATGACCCATAATGAACATACCTGCTAATTTTCACAAAGATCAGTCAAGTACTTTCTGGGATATTCCATAAGGAAGAAAAACCGTCACAGGCCGTTACAGCCGTTAGTAACGGCTATAACGGTAAACTAAAACATTGGGCATCATCCGTGACCCATAATGAACATACCTACAAATTTTCAGAAAGATCGGCCCAGTAGTTTTGTCTGGAGCGAGTGGAATACATTTTGACCACGGACGGACGGACACACACACACACACACACACACACACACACACACACACACACACACACAGAGCATTTCTTCGCTCCCATTCTAAAGTACTCCATGTACATACATACATAAATTGTGTGTCGTGTGTTCTGTTGTTTTATGTAGGATGGGTAAATGTTATTGTCACAGGCGTGATAAACATTATCCGCTAATAATAAAATGAATAAATCCATGGACCTGAGAGTGAGTATTGAACTGTGTTTTCCATTCTGAATTACATCTTGAGCTAACTCAATTACTCTTTTAGCAATAGTTCGAAAACTATTCTCTTGGAATCGTAAGTTGTAGGTAGCTTTTATTGACTTTGAAAAGGCGTTCGATTCTGTTTCATTTTGTTTGGCCTGTTTTACGTAACAATGGGATTAAGTTAATATCTATAAAGGTATTAAAAGTATGTATGGCTGTGTTGAAGTATAGGTAAAAGATGGTGCTGATTTTTCTGACTATAACACGTGCACAAGAGGTGTTAGGCAGTGTGATGCCTGTAGCCCTGTTCTTTTCTCCTTACTCAGACAGAGAGAGTGAGAAATAGAGATTCAAAGTGGAAGCAGGAACATGATAAGTATATGCGTCTGCGCCTGTGCATCTGTGTGTGAGAGCAATTGCGCGCGCGAGCGTTTGTATGTATGTGGGTGTGTGTGGGCGTGCGCCGCGCGGCCGTGTGTGTGTGTGTGTGTGTGTGTGTGTGTGTGTGTGTGTGTGTGTGTGTGTGTGTGTGTTTGAGAGAGAGAGAGAGAGAGAGAGAGAGAGAGAGAGAGAGAGAGAGAGAGAGAGAGAGAGAGAGAACACTCTTGTGGACTTCTAAGGTATCTCTTACGTTATTGTAAAAGAAGACGGAAATTCGACGCATTGTGTTTTTCACGCTCAAAAATCCCACAAAATTCTCCCAGCTCTGCCAGAACTGTCCACAGCTGTAGGAAGGATTTTCTCTCAGCAGTACCATAGGAAGAGAGATGACAGCTGTAGAAAGGATTTTCTCTCAGCAGTACCATAGGAAGAGAGATGACAGCTGTAGAAAGGATTTTCTCTCAGCAGTACCATAGGAAGAGAGATGATGGCTTTAGAAAGGATTTTCTCTCAGCAGTACCACAGGAAGCGAGATGACAGCTGTAGAAAGAATTTTCCCTCAGCAGTACCTCCAGTCTGAGTAGGGCTATAAGGCGTATTTCTCAAGTTACTCTTCCAACGCAAGAGGAGTCGCAATTCTGTTTAATAACAACTTTGAATTTAAGGTTAAGCAAATTGTTAAGGATGATTCTTGAAACTTTCTCATGACACATGCTGAGATACATAGGGATGATTACCTTTTAGTTAATATATATGGGCCAAATAGGGACGACGCAGAATTTTACAATTGTCTCAAACAAAAAATTGTTGGGCTTGGTATAGAAAATGTTATAATAGGTGGGGATTTTAATCTGGTCCTTGACCCTTCTAGAGATTATCATAATTACAAACATATGAATAATCCTCATGCAAAACAGGCTGTTGAAAACATGATCGAAAATCTAGACCTGAATGATATTTGGCGGGAACTAAACCCAGAGTGTCGCTGTTTTACGTGGAGGAGAACTAATCCATTTCAACAGGCCAGGCTAGATTTCTTTCAGATATCAAACACAGTTGTTTCTTATACTGATGAAGTAGACATCGAATCCGGTTATAGAACAGATCACTCTGCTGTGTTATTAAAGCTAAAATTTAATGCAGACATAAAACGCAATACTTTTTGGAAACTTAATTCGTCTCTGTTGAAAGATAAGTCATATTTAGATGAAATTAATACTGTGATTGAAAAGGTTAAAAAAGAATACTCTATAAATACAGAAAATATTAATGAAACACACGAAAAATTACAATTCTCAATTTCTGATGATCTATTTCTCGATTTCCTGTCAATGAAAATAAGGTCGAAAACGATTGCTTATGCTACTGCGAATAAAAGAAAGAGTAATGAAGAGGAAAAACAATAAGAACAAGACATTATTAAGTTAGAAAAAAAGAAGTGAAAACTGAAGATGATATTAAAATCATTAACGAGAAAAAAGAACGACTGTCGGATATCAGGGGAAAACGAATAGGAGTTTTGTTAAGATCACGCGCTAGATGGATAGCAGATGGGGAGAAAGTTAGTAGTTATTTTTGTAATCTTGAAAAACGGCATTACATCAGTAAAAACATGGCTAGACTAATTGATAAACAAGATCATCATGATCAGCAGGCACACGGAAGACAGACGAACACGCTTAATGATGTTTTGCGATCCAATATAATCTGACTAGAAGTGGAACAAAGTAAACCGCCATGCCGAGCGTCGGTCTCCTTGCGCATGCGCGTCTTACAACCGAATTCTATCACAAAGATAATGTTTCAACAAATCAAAAAGACATACTAAAAGAAGTATATAGTTTCTATAAAACATTATATATACAGAAAATGCTGTAGAAAATTGGGATATAAAAGATTTGGTGGAAGACATCCCCCATTTAATGAAACAGAAGCAGCGGACTTAGAAGGTTTTATTACATTGGAGGAAACAACATATGTCTTAAAGACAATGAAAAAATAATAAAAGCCCCGGTTCCGATGGCTTTACTACTGAATTCTTTAAAGTCTTTTGGAAACAGATTGGTATATTTGTCGTTAGAGCATTAAATGCAAGTTTCAAGAAAGGAGAACTGTCATGTGTACAAAGAGAGGGAATCATTACATATATACCAAAAGGTGATAAATCCAGACAGTACATAAAAAACTGGAGACCTATTTCTCTGTTAAATGTCGTTTATAAGATAAGATCCTCTTGCATTGCCAACAGAATAAAATCTGTGTTGCCTAAAATCATAAATGAAGATCAGACCGGATTTATTAGAAATAGATACATCGGCGACAACATAAGATTGATATTTGACACTATATCCTATTTAGATGAAAATGATCCGCCTGGTTTGTTGTCAAACATAGATTTTGAAAAAAGCCTTTGATTCGATTAATTGGGAATTTATGTCTAAAGTCCTAAAGGCATTTGGTTTCCAAAGAGATATTTGTAGATGGTCAAGCACATTCTACAAAAATATCAAGTCTTGTGTTATTGTGAACGGACAGGTTTCACATTGGTTCGATATTAAAAAAGGATGTCGACAAGGAGACCCAATTTCACCATATCTGTTCGTAATTTGTGTCGAAATATTAGCCATTATGATAAGGGAAAATCGAGATATTCAGGGAATCAGAATGAATGAAACTGAATTTAAGATATCTCAATATGCTGATGACACCGAGTTCTTATTCGCAGGGGATAAGAAATCCTTTGAAACTTGTATTGAAGTTCTTTTAAGATTTGACTGTATCTCAGGTCTTCATATGAATTGAGTAAAACGAGCGCAGTTTGGCTTGGAAGTGTAAAAAATAGTCAAAACCACTACATGGACCACTTAGAAATTGTATGGAATCCACAAAAATTTCGAATACTTGGTATATGGTTCACAAATGACTTGAAAGATTGCATAGAAATAAACTATGCAGAAAGACTAGCAGATGTAAATAATTTGTTCAAAATATGGGTAAAACGCCAGATTACGCCCCTAGGTAGAGTAGCAATTTTGAAATCCATCATCCTTTTAAAGCTGACTAATCTTTGGCTGTTTTTACCAAACCCAGATGTTTTCTTTCAAACATGCCAGAAAATATGTTACAAGTTTGTGTGGAATAAAAATCCAGAAAAAACAGTCGAAAAACAGTGCATAAAAGCATACGGAATGGAGGTATTGGTCTTCCTGATGTAAAAACCTACTTCACATCTTTAAAACTATCCTGGATTCGTAGGACTGAGAGATCAAACCACAAATGGAAACATATTCTTCTCAGTAATTTTCCTCATTGGCCTCATATGAGTAAACATGGTCCAGAGATTATCTCAAAATTTACAAAATATAATCTGTTCTGGGCAGATGTCCATGAAGCTTACAAACTTTTTTTTTTAATTACAAATGTCTGCCAAAAAAATCCGCTGAACTACTTGCTGGACCAGTTTGCTTCAACAAACGTATTCAAGTTGGGAAAAGACACATTGTCTCTAAAA
>CM065740.1:12253316-12388316 GCA_033310375.1 Conus canariensis | reverse complement strand
ATAAAAATGTTAAAAAAAAGAAAGGATTTTCTCTGAGCAGTACCATAGGAACAGGGATGACGGCTATAGAAAGGCTTTTCTCTGAGCAGTACCATAGGAACAGGGATGACGGCTATAGAAAGGCGTTTCTCTCAGCAGTACCATAGGAACAGGGATGACGGCTGTGGAAAGGATTTTCTCTCAGCAGTACCATAGGAACAGGGATGACGGCTATAGAAAGGCTTTTCTCTCAGCAGTACCATAGGAACAGGGATGACGGTGGATTACTACATTTAGTTGTGCCATAGCAACGTTAAGCCAGTCTCTATGGAGCAAGCCTACAGCATTCCCAGAGAATAAAATACTGTACGCATATGTAGACAAAAATAGGGACGAAACTTTCAGCCTCCAAAGCACTAACTGGAGATGCCATTCACCGGCCCATGGCACCTTGTGCATTAAGGTTTTGTGATTCTGCAACATGGTTGTTTCATGATCTGCGCTTTCCTCCTACCCTCTCCCCTCCCCCTCCCCCAACTCCCTCAGGAGCTTCGCCTGCTCTGGTAGTGTGTGTGTGTGTGTGTGTGTGTGTGTGTGTGTGTGTGTGTGTGTGTGTGTGTGTGTGTACTTTGAGTGTCATAATTGTGGGCTACAACTGTTCATTCTCTGTTGTTCGACACTGTCCAAGCAGCAGCCATTCACACAACCATGGACTCTGGTAACTCAAATTCATTGCCATCCGCCCCTGAAAATATTGTAGCCCATAATTACTTAAACGATTTGCTTTTTGACTGATATCTTTGGATACTACTTTCAATTCCTAGCCGATCTGGGTGCGTTTTGTGTGTGTTCTCTCTTTACTAGGAAAAAAGATTTCTCGTGATATTTTGAATCTATGCTGAGCTGAAGTTTGCTATTAGGAATGGACTTAATCATTGTCCATTAAACTTCTGCCTGGTCCGTGACCGATGTAAACCAATGAAAAGAATAAACCGCAAAGAATTCAGCCAACCATCACATCACTGTAAACATCATTGCCATCAGATTCGGAATTGTCCCTAGTCTGCTGTCGACGTTGTTTGTCAACGTGTTGCGGTGGTGTAGAGTCCGCGGGAAGAGGACGTTTTGTCGAGGCTGAGCGTGAGGACTCTGCCCGGAATTTCAGCACTGTCTGCGATCTATCCTCTTTCTTTGAGAGAGCTCCCTGCCTTTTTACAGCTCTGCCCCTGCTGGATCTCCTCGACTGGGTTGTAGAGCTTGGAGAAGTCGAGCTAGTAGATGAATTTTTTGTTCGGGTACAGCTAGTAGTCCTACCGGCTGAGTCGGGGGAGGGGCTTCTTTTGACCCTGGAACCCGTAGGACTAACACTGGCCCTGTCACGATCGGAAATTGATCCCGCTCCATCACTGCCAGCACTACAACTGGCCCTGTCACGAACAGAAGTCTTCTCTCGGCAGCCACTGTTCACCCTGGACCACTGGGGTCATATCACACACAGGGTCACCTGTCTTGTGACCATCTTCGTAGCACTGGCGACACTTTATAGGTATGTCACACGCTGATGCTCGGTGCCCTTTACCTAAGTATCTGTCGCACTGAGAGTCTTATTCTCTCCTGACCGACTTCTGCTCTTTATGATAGAGACTCTAAAATGAGGGGAACGGGTGGGATATCAATGTATACAAACCTTCTGCCTGTTTTCCACCTAGTTAACTTTCCATTAGCATCCCTGTCTCTCTCGGCGATAAATTTTGATCGTACATTGGTTTTCAGGTTTTTAATGGCATTCAAGATATCATCGGAGAAAGACAGGGGAACATTACTCACGGTAAGTTTCGTCGCTGGGATTTCTCGCTCTTCCCCATCAGGAGAAGTGACAACAAAAGGATTTTTTTTCTTTCAATTCCACCTGTACCCCTCTAAATAACAATCCCCTGTATCAAAATTTTGTGTCTCGCTTCCGACGTGCGAGGATAAATCCTCCAAAGACCCCCCTATTCTCTGTGCTCCTTCCACCGATTCAAAGCCAGTGGTTTTTTCCACAAAACAGATCTCCGCCGTAGTGAAAGGCCTTTGGTCAAAACCGGGTAGCTGATTGTTCAGAATAAAAACGGGCAAGGTTCTGGTATTTGTATCCGCCATTTTGTTTTTTTTGTTTTTTTTGTTTTTGGTTAACAAGTGGTAGGAGAACAAATCCCGATCTAATATAAATCACTACAGTATCTCACAGTACCAAATGAAAGTCAACACATCATCAAAGGATACTACTTGCCTTTGCCTCCCAGCAAGGTCCGTCAGGATGAAAAAACAAACACTTTCTGTTCGTAACGGCTCACTCCCAAACAAAAAAGGCGAGAAAACGATAGGAAGGAAGAAGCAATCATGGTGCGGAAAACTGGGCCGGCCAACACAGCGGACGGATGAACATGTTTAGAACAAATATCAACAGCAGAAAAAAGGGGGAAAAAAACTAAGTCAGAAAAAGAATCAAGCGCGTGGAAAACCAGAGCGATGAAAAATGCGACCACTCGTCGCGAGCTTCGCTCACCAACCAATGATTATGGCTATATTCACGTGTGTGTGTGTGTGTGTGTGTGTGTGTGTGTGTGTGTGTGTGTGTGTGTGTGTGTTCTTCAATTTAATGTCTATACACATAAGTGATTTTAGACAACGAAAAAAAAAAAAAAAAATGAACAAGGTAGAAAAGGGGGAAGGGAGGGGAGAAGGGGTGGGTAGACAGGCAGCTGAAGGAGATAAAGAGATAGAGAAACAGGGAGATAGAAAAAGATGAAGAAGTATAAATGGAAAACGGAAAAAGAGAAAAAGGAGGATCAGAATGAGAATCGGAAGAAAAAATGTTAACATGAATAAAAATTGCAACCTACAACATAACTAGAATAACATTTTTAAAAATCAAATGAACGCTAAAGGTAACAGGATAATAACATTTACACGTGAAAATAGAATTATTAAAGGAATCTAAAAATGGTACTCTGAACAAGTCCTAAAACAATGTCACAAATCAAAAGGGGTTTTATTAAAACCTCCTTCAGGGACTTTTCCGAAAAAGTAGGCAGATATGTTTTCATTTTTCTACAGTGGAAAAGTATATGTTCATTAGAAATTTTCCCACCACAAACACATGTGATGTTGGAAGTGAATTTCGTCTTAAAAGCATTAAGTTTGAATCTATAGGCAAGGGAAGTTAAAAGCCTTAAGTTAGACAATTGACCATACTTAGATATAAAAACATCTTCAAAACTCGTTTGGTGGTCAGCAGGTAATGAGTGGCCAACATCTTCTTGTTTCTTTCTAAAATGCTTCCAGCAAGCATTCTGCAGTAGGCTATACCCTTCTTTCAGAGATAAAGGGATTTTCAAATTATATGCTTCATTTGTATAATCTGCAGAGTTTTTAGCTAGTTTGTCTACGGATTCATTGAAATGTATTCCACTGTGTGAAGGCACCCAAAGAAAGGTAAGATTACTACCTCTTAGAATAAGGAAATGCACCAAATGATTAATCTCAAAAATCAAATCTTGTCTCACACTAGAATTTGAATTGCTTAAGGCATACAACACTGATTTTGAATCGACACAAAAAAGAATCTGAGTCACAGTTTTCGGAAAATCAAGCAAATAACGCAAAGCCATAAGAATAGCAGTTAATTCAGCTGTAAATATAGATCTGTGCTTTCCAATATAAAAACCTCTTTTGACCTTTAAGTGGGGGATAGTGAAAGCAGCACCAGCTTCGTGATTTTCTAGAACTGAACCATCGGTATAAACTTTGAGATGATTTGGATAATTGAGAAATAAATGCTCATTCGCAACTGTGCCAATAAAATTTATATTCTCATTTTTCTTTGCATTGGTATAATTAATGTCAAAATGTCCTTTTTGTAATTCCCATGGAGGGATAACAGTACATGGATTACTACATTTTACCATATCTTCTAATTCTATTCCTGATTGTTGAAAAGTATCTAGAGTTTCAGTTTTTATTGTTTTAAGACATGATATGTTTTTGGCTCGTTTTGGGAAATCAACATCTGATCTTAAGCCAATTTCATTTTCGACATTGTTTTCACTTAAAGAGCCTTTTAACAAATATTTAGCGATGGCAAGCTGACGGCATTCATTTAAAGGAAGTACTCCTACCTCTCTATATGTTGCTATTGTTGATGTATGGAAAGGAACCCCCAAGGCCAATCGAAAAGCTTTACAATCCACGCTTTGTAATTTGTTTAATAAATATTTTGGAGCGGTGAAAAAAACTTCTTGACCATACGTAAGCCTAGAGCGAACAAGACTTATCGCTAGATGTTTTAGTACTCTGACATCTTGGCTCCAGTATTGCTTACTGATAACTTTTAAAAAATTTAAAGTCTTTCTTGCTTTAGATAACAAGTATTCAATGTGATAATTCCAGTTTAACTTAGAAGTAATATGAACCCCCAAAAACTTTACCCTTTGTTTATATTCCAAAATATCAGACCCAATATGGAGGGATGGTAAATTGGGTGGATCAGCACCATTGTTGAATAAAACCAGATGAGTTTTCTCAGTTGATAGAGTTAGTCCATTTTCAAACAAGTAGTTATTTAATTTATCTAATTCCATTTGATAAGCTTTTCTATAGTAATTTATATCTCTTTTTGGTGACTTCTTTTTCATGGACACATTCATCCACATGCAAATATCATCTGCATATTGTACTAAGTTGACATTTTTTGACAAACATTGAGGTAGGTCATGAAGTAATATATTAAAAAGATGGGGCGCTATTACCGAGCCTTGTGGAATACCCATTGTAGGCATGCGTGTAGTTGAATAGGAATTTCCCACCTTTGTTTGCATGCTTCTTTTCATCAATAAGTCTTTTATGTAAAAGTAGATGTTCCCAGACAAACCAATTTGTTTCAATTTATATAGTAATTTATGATGCCAAACACGATCATATGCCTTTTTTATATCAAAAAAGGTTGTTAGAGTATTCTTTCTGCGAGCAAATTGATGCTTTACCTGTGTAGTCAATTTGACAAGATGATCAATGGTTGACCTACCCTTTCGGAAACCAGCTTGGTTTTTTGGGATCACTTTATTTTTATTACAATAGAATATTAGTCTGTTTAAAACTATCTTTTCCATAAGTTTGCCTACATGCGAAGTTAATGATATAGGTCTGTAATTATTCTTATTACTTTTCGTTTTTCCTTCTTTAGGAATCGGTATTATGATAGAATGTTTCCATATTTTAGGGTTTTGTCCCTGTTCCCAACACTTTTGAAATAAGTCGTGTAGCAACAGTACCCAACTGTCTGGCAAATGTTTAAGTAAGATATTAGAAATAGCGTCCATGCCTACTGATGACTTTTTATTAGTCAGGGAAAGTATAGCTTCTCTCAACTCACGTATAGTAATTGGAGCATTGACATAAAGATCATCTTTCCGCTGTGGATCTTGATAGTCATCATTTCTTTCTTCATTTTCCCTGAAAATTTTATGATTTTTTGGTAGTTTGCTTGCATTCATTATATCAGCAAACATATCTACAAATGATTCTGCCTTTTCTGAATTGCTTGGTAATTCATTACCATCACATTTGATTGGACAGTGTGGCAAATGAACACCATTTTTCATTTCATTAAACTTTTTCCACACCCTCTGTAAGTCTTTATGGGTATGTGTTTCATTGGTGCAGAAATTAGACCAATATTCCCGCTTGACTTTTGCAATCGTTCTGTTACTCATGACATTTGCTTTCTTCATTGGAGCATGCGTTTTTGGTCCAGGATTTTGTAGGTATAATTTATATTCTTCTGTTTTCTTGTCAACCGCTTTCTGGCATTCATCATTCCACCATACATTCCCTGCATGTTTATCTGATTTGCGAGCTGCATATTTAGGAATGGCATAATCAGCAGCATTTAGTACTGTTTCCGTAAATTTTGAGTAATAAATGTCTATGTCATCATCTTTAATGCAATCTATGTTTTGTGCACATAAAAAAGCTCTAAATGTTTCCCAGTCAGCAAAGTTATAATTGTATTTAGGAATGACATCTTCATCTCTATCGCTAGATATTTGTTGATCATTGACAGTGGTAACAATGGGTATATGATCACTTCCAAGCGTGTCACAAAGTGGTTCCCATGTGCAATTATGGGCCAAAGCAGGGGATATTAAAGTGTGTGTGTGTGTGTGTGTGTGTGTGTGTGTGTGTGTGTGTGTGTGTGTGTGTGTGTGTGTGTGTGTTCCGCATTTTTTTTTATGGGGAAAATGAACAGATTACTATTTCCTTTCTAGGAAAATGAATCGATTACGCGTTCTTTCTTTAAACACACGAGGACTGAAAAACAGATTAAAAAGAACTGCAATGTTTCATTGTTCAAACAACAGAAGATTGACATAGTATGTCTTCAGGAAACACATATAACTGAAAGCGAAGCAAACTGCTGGGAGAGACAATGGGGAGGGGAATTATTCTATCATAGTGGGACAGCTCATAGCAGAGGGCAAGTCATATTAATATCTAAACATTTCCAAGGAAATGTGGAACTTCAAAACTGCTGTGATAGAATAGTTGCTATCTCAATTAAGACAGAGAATAGGGAAGTCATACTGGTTAACGTGTATGCTCCTAATGAAACACAGGAAAAAAAAATAGACTTTTCAAAAATTTACAAGACATGTTATTAAACTGCAAATCGAAAAACTTACTGTGCATGGGAGACTTCAACACTGTTATGTGTAATACTTTGGGCATAATATCCGGTGAACCACACTCTGAAAAAGAAGTTACAAAATTAAACAAAATGGTTACAAACACTGGCTTGACAGATCTTTGGAGAGTGTTTCATGAGGAGGAAAAGGAGTATACTTGGTGCAGGCAAAATCCGTTTATTGCACGGAGGCTTGATTTTTGCTTTGCCAGCCAAGAACTGGCTGACAAGTGTGTTTCATGTGACATCATGTCTGTCGCAATACGGATCATAGAGCAATAATTACTGAAATAAATGATAATGAATTTATCAGAGGGCCTGGCTACTGGCGTTTTAATAACAGTTATCTGAAAGATCCCGTTTTCGTTGACAGAATGAATGTTGTATTTAAAAAAATGGATATGTGAAAGTAAAGAAATGTTTGAGAAAACAGGGGATCAATGGGACTGGTGTAAATCAAAGATAAAACACTTTTGTTTAGAGTATGGCAAATTTAGAGCACAAAACAAACGGAATGAACTTTTAGATTTGAAAAGTAAACTCCAGAAGATGGATCAACTATGTGCAAATGATCCTGATAATGAACAAAACCAAAAAGAAGTTATGGAAATAAAGAAAAAACTTGAAATATTATCACTTGAAAAAGCTAGGGGAGCCCAAACAAGGGCAAGAACAAAGTGGGTAGAAGAAGGAGAAATAAAACCAAAATATTTGTTAGGCTTGGAAAAGGTTTGTGGTAACCAAAATGCAATGACACAAGTGCAAAAGGATAATGGTGAAATAATTACAAATCAGTCGGAAGTATTGAAAGAAATCAAAGATTTCTACTCTGCGTTATATTCTAAATCGCCAGAGGAAGAGGGAATATGAAAGAAAAATTCAAAGAATTTATTCAAAATGAACCATTTACAAAATTAGAAGAAGAGTCTTTCACATGTGAAGGTTTAATGAGTGTACAAGAGACAAGTCTAGCTTTAAAGCATATGCAAAACGGATCAGCACCAGGTAGTGATGGTCTTACAACTGAATTTATGAAGTTTTTCTGGATAACTATAAGCGATGTTGTAACTGAATCAGTTAACGAATCTTTCAGAGAGGGTGAAATGTCATACAGTCAGAAAGAAGGCATTATTATACTTCTTCACAAGAGCATTGACCTTCCAAGAGACAAAGTAAATAATTGGAGACCAATTACACTAACTAATACAGATTATAAAATACTAGCAAAGGCATTGGCGTTGAGATTGAATAAAGTTATTGATAAATTAATTAGCCATGATCAAGTAGGTTATCTGAAGGGACGAAATATTTCGACAGTAATACGAACTATAGATGATGTCATCAACTATTTAAATGTAACCAAAAAGTGCGGATATCTATTAGCACTAGATTATCAAAAAGCGTTTGACTCTGTTTCTAAAGAATTCATGTTGCAAACTTTCGACATATTTGGGTTTGGGAACCAGTTCAAAAGATGGGTAAGTGTGATTACAACGAACACCGTCAGCAGCATAAATCATGGTGGCTGGATCTCGGAATCTTTCCCTGTGAAGTGTGGCACCAGGCAGGGCTGTCCTTTTCACCTCTGGCTTTCATTTTAGCTGTTGAATTACTCGCAATAAAGATTCGGAACAGTAATATCTCAGGAATTGATCTTCCCACTTTCAATAATGAACTGGTAAAGCTTAAAATAAAACAGCTAGCAGACGACACAACTTTGTTTCTAAATAACAGAGATGACATGATAAAAGCACATGACATAATAAATGAGTTCTCTGTTTTTTTTTCTGGTCTCAAATTAAATGTGCAGAAAACAAAAGCAATGAGACTAGGGATGCAGAGGTATGAAGACAATATGCCATTTATGTTAACTGAACAAATTAAAATACTAGGGATTTACTTTAAAAATAACCAAGCAGCAATAAACATAGAAGAAAATTGGTTAAAACGAATTGAAACAATGAATAAATTGATTGGAACATGGAGTAAGAGAGATTTAGGAATCTATGGGAAAATAGTTATAATAAAGTGTTTTTTGTTCAGTCAGTTTGTGTTTGTAATGCTGTCAATAGGTCTGCCAAAGCACGTTTTGGCCACAATTAACAGAACCCTATATAAATTCTTATGGCAGAATAAGAATTCAAACAAAAAAGCGTTTGAAAAGATAAAAAGAAAAATAATGGAAGCAGATATTAGTCAAGGAGGAGTCAACATGGTAAACCTTTTTAAGATGCAAGATAGTTTCTATCTACAGTGGGTAGGAAGATTATTTACAGCCACAAACGATAACTGGAGCTATATCCCCAAATGGCATTTGGATAAACTAACAAGTAACATGGGTGCCTTTGATATAAACTGTACATCGAGAATGATGTTCCCCCATTGTCAGATCAATAACCCATTTTGACAAGAAGTTCTACACACACATTTAGATAACAAAACACTAACCAAACAAACTAATGTATCACGACAAAACTTTCACAAACAGCTACTATGGAACAATTCGCTTATAAAATATAAATGTTGCACTCTATTCTTTCCTTCCTGGAAAAGAGTAGGAATTGAAAGAGTGAAGGATATTGTTAAAGAAAATGAAAATAGAATGCTGAGTTCCGAAGAAATTCTGGAAAATATAGTACAAAACAGAGGAAATGTTCTTTTTGAATATAATGCTTTAATGAACTCAATACCTGCATCCTGGAAAAACTGGATACGTGAAAATCCTTGCCAAGAAGGATACAGAATTACTTTGATTACTGTTTAAAGCCAAAACATATCAGGAAAAAATATAACGGATAAAGGAAATACAACTGAAGACTTAAAGACGTGTGCTCATGGGTTTTGGCTTAGAAATCTGAACTTGGAAATAGACAAGGATTCATGGCTAATGACACATGCTGCTATGAAAGAAATCAGATTAAGAGAGCTGCAGTGGAAAATTGTTCATAATATATACCCAACAAATATTTTGTTACATAAAATAAAATTGGTAGAGGATAGTAACCGTTCCGTTTGCAGAACTGAAGTAGATTACATAGAGCACTTCTTTTACAAATGCCCCCTGTGAAAGCATTTTGGAAGAAAATGGAAAGCTATGTTCATGGTCAGACAGGCATCCGCATAAATTTAGATCTTTTTGACATTCTGTTTGGAGTCAAGATAACTACCTGTGGAAACGATATCAATAACCAAAACATAATAAACCACATGATCTTAATCGGGGAAAATGTGTGTTAGTATACAAAAGAAAACAAACGCAAATACACCATTACATATACTATTTGAACAACACGTGCAGTTAAGAGTATTGAAAACCAGAAGACATCCTCGACATAACTAGAAGTCGATACAGAAATAATATATTAGACGGATATCAAATATTTAAAATTTGTAGATAAAAAAAAAGCTTTATAAAATTAAAATGAAATTGGACAGAAACACACGCGCGCGCGCGCACGCGCACGCACACACACGCGCACGCACACGCACGCACGCGCACGCACGCACGCGCACGCACACACGCACACACACACACACACACACTCTCTCTCTCTCTCTCTCTTCTCTCTCTCTCTCTCTCTCTCTCTCTGACCCAATCAAGGGACATCATTATAAGCTTGAGCGTATTTTACGCGACACTGGGGGGAAAAAACACACAAAAAACTTAGTATTTGAATGCCAAATGAAATATCGCACCTCATGATCCCCATGACTTGCCCAGAGTAGCACCATGTTCTCTATCTGTCTGTCTGTCTGTCTGTCTGTCTGTCCCTCTCTCTGCCTGTTTGTATGTATGTATGTATGTATGTATCTTTCTCTCTCTCAGTTGCTCAGTCGCAAACCGTAAGTGCCGAATGCTATCCTAGAAAAGTCTGGTGTGCAATACCGTAGTATTTATCCTTGGAATTTATTAGTTTATTGTAATTTAGTCCCTTGCGGATTCATTCCAAGAACTGGCCCTCAGCACTTGTGTCTTAAGAGGTTATCTTTTTATATTTTCTACTTTTCATAAGAAAATGTAGCTTGTTTTCCTCTTTCGTGATTTTCTTTTGCTTCTTAGGTGGCACCTTTGGCTGGTTTTTTGAAAACTCAACAAACATACTACGGTATTGCACACCAGACTTTTCTAGGATAGCATTCTTGTTAAAACCGAAAAGGCAGAGGAGTCAAATTACCACTTTCCGTGGTCACTGAGGAGAAACAATCAGGTTTCGAAATATCGGTATCTGACCAGGAGTTATATTCTAGTGAGTTTCCTCCCCATTGGAGAATGTCTCCTCCTTGGAGACTATAAGCTTGCTGAAGGCTCATTTTGGAAGCATTTATTTCATATATATATATATATAAAATAAGTTAGCCGAATGTTCGCCAGTTCTCTAAGCAAATTAAGGGTAATTTGGTGAAGTTAAGACTAGTTTCTTTGGGTCCATCAAGTGTGGGAAGTACCCAGCGTTAGTTGCTGAAGGAGGGAGAGTAATTGGAGAATAATTCGCATATACAGGGGGTAGTGACAAGTACATATCAAACTAGCCGTTCTAGTTGAGGGAGGCGTCTCTCCTCTACCAAGGACTATTCGAGGGGTTCTCCAGTGGGCTAGAGGAGAGGCAATCAGGGCAGAGCGTCGACATCTCGGTTCAGTGAGCCTGCAAGTGGGTCTTGATGACCGTTCAGGTCTTACTTAGCCTGAGTAGTGAATACCTTCGGGAAAGCTTCAACTCACTAGGTGAGCTACACCTGGTTGGCTATTGGTAGAAGTGAACACGTAATGCATCAGGTCCCGGTGTAACGTGGTGAAACCGCCCCCTTCCCAGTTTAATTCCCGGGAGTCGGTGTGGCACTGTCTCAGATTAACTCCCGGGAGTTAATCTGGGTCTGCACCAAAGCAGCCCCCCAACAGGTTCAAAACGCCCCCCCCCCCCACCCCCTCTCTCTTCTTTCTGTTTATTAGGCCTGTTCCAAAATGAATCCCTACCAGTCTCAGAATAACTCCCGTGAGTTGTTTTGAACCTAAACATTTTGACTCTAAACTAACTCCCGGAGTTCATATGGGGCAGTGCCAAATCAGCCCCCCAACCCCTTGGAGAGTTAAACTGGTGCTGTTCCAAACTAACTCCCGGGAGTTCTTCTGGGCCCAATATTTTGACATCAAAATGACTCCCTGGGAGTTAAACTAGCGCAAGTGGAGAGTCATTCCAGGACAGGCCTGGAAAGCCCCCCCCCCCCCCCCCCCCCCCGGGAGTTAGACTGGCGCAGGTCCAGAATAGCCCCCCCACACACACACACAAACCCCTCCCCTCTGCCTCAATTAATGAAGAAATGGCCAATAAGCGCTCCAGTGGAGAGTTAACCTAGCACCGGCCAAGAACAACCCACCAGGAGAGTTAAATTGGACCTGGCCCAGAACAGCTCCCCTTGTGGGGAGACTTTGCTTTAAACAAACATTATTGAACCAGGAACATTGTGCAGCGAACATCAGAACATGGAGCACAACAAGCGAAAGCGTATATGGGGAGTTAATCCGGCACCTGCCCAGAACTACCCCCCCCCCCTACCCCGAGAGTTACTAACCCAAAACAGCCCCCAGTATAAAGAGTTAAACTGGACCTGGCCCAGAACATCCCCCCACCTCCTCCTGGGGAGTTAATCTAGCACCGGCCCGGAACAGTCCCCCCTAGAGAGTTAAACTGGACCTGCTCCAAAACAGCCCCCTAAAGAGTTAAACTGGACAAGGCCAAAAGCAGCCTCCTTCCTGGGGATTAATCCAGTACTAGCCCAGAACAGCCCCCCCCCCCCCCCCCCCGAGAGTTAAACTGGCCCTGGCCCAGAACACACTCCTAGAGAGTTAAACTGGATCTGCCCCGAAGCAGCCCCACCGGGGGAGTTAATCTGCCACCGGCCCAAAACAACCCACCAAGAGAGTTAAATTGGACCTAGCCCAGAACAGCCCCCCTTTGCTTTAAACAAACATTATTGAACCGAAACATTTTGCAGCGAACATCACAACACGGAGCACAACAAGCAAAAGCTTATGTGGCACCTGCCCAGAACAAACCTCTCCCACCCCCCACCCCCTAGAGAGTTAAACTGATTCGAAACTGCCCCCTTCCTGGGGAGGTAATCTTGCACTGGCCCTGAACAGCCTCCCCCCCCCCCCCCCACCTTGGAGAGTTAAACTGGACCTGGTTCGAAACTGCCCCCTTCCTGGGAGCTAATCTGGCACTGAACAGCCTCCCCCGCCCCCCTCCCGGAAAGTCGGAAAGTTAAACTGGACCTGGTCCAGAACAGTACCCCCTGCAGACCGCTGTTTTATCGCACCCTACCGTTTTGTCACACATGCGACTAAACGGCGGGATAGCGACAAAACAGCGGTTGAAGGTCCACCGTTTTGTCTCTGTACGACAAAACGGCGGATGTGCGAAGAAAAAAACAGCGGTTTACGGTGTAACAACCCAAAAGTACTCACCGCCCAAATGTGCTCCCGATGGTTACTACTGGGATCGAGCCTGAATGACTCCCGAGAGTACATCTGGGTCCGGTAAAAAATGGACCCCCTGTTTTCATAAAGTACTCCCGGGAGTCATTCTGGGCCGGTCCCAGAAGTATACTCCCCCCCCCCCCCCCTCGGCAAATCGTAAAGTTTGAGGTTCGACATATGCATAGCTGTTTTAATCGCCTACCTTTTGTCAACATGTCGCTAATCTGGGATAGCAACATAAATAATATTTGTCCTGTAATCAAAGGGGAGCGAAGAAAAAAATCAGGGTTCAGTCACCAAAAGTACACCGCCCAGAGTGTCTCCATGTTACTACTGGTCGAGCTGAATGACCTCCAAGTACTTTCTCCGGAAAAATGGAACCCTGTTTCAAAAGTATCCGGGAGTCATTCTGGGCCGGTCCCAGAAGTAACCCCCCCCTTGCATATCTCCGTTAAGGTGTTAGGGTTGTTATTTATGTCATAAAGTCATAATGCACATTCTATCTGAATCAACATTTGAAAATAGTCTGAATCAATTTAGGGGAGTGATTCTGGGCCAGTCCCAAAAGTACCCCCTTGAGTATCTCCTTTATCAATGTGTTCAGGGTTGTTATTTACTGGTCATAAACTCACACATGGACATTCTACCTGAATCAACATTGAAAACCAGTCTGAATCAACTTAGGGGGAGTACTCTGGGCCGGTCCCAGAAGTACCCCCCTTGCATATCTCCTTTATTAATGTGTTCAGGGTTGTTATTTACTGTCATAAACTCATATATGGACATTCTACCTGAATCAACATTGAAAACCAGTGTAATCAACTTTAGGGGAGTACTTCTGGGCCGGTCCCAGAGGTACCCCCTTGCATATTCCTTTATTAATGTGTTTGGGTTGTTATTTACTGGTCATAAACTCATAAATGGACGTTCTACCTGAATCAACATTGAAATATAGTCTGAATCAACTTTAGGGGAGTACTACTGGCCGGTCCCAGAAGTACCCCACTTGAATATCTCCTTTATCAATGTGTTCATGGTTGTTATTTATTGATCATAAGCTCACACATGGACATTCTACCTGAATCAACATTAAAACAAGTCTGAATCAGCTTTAGGGGGTATTCTGGGCCAGTCCCAAAAGTACCCCCCCCCCTTGCATATTTCCTTTATCAATGAGTTCAGGGTTGTCATTTAATGGTCATAAGCTCACACATTGACATTCTACCTGAATCAACATTGAAAACGAGGCTGAATGAACTTTAGGGGAAGTACTTCTGGGCCGGTCCCAGAGGTACCCCCCTCGCATATCTCCTATATTAATGTGTTCAGGGTTGTTATTTACGGGCCATAAACTCACACATAGACATTCTATCTGAATCAACATTGAAAACCAGTCTGAATCAACTTTAGGGGGAGTACTTCTGGGCCGGTCCCAGAGGTACCCCCCTCGCATATCTCCTATATTAATGTGTTCAGGGTTGTTATTTACTGGTCATAAACTCACACATAGACATTCTATCTGAATCAACATTGAAAACCAGTCTGAATCAACTTTAGGGGGAGTACTTCTGGGCCGGTCCCATATTTCCTTTATTAATGTGTTCAGGGTTGTTATTTAATGGTCATAAGCTCACACATGGACAGTCTATCTGAATCAACATTGAAAACCAGTATGAATTAATTTTAGGAAGAGTGCATCTGGGCCGGTCCCAGAAGTACCTCCCTTGCATATCTCCTTTAATGTGTTCAGGGTTGTTATTTACTGGTCATAAACTCACACATTGACATTCTATCTCGATCAACATGAAAGTATAATCTGAATCTACTTTAGGGAGAGTACTTCCGGGCCGGTCCCAGAAGTAACCCCTTGCAGATCTCCTTTATTGATGTGTTCAAGGTTGTTATTTACTGGCCAAAAACTCATACATGGACATTTTATCTGAATAAACATTAAAAACGAGTCTGAATCAATTTTAGGGGGAGTACTTCTCGGCCGGTCCCAGAAGTGCCCTCCACCCCCCCCCCCCCAACCCCTTGCATATCTCCTTTATTAATGTGTGGTTGTTTTTTTACTGGTCATAAGCTCACACATGGACATTGTATCTAAATCAACATTATCATATAGACTGATTCAACTTTAGGGTGAGAACTTCTGGGTCGGTCACAGAAGTACCCCCCCCCCCCTTGCATATCTCATTCATTAATGTGTTCAGGTTTGTTACTTACTGGTTAGAAACTCATACATGGACATAAACTCATACATGGACACTCTATCTGAATCAACAATGAAATATTCTCTGAATCAACTTTAGGGGGAGTACATCTGGAGCCGCGCCAAAGTTACTTCCGGGAGTACATTTGGGCTGGGGGGGCGGGGGGGGAGGGGGGGATCGGGGGTCAGTTTGGGACTGGTACCAAAAGTACTCCCCTGTCTAAAGGAATCATCGTTATAAGATAGTTACATAAAACATTTATTTGCAAAGTTGTCAATAGGGGGGAGTACTTCTGGGACCAAGGGTCCCGGGAGTCATTCTGGCGCGCAGGCCCAGAAGTACTCCCGGGAGTACTTCTGGGCAGGGAGTACTTTTGGGGTGTTACACCGGGTCAAGCTAACAC
The DNA here is from genome assembly GCA_033310375.1 of Conus canariensis. Classification (NCBI taxonomy): domain Eukaryota; kingdom Metazoa; phylum Mollusca; class Gastropoda; order Neogastropoda; family Conidae; genus Conus; species Conus canariensis. The sequence continues at coordinate 12,372,522 of CM065740.1, read as the reverse complement.
TCCAGGAGGGCTGTTCTAGGCTGGTGCCAGATTAACTCCCCAGGTGTGGAGCTGTTTTGGGGCAGGTCCACTTTAACTCTCCAGGGGGCTGTTCTGGGCTGGTGCCAGATTAACTCCCCAGGAGAGGGGGGGGGGGGGGGGAGGGGGGCTGTTTTGTGTCAGGGCCAATTTAACTCTCCAGGAGAGGGATGGGGGGCTGCTATAGGCCAGGTCCAGTTAAACGCTCCAGCAGGGCCTGTTTAGGGCCGGTGCCAGATTAACTCCCAAAGAGGGCGAGGGGGCTGTTCTTGGCCTTGTCTAATTTAACTCTCCAGAGGGGGCTGTTCCATGACGGTGCCAGATTAACTCTCCTGGAGGGGGTGTGTTCTGGGACAGGTCCAGTTTAACTCTCCAGAGGGGCTGTTTTGGGCCGGTGCCAGATGATCTCTTCAAGGGAGGGGATGGGGGGGGGGGGGGGGGGGGGGGGGGGCTGTTCTGAGCCAGATCCAGTTTAACTTTCCAGGGGAAATATTCTAGGCTGTTGCAATATTAACTCCCCAGGAGGAGGTTTGTTCTGGGCCAGGTCCAGTTTTACTCTCCAGGAGGCTGTTCTGGGCTGGTGCCAGATAAACTCTCCAGTAGGGGGTCTTGTTCTGGGCCAGGTCCAGATTCACTCACCAGGGGGGTGGGGTGGAGGGGCTGTTCTGGGCCTTGTTTAGTTTAACTCTCCGGGGGGGGGGGGGGGGGGGATGGCTGTTCCATAACGGTGCCAGATTAACTCCCCTGGAGGAGGGCTGTTCTAGGGCAGGTCCAGTTTAACTCTCCAGAGGGGTGTTCTGGGCTGGTGCCAGAGTAACTCCCCAGGAGAGAAGGGGGGGGGGGGGGCTGTTTTGTGCCAGGGCCAGTTCTACTCTCCAGGGAGGCCTGTACCAGGCTGGAGCCAGATTAACTCCCTAGGAGAGGGGGGGGGGGCTGTTTTATGCCATGGGAAGTTTAACTCTCCAGGGAGGCCTGTACCAGGCTGGAGCCAGATTAACTCAGTAGGAGACGGGGTTGGGGGGGGGGGTGTTCTAGGCCAGGTCCAGTTTAACTCTCTAGGGGGCTGTTTTGGTGCAGGTCCAGTTTAACTCTCTAAGGGGGGGGGGGGGGGGGGGAGGCGGCTGTTTTGGGCCGGTGCCAGATGATCTCTTCAAGGGAGGGGGTGGGGGGAGGGGGGCTGTTCTGAGCCAGATCCAGTTTAACTTTCTAGGGGAAATATTCTAGGCTGTTGCAATATTAACTCCCCAGGAGGAGGATTGTTCTGGGCCAGGTCCAGTTTTACTCTCCAGGAGGCTGTTCTGGGCTCGTGCCAGATAAACTCTCCAGTAGGGGGCTGTTCTGGGTCTGGTCCAGTTTAACTCACCAGGGGGGGGGGGGGGGGGGGCTGTTCTGGGCTGGTGCCAGATTTACTATCCAGGAAGGGGGTGGGATGCTCTAGTTTAGGTTCTGTTTAACGCTCCAGTAGGGCTGTTCTGGTCTAGTGTCAGATTAACTCCCCAAGATGGAGGGCTGTTCTGGGCCTTGTCTAGTTTAACTCTCCAGGGGGCTGTTCCATGACGGTGCCAGATTAACTCCCCAGGAGGGGAGGGGGGGGGGCTGTTCTAGGACAGGTGCAGTTTAACTCTCCAGAGGGGCTGTTCTGGGCTGGTGCCAGATTAACTCCCCAGGAGAGGGGGGGGGGGGAGGCTGTTTTGTGCCAGGGCCAGTTCTACTCTCCAGGGAGGCCTGTACCAGGCTGGAGCCAGATGAACTCCCCAGGAGAGGGGGTGGGGGTGGGGTGGGAGGGCTGCTCTAGGCCAGGTCCAGTTTAACTCTCTAGGGGGGCTGTTTTGGGCCGGTGCCAGATTAACTCCCCAGTAGATGGGGGAGGGTGGGGGGGGGGGGCTGTTTTGTGCCAGGGCCAGTTTAATTCTCCATGGAGGCCTGTACCAGGCTGGAGCCAGATTAACTCCCCAGGAGAGGGGGGTCTAGGTCACGTCCAGTTTAACTCTCTAGGGGGGCTGTTTTGGGCCAGTGCCAGATTAACTCCCCAGGAGGGGGAGGGGACTGTTCTGGGCCTTGTCTAGTTAAACTTTCCGGGGGGGGCTGTTCCATGACGGTGCCAGATTATCTCCCCAGGACGGGGGGGCTGTTCTGGGACAGGTGCAGTTTAACTCTCCAGAGGGGCTGTTCTGGGCTGGTGCCAGATTAACTCCCAGGAGAGAGAGAGAGAGGAGGGGGGGGGGGGGGCGGGGGAGGCTGTTTTGTGCCAGGGCCAGTTCTACTCTCCAGAGAGGCCTGTACCAGGCTGGTTCCAGATTAACTCCCCGGTAGAGGGGGGTGGGGGTGAGGGGAGGCTGCTCTAGGCCAGGTCCAGTTTAACTCTCTAGGGGGGCTGTTTTGGGCCTTGCCAGATTAACTCCCCAGGAGGTGGAGGGGGCTGTTCTGAGTCTTGCCTAGTTTAACTCTCCGGGTGGGAGGGGGGGGGGGGGGGCTGTTCCATGACGGTGTCAGATTAACTCCCTGGAGGGGGGCTGTTCTGGGACAGGTGCAGTTTAACTCTCCATAGGGGCTGTTCTGGGCTGGTGCCAGATTAACCCCCAGTAGAAGGGGGGGGGGGGCTGTTTTGTGCCAGGGCCAGTTTAACTCTCCATGGAGGCCTGTACCAGGCTGGAGCCAGATTAACTCCCAGGAGAGGGGGGTCTAGGTCACCTCCAGTTTAACTCTCTAGGGGGGGCTGTTTTGGGCCAGTGCCAGATTAACTCCCCAGGAGGGGGAGGGGGCTGTTCTGGACCTTGTCTAGTTTAACTTTCCGGGGGGTGGGAGGGGGGGGGGACTGTTCCATGACGGTGCCAGGTTAACTCTCCTGGAGGGGGGCTGTTCTGGGACAGGTGCAGTTTAGTTCTCCAGAGGGGCTGTTCTGGGCTGGTGCCAGATTAACTCCCCAGGAGGAGGGGGGGGGGGGCTGTTTTGTGTCAGGGCCAGTTTAACTCTCCAGGAGAGGGATGGGGGCTGCTATAGGCCAGGTCCAGTTAAACACTCCAGCAGGGCCTGTTTAGGGCCGGTGCCAGATTAACTCCCAAAGAGGGCGAGGGGGCTGTTCTGGGCCTTGTCTAGTTTAACTCTCCAGAGGGGGCTGTTCCATGACGGTGCCAGATTAACTCCCCTGGAGGGGGGTGTTCTGGGACAGGTCCAGTTTAACTCTCCAGAGGGGCTGTTTTGGGCTGGTGCCAGAAAAACTCCCCAGGAATGGAGGGGGGCGGGGGATCCTGTTTTGTGCCAGGGCCAGTTTACCCCAAGGGAGGCCTGTGCCAGGCTGGAGCCAGATTAAATCCACAGGAGAGGGGGGTGGGGGTGGGGGGTGGGGTGGGGGGCTGTTCTAGGGCAAGTCCAATTTAACTCTGTAGGGGGACTGTTTTGGGCCAGTGCCAGATTAACTCCCCAGGAGGGGGAGGGGGCTGTTCTTCGCCTTGTCTAGTTTAACTCTCCAGGAGGAGCTGTTCCATGACGGTGCCAGTTTAACTCCCTTGGAGGGGGCTGTTCTAGGACAGGTGCAGTTTAACTCTCCAGAGGGCCTGTTCTGGGCTGGTTCCAGATTAACACCCAGGAGAGGGGGGGGGGGAGGGCTGTTTTGTGCCATGGCCAGTTTAACTCTCCAGGGGGGCCTGTACCAGGCTGGAACCAGATTAACTCCGCAGGAGAGGGGGGGGGGGGGCTGCTCTAAGCCAGGTCCAGTTTAACTCTCTTGGAGGGCGGATTTGGGCCTGTGTCAGATTAACTCCCAGGAGGGGGAGGGGGCTGTTTTGGGCCTTGTTTAGTTTAACTCTCCGGGGGGGGGGGGGGGGGATGTTTCATTATTGTGCCAGATTAACTCCCCTGGAGGGGGGTGTTCTGGGACAGGTCCAGTTTAACTCTCCAGAGGGGCTGTTCTAGGCTGGTGCCAGATTAACTCCCCAGGAGGGGGGGGGGGTCTGTTTTGTGCCAGGGCCAGTTTACCCCCAAGGGAGGCCTGTACCAAGCTGGAGCCAGATTAACTCCCCAGGGGGGGGGGGGGGGGCTGCTCTAGGCCAGGTCCAGTTTAACTCTCTAGGGGGGCTGTTTTGGGCCAGTGCCAGATTAACTCTCCAGGAGGGGGAGGCGGCTGTTCTGGGCCTTGTTTAGTTTAACTCTCCGGGGGGGGGGGGGGGGGGGGGGGGAGAGGGGGATGGCTGTTCCATAACGGTGCCAGATTAACTCCCCTGGAGGAGGGCTGTTCTAGGAAAGGTCCAGTTTAACTGTCCAGAGGGGTGTTCTGGGTTGGTGCCAGAGTAACTCCCAGGAGGGGGGAGGTGGCGGGTGGGGGGGGGGGGGGTATGCCAGGGCAAGTTTAACTCTCCAGGGAGGCCTGTACCAGGCTGGAGCCAGATTAACTCCCTAGGAGACGGGGGGGCTGTTTTATGCCATGGCAAGTTTAACTCTCCAGGGAGGCCTGTACCAGGCTGGAGCCAGATTAACTCAGTAGGAGACGGGGGGGGGGGGGGGGGGGATGTTCTAGGCCAGGTCTAGTTTAACTCTCTAGCGGGGCTGTTTTGGGCCGGTGCCAGATTAACTCCCGGGAGGGGGAGGGGGTTGTTCTGGACCTTGTCTAGTTTAACTCTCCAGGGGGTGGGGGGGGGGGGAGGTGGAGGGGGGAGCTGTTCCGTGACGGTGCCAGATTAACTCCCCTGGAGGGGCTATTCTGGGACAGGTGCAGTTTAACTCTCCAGAGGGGCTGTTCTGGGCTGGTGCCAGATTAACTCCCCAGGAGAGGGGGGCGGGGGGGGGGGGGGGACTTGAATCTGATCACATATCCCTTGTACTATGCATTGACAAACAAAAGGAAGAAAAACACATAAATAATGACTCTACTGCTAAAATCTATCACTTTATTGTTGAATATTTCCGGAACAAGGATTATGCCCTGGAATTTAATCGTTCCATGTACTCTCAAGATGTCAAAGAGAACAGGGCAGTAGCAGAAGGTCTTTCACATATATATATATATATATATATATATATATATATATATATATATATATGTCACAGCCCAGACTGGAATCCAGTCCAATCCGGAATCGGTCTAGTCCAAACTAGAATCTCAATATGGCCTAGGCCGTATTAAGATTCTAGTTTGGACTAGACTTTTACCAGTCCAGACTAGAATCTCAATATGGCCTAGTCCATATTAAGATTCCAATTTGGTCTAGCAAAAGTCTAGTCCAAACTGGAATCTTAATACGGCCTAGGCCATATTGAGATTCTAATTTGGACTAACCGCTAGTCCAAACTGGAATTTACTCCAAAATGGAATTCACACACACACACACACACACACACACACACACACACACACACACACACACACACACACACACACATTTTAAAGTATATTTTTGACTTTTGGCTGTTTTAAAAATACTGCATTTAACTCTGCTTGGTAACACAAGTATGAAAAGATATCAGTTTCTGAGTGAGCAGGTGGCACAGTCGGTTGTGTCACTGACACCTGACTCAGAGCACTGAAATCAGTTCAACGTTCTTTGCCCCTGTAAGTGTTGGACCGAGTAGTGTTCTGCCTGTCTGGTGAACAATATACAAAGCAACACAGCCGCAACACTCAGCAGTCAGTCAGTCCGTTTGAAACAGTTTGACTGCCAGTGGTGACGATGGATTCCGTCCAAAAAGAACGATTTTATGAAGAGATCGACAAAATTATCCGAACGCTAGATCAACGGAAACGGGACACATTTTGCGTTTCCCAAGAAAACTATCACAAGATTGTGTCTGCACTGAAACGTGAGAAGCTTGCCAAATGTGACGATGGGCCCAAGTTTAAATACTGGGCACAAAAAAGTACAAGCTCGAAGTTGTTGGAAATCGGGACATTGTGTACTGCAAAAGTCAGAATTGTCCTCTGGTGACAAGAGAGGAGTTGTTCCACACAATTTTGCGGTGCCATTAACGCGCCGGACATGCAGGCCGTGATAAAACATGGGCAGAAGTCAGTGGAAACTACGCTGGAATAAGGCGTCGAGCTGTAGACGTGTTCTTGAAGACGTGTGTGAGCTGTGGCCAGCGACAAGTTGTGAAGCCTTTGCCATCAGGGAAACCAATGATTAATTTGACATTTCTGCACCGTGTGCAAATTAATCTGACCGACTTTCGTAGTCGTCCGGACCAGGATTTCAAGTGGATATTGCACTGCAGAGACTGCTTTTCTAACTTCAGCTGGGGTTATCCCCTCGTTTCCAAGTCAGCAGCAGAAGTTGCAAGACACCTGCTGGAACAGTTTTCAATCTTTGGACCACACCGAATTCTACAGAGCGACAACGACCGCGAGTTTACCGCAAGCGTTATCAAGGAGGTTTGTGAACTCTGGTCTGGCACTGTCATCATCCACGGACGCCCAAGACATCCTGAAAGTCAGGGTATGTAAGATCAGTGCTCTCTCTCTCTCTCTCTCTCTCTCTCTCTCTCTCTCTCTCTCTCTTTTGATTTTCTTCGTTTCGATTTCTAAAGTCAATGGAAGCGGAACCTTATCTGTCGATGAATATTAATAGTTTTGTCAGATCTGAATTTACTAAGTTTAGATTCGGTGTATCTGATATTGCTGTACACAGGCAACGTTACAATGTTCATACAGAATTAGATGCTTTATGTCCATTGTGCAAGTCTGCCCCAGAGAACGAACTTCATTTTCTATTTGTTTGTCCTTTGCTTACAGATTTAAGACAAAAATATATTCCTTTGAAATGTTATCGACGTCCATCATTTTTTAGGCTTGTCTTGCTTTTGTCGTCAAGAAATGAGAATGTTGTTGGTGATCTAGCTTCATATTTGTATAAATCCTTCAAGAGGAGGAGTTATCTGACTTGAATTTGTTTATATGTACTTGTATATTAATGTTTTGTTACATCAGTTATATGTCAATACCCCTTCAATGGGGCTGTGGCCTTTCTTGAATAAATTATCGTTATCGTTATTGTTATCGTTATCTCTGTCTGTCTGTCTGTCTGTCTGTCTGTCTGTCTGTCTCTGTCCGTCTGTCTGACTCTCTCTCTCATGCTCTCTCTCTCTCTCTCTCTCTCTCTCTCTGTGGAAGTGTGTGTATGTGTGTGTATCCAAGTCTTCCTCTGCCCCCCCCCCCCCTCAGACACACCGTCTCTCTCTCTCTCTCTCACACACACACACACCGTCTCTCTCTCTCTCTCTCTCTCTCACGTGTGTGTGTGTGTGTGTGTGTGTGTGTGTGTGTGTGTGTGTGTGTGTGTGTGTGTGTGTGTGTATGAGTGTGTCCAAGTCTCTCTGCCTCCCCCTCCCCGTCTCTCTCTCTCTCTCTCTCTCTCTCTCTCTCTCTCTGTGTGGAACTCTCTCTCTGCCTCCCGCCCCCCCTCTTTGTCTCTCCCTCTTTAGTAAGTCGCCTTTTTTCGTGCTTTCAGGCTGTGTTGAGAGCGGCAATGGAGACCTGCATATCAAACTTGGCAAGTGGATGGACACGAACGGTCCTGAGTGGAGCAAGAGGTTGAAATTCGCCATACACTCCATCAACACATCAGTTTCCAGTGCGACTAAGATGACACCATACGAACTGGTTTTCGGCCAGAAGCCCAGGTTTGATCTCGCTGTTTTGGAAGAACTGGCTGAACAGGGTATTGTTAATGTGGAACCTGAGGCTATTATGCAATCTTTGGTGTCTGTGAAACAGTCAGTGCCAGAAGGTGACAACCAGTCAGTCGAGCAATTAATGCTCAATGGTGACGACGTCAATTTGTCGATTGACACTGAAATTACACCGGTTACTCAGCTGGTGGTGTAGTTGTGACGTCTGAGAATCGTTTTGATGATGATGGCCCATCAACATCCCAGGTTGATGCAGATGAACATTCAGAATGTCAGTGTGCTGTCACCATTGCTTTTGTTCATCAAGCTGCTGGTGATGCATCTTCAAGACAACAATCTGAGGTAGATGTTAGAGCCTACAGCAACAATTCAGGTTCTTCAAGTCCCTGCTCACCTGCTGAAAACGCATGTGAAGTGCAGAAACGAGGAAGAGAGTACCTCCTTTTAAGTGACAAACTGATTGTTGGTGAAGCGACAGAAATTGATAATCGGAGATTTGTACATGCTGTGGAAGTGGACGAAGATTCTGTTGTTATTTCAGTTGACAAAGTTTTTGATTCAACACATGCACCGACAGAGGCAAATCCTATGGACGAAGCATTAGAATTAGGACAGTTTGTTCTGTGGAAAAGAAGTGCGGTTGTAGAAAATGAAACCTCTACAGTTCACAGGGGGAAGCGGCTGGCCGCAAGAAGACAATACTTGAAAGCTGCCAGGCATCAGGACTCACGCTACCAAAGAAAAGTTCAGGCTGTGACAAAATCGTTCTCAGAGGGTGACACAGTTGGACTGAAGATCCATGGTGCTGACCGTACAAACACCGATGTGCGGTTGGTGACGTGCAAAATGCTAGAGTCAAAGATACAGGAGGAAAGTGTCTTGTATAGAGTCTACTGCCCTGCTGGTATCGTCAAAGGTTGGTTTCGGGTGGAAGAATTGGTCGACATGAACACTATAGTTCTCCCAGATCTGGATGCAGTCGATCCAAATTGCCTTTCAGAAGTGACACTGATACAGGCTTCAAGAGCCTCGACCAAATGGCAGAGCCGAGCGAATGTAAGGACAGTGTATTCTTGCTCAGGGAATTGCAAAAGCAAAACAATGCTCATGCAAGGCAGCAGGAATCCCGTGCGGCACTAAATGCCATTCCAAAAATGTGAAGTGCAAAAACTCTGGCACCGAGTAGGGGATTCATATTTTACACACGTAGAAAAGGGCGATATGTGTTTTGACGAATGGTGTATTCTTAACGAATGGTGTATTCTTAACGAATGGTGTATTTAAACGAATAGTGTATTTTACCAAATCGAATCAAAGGTGTAGTTTTTAATACTAAACAATTAAAACAGATCGACACAAATGTGTGTGTGTGTGTGTGTGTGTGTGTGTGTGTGTGTGTGTGTGTGTGTGTGTGTGTGTGTGTGTGTGTGTGCGCGCGCGCGCTGCTGCTGCTGCTGCTGCTTCTTCAGACTGACTGCATACTGCAAACAAGTGCCATTTGTATCCATATGACACAATAACACAATTCCATCATATCCAGCAGACAAAATTCCAGTTTGGGCTAGTCCAAACTCAAATTCCAATATCGACTGAATTCCAGTTTTGAGTGGCTGTTAGTCCAAACTAAAATCTCAATATGGCCTAGGCCGTATTGAGATTCCAGTTTGGACTAGTCCGATTCCGGATTGGACTGGATTCCAGTCTGGACTGTGACATATATATGAAGCAATACGCAGATTTGAGGTGATCATGAAAGAACAAGCTGAAATCATGAAGGAAAAGACAGCTTTAATTAAAATGTTCCTAGTGATTATTGGTATGATAAGGACTGTAAACATGAAAACGTAAAGTGCGTACTCTGTGGAGAAAATTTGGTAAAACTTTGGATAAGGATGATTGAGTCGCATTCTGTGTTGCAAGACGTGAACATGAAAATCATAATAAAAGGAAAAAGGAAGAATACAATGAATCGTTGCTAAATGAACTGATTAATTCTATGAACACTCAACAGGACTTTTGGGAAACTGTACACAAGATTGCAAGATTTCAACCGTCAAACAATATTTCTGTATCTGAATGGTTCGAACATTTTGGAAGTTTGTTAGATAAAATTGAAGAAACATTATAACAAAGATCATAGTTCACGATAATGAAGACTTGGGATTTTCTTTTGACAGAGCAATATCTAGAGAAGTATCACTCGGAATTAGAAAATTGAAAAATGGAAAATCTGCTGGCCCTGATGGTCTAATTGATAATTTTTTTTTTTTTTTTTTTTTAATGTTTTGGCGAGTAAGTCTTGGATTGCTTAGTGAAGCTGTTTAACTTCATCTTTGATAATGGCGTTTACCCAGGCAGCTGGAAAGAATCGATCATTTTACCTTTATTCAATATTGGCGAGGTTACCAGTGTAAATAATCATAGACGTGTTTCATTATGCTATATTTGTAGCAAATTCTACAATTCTGAAATTGGTAGTAGATTGAATAAATGGGCAAGTCAGAACAATATAACTGGAGAACATTAGGCGGGGCTCAAAGAAGTTATTCCACAATTGATCATATATGTACTCTACTTGCTGCTGTTCAGAAACAATTTGTAAATAATCAGAAAATATATGTTGCCTTTATCGACTTTGAAAAGGCCTTTGATTTCATTTCTCGAAAATTGTTATGCCCGTTTTGTTAAAAAAAAAAGGCATCAAATGTGTGTTGTATCGTACCATAAAGTGTATGAATTGTGAGGTAAAAGTAAAAATACGATCAGGCGCAAAATCATCAGAATCTGCAAAGTGCACAAATCGGGTCAAACAAGAAGATGTCTGTAGTCCGATTTTATTTTCCCTAGCCATTAATGAGTTAGCCTTGGAAATAATTGAAAATGGCCAACATGGAGTAACTTTTGACCTTTCAGAATTACTTTTGACTAGAATTAAATGTTAATATGAATAAGACCAATATTGTGGTACTTCGCAAAAGAGGATATTTTGCCCATACTCAAAAATGGACTTATGAAGGTGAGAGAATAAATGTGGTTAATGCTTACAAATACCGCAGTGTTTATTTTACAACCAGACTTAGTTTTGATTTTGCTTGTCAAGATATAGTCAACAGAGCGAAGGTGGTCAACAGTATTCTTCATATTTTGTACAAGTTAGATCGTAATTCTTTCAGTATTTTTACAACATTATATGATTCACAGGTGCAACAATTTTATAATATGGAGCAGAAATATGGGCTTTTGAAAAAGGTACCTTAATTAGAGAATTCACCAGTATGCGCTGAAGCACTTTTACATGTAGACAAAAACCCAATGATCTGGTTTATGGTGAACTTGTTTATTTACATTCTTATTTGAAATGTATTAAATACTGGCTCAAGTTAACAAGAATAAATGACGGCAGGATACCCTTTAAAGGTTGCAGGGTGCAGCTAAGTTTAGATGACAATGGTAAGAAGACATGGGCTTCCCATGTTCGACAGTGTTTAAATTCATATGGATTTGGATTTGTTTGGAATAACCAAGGTTTGTAAATATATCAGAATTTCTGCATTGTTTTAAACAGAAGATTATTGATTGCAGGTGGCAGGACTGGCATGAACGTATGCATAATAGTGATAGATTTGCTCAGTATAAACTCTTTAAAATCGACACATGTATTAGAACCTTACACTGGGATAAAAATGAATAGATTTATCAAATGTGCACTGACAAAATCTAGATTTGGCGTCTCTGACATTGCATGCCATCGCCTCAGTTATAGTAATGTTGTTGGAAACGAAATGACATGTCGACTCTGTAAGAGAGCAAGAGTTGATAAAATACATTTGTTTTGTTTTGCTGCCCTGCTCTGAACGATCTTAGAATAAAACTTATTCAATCTAAATATAACACTAAACCATATGATTTCAGGCTAATTCTCCTGTTATCTGTCTGTCTGTCTGTCTGTCTGTCTGTCTGTCTGTCTGTCTGTCTGTCTGACTGACTGTCCGTCCGTCTGTCCATCCGTCCGTCCGTTCGTTCGTTCGTCCATCCATCCATCTATCTATCTATCTATCTATCTATCTATCTATCTATATATCTATGTTCATTTACTAACATTCTACGATATTCCTATTGGTCCAAATTATTTTTGTCATAGTATCATACCGACCACAGTACAAACGGAGCAGCAATGTTAAACATCTTTAAACCGTTCCCACTAGACAATTCTTTACCACGACCAGCGTTACCAGCGTGGAGACCATCATGTACAGAAAGTAAGTCTGACCACTAACCCACTCTGTCAGCTCCCTTGATCTTCTGGTATTCAGTGATGAGCGACGACTGGAGCGAACATTGAGTTACCTCAGCAATGGTTTGCTTCACATGTATTTTGGAAACGTCACTGAAAAGCGAAGAATCCTGATGCCATCCTTTTTGGGTCGCATTGGCTGTCACAGCACGTGTGACAAATAAGATCACCCAGCACACGCACCTCTAACCCACTTCCCTCCTTCCCCCTTCTCCACTCCCCATCTGTTCCGTATTGATCTGAAATAGAGGAGGGCACAATAAAGGAGATTGGATTCAACAGACGAACGAACGGGTGTTATTTACTGAAAGGAATAGAACAGGCAATTGTTTTTGTACATCTGTCCTCTGGTCCAAGACATAACACAAGAAAATATGTTAAATTTACAATGTAAGCATACACAATGTAATAAAAAGAAAGCTTATATACGACGTGAGACAAACGAATAGACAAACAGAGGGAGTTTGCATGACGGTAGGGGTCGTGGGCGGGGTAGGTAAAGGGACGAAGGTGTGAGATGTGGGGAGGGAAAAGAGGAACAGGGGAAGAGAGGTGGGCGGGGGGCAGGGAAGGAAAGTGGAGGCAGAGAAGACTAGTGAGGAGACCACTTTAGTCACGCTGTTTTCATCAGTTCATCCGGGGATAAAATGGGGTCTGAGTTGGCAGATGCGTGAAGTGGTCTCTTGAATCTGTTAACATTTCATTTTTAAAGTTCTGTTTAGGATGTGATCCCACAGCGAACCTCCAGAATAAACAAGATTTCATTTGCATAGAATTAATGTTGAGAAAAAGAGAATTATTTCATGTGAATGTTGACAATTGCTAAAAATAAATGTATGTGTTGATTTGGGGAGAACATTGCCATAGAATATATAGTGTATGAGAAATCTTTTATTGCAGAAAAAAATGGACTCCAGTGGAGGAATGTGTGCCTGTTTGTAACCAGAGTGTACCAGACTCGGTTTGTCAGTTGTTACTATGTTATCTCTTTCATAAATGCTAATCGATTGGTAAAGCAAATTGTATACCTGTTCATATTTAACGAATTCTGTTGACATTTGACTTTTCCCCCTTATGAACCCTTTCAGTCGCTCTGTATATACACCTTAATGTCCGTCTGTGGCCTGGTAAAAGTGTTACAGTGAATGAACTATGCATGTTCCAAATAGTCGCTCTTTCATTCAACACTGCACAAGAACGGCTTCTACGCTGACTGAGGCGGTAATATGGTTTCCCTTGTAGTTGGATTTTACTGTGAACCTAACTTACCATGAAAGACAGTCTTATTGATATTTGGAAACATAACTTAAGACCATGCGCCAACAACTACGACATCTCTCTCTCTCTCTCTCTCTCTCTCTCTCTCTCTGAGGGAGGAGGGGGGGGGGGGGGCGCATGGACTGAGTTAAGAGGAGATGGACGTGTTGGTAATGACCTCCGTGCAAACTGTATAATTACTCCGTAATTAGACCGTGTTCGAACCCTGGATTGTACGGTCCTTTCTGTGAAGGAGCATGACGAATTCGGTTGAAATGTGGTGGATTTCTGCCGACATTCATCAACTTTATGTGTAAATAGCCAACAAATACGCGGAGTGTTCCAAAGGACACTGAAAGTGAAGTCGCTGACAGGCGGTGTCATAGTAGGTTGCCTCCTCATGTATTTATTCTGGGGCAGTTTGCTACTACAATGTGGCGACGTCGAACAGAACCCCGGGCCTCGGAAGGATAGTTTTCGTCAAACCAGCATTTCCAGTGGAACTCAGAGAGCCAGCACTGAGAAACCAGGAGCCGCTGCTACCAGCTCTACTTCCCTCCCTGAAACAGTTGCTGAACCGACCGTGCAGAATTTAATGTTCATCTTCAGTCTTTAAGTGACAAAGTTCACAACATGAATGAAGATATAAAACATGTGAAAGACATTTTTAGCAACATCAAAGATGACGTGACGGACATTCGAGAAGGTTATGCGGCTCTGAAGGAGGAGGTGACGTCCTTGGAGGATGAAGTGGCTGATCTTTGTCGGGAAAACGACGCGTTGAAGAAGCGGATACAGGACACCGACCGGAAAGCCGACGACTTAGAAGGACGATCAAAAAAGGAACAACCTGATTTTTATGGACTTCCTCGTACACCCAACGAGTCTCAGTCTGAACCTGAAGGATTCATCAGTGATGTAATTGTTGACAAACTCGGACTGACACATGATCTCCAGTTTGATCGAGTAAATCGTGTGAATTCCAAGCCCAACTCATCGATCATCACCCGCTGCACTTTCTACAAGGACAGAGAAAACATTCTTAAGTCCAAGTATAAACTGAAAGGTAGTGAAGTGTATGTTGGTGAGGACTTTTCTCTCCGTGTCAGAAATGTGCGAAAGTCACTGTATCCTTTTCTGAAGAAAGCCACAGGGGAACGTAAACGGGCATCGATGATTTTCTACCGTCTCCTCATTTGATGGAGGGCAAAGTCTCAGGGAGCATGAATAGAAAGGTGGCCAGCCAGGCTTGACATCGGCAGTGCACGACAGGAGGGGGCGTGACAACCGTGTAAAACAGACGGCTTATAATGAGGTCGGGCGTGTCCGCGCAGTGTATAAATCCCTCTATAAAGCTGTTCTTCAGGTCAGACAGTTTACTCTCCAATAAGTCTTCTTTGTCATCAATATATATTTCACACCTATTGTCTTCATCATCGATTTAATGTTTTCAAGTTCATCTAAATACTTTTCAGCAGAGTATTAGCTCGGTTGTTTTTGCCCTTTTTTTAAAAAAACTGTTTTGGTTTTGTATTGATTGTAGACAATTGCATTGTTGCACGCATTACTTGGTGGTAGCAATGATGGTCTATTCTCCCGGTCTTGCTAGCGACAGTGCGTTTACCCAAAGCACAGCAAAAACATTACATTATGTCAATGAAATCCGTCAAGTCCAGTGCAGTACACACAACCGTGCTCTCAGAATCTTCATTGAAGTATATATGCAAACCATTCCATCCTCCAATTAGCTAAATAGTAGTATCTTGCAGAAGAAAACTCAGTTACCATAATCACGGAACACGAGAGTCAAAATTCCATAAAAAAAAAGGGGGGGGGGGGGGGGGGGGGGAATCATGTAAGGCAATACACCACTATGGCTGCAAGAGTTGCACTGACGCGTCCCTCATCAACAACTGTTTCAGTTACACCATGATCAGTATTCTGCACCCAGCAGTGCCAGCAGGAAGTTAAGTGGCTGCCATCTGCTTCTCTTGGGCTTGTCATTGTTCTATCAGAGAGTCTCTAGAACATCGTAGATCTGGAACGGTTCTGGACTGGTTCAACTCCTATTTAATTGGCCGTACCCAGTCTGCTGTCACTGGCCACGAATCAGCTCCATCAGTGCTGAAATGTGGTGTGCCACAGGGTTCTGTCTTGGGACCTGTCCTGTTTACCATGTACACACAACCTCTTAGCACTGTCATTCATCAGTCAGGCCATTCATACCACTTCTTTGCAGATAACTCCCAGCTGCATAACTCCTCTACCCCATCAGATTTTGACTCTCTTGAGTGCCAATCTGAGAGATTGTATAGAGGATGTTTCGAAGTGGATGAGTGACAAGAAGTTGAAAATGAATGATGATAAAATGGAGCTCATTGTTACTGGCACTAATTCAAAGATCAATCAGGTTACTCATACTGCTTTGTCTATTTCTAGTTGTGATGTATCCTCCTCACAAACTGTCAGGAATCTTGGTTTCTACCTAGACGAAACCTTGTCTATGGAAGCACAAACAACTATGCCGTACTCAGTACTTTCATTTACGTAGAATAGGTAAGATCCGCTCCTTTCTATCCACCGATGCTTCCAGTAAACTTGCTGTCTCTTTTAATATACTCTCCAGACTAGACTACTGTAACTCTCTTCTTGCTGGTCTCCCCGACTATCAACTAAATAACACTTGTATTAAATACAGAATCATGCGGCTCGCCTTGTTCTCCACAAGCCCAGACTTGAGAGTGCAAAATCCCTTCTCAGAACTCTTCATTGGCTTCCTGTAAAGGCCAGAATTCAATATAAAGTTGCCTGTCTCTGCTTTCAGTGCATCTATCATGAGAACATGCCACCTTATCTTTCAAATCTTCTGCAGATATACAAATCTCACGGCTGACTGTTCCTCGCTTCTCTCTTGATACCTTTGGTAAAAAGTCCTTCTCGGTCTTTGGCCCAAATGTATGGAACTCTCTACCCTGTCTCTTAGCAAAGCAAACTGCTTCTCAACTTTCAAACAGCATCTGAAAACCTGCCTCTTTCAAACTCATCTATCTAGTAATGTGCAAGTCCTTCCTAATTAGATTTATCCTTCTGCGTGCATGTTTCAAGACCAATAATGTGAAGGTATGTGTGTCTAAAGGAAAGGAGTGGTTTTTAGAGGATTTATGAGAGGGAGACTTTTTGTGAAATTTCTTATGTGATTTGTTTTTAATTATCATTATTATTATCATTATTGTTATTATTATTGTTACCATTATTATTTTTATTATTATTATTATTATACAGTGTCTTAATTGTGAACGCAATGTGATTTGTTTTAGTATTTGATATATCGAGGCTTTGTGTTTTTTCAATGTGCATGACCTTTTTAATTCCTATTTTTACTGTTTGCTCTTTTTTGAAATGTAAAGCGCTGTTGAGCATTTTTATGGAATATGCGCTAAAGAAATAAATATTATTATTATTAACAGCACTTTCCTGCCTTTCATTACCATTATTGTAACAATCAGGATGGAGACAACCTAGGATGAAGGGAAGCTGTTTACATCTTTCTGGTCGAGAGGAAGGAAATGGTAGAGGGAGGCTTGAGGCAAAGGACAGAGAGCGAGGTGCCTTGGAAAGAGAAGATGGCCACAAGTATAGATGGGCGGTGAAAAATTGTATTAAATCAAAACTACGTTGTGCCCCTAAGAGAATCCCTGTCGCGTCAAGACAGCGTGATGGAACAAGTGCTTTCATGTTGTAGCAGGTTGACATCTCCTTCAAGACAAAGTGTTGACACATAATTGTCAGGATGTTGAATTCCCATGGTTCTGCCTATGTGTTGTTTCATTTGTACGGGAGTGCGCGTGCACTCACTCACACACACACACACACACACACACACACACACACACACACACACACACACACACACACACACACACACACACGCACGCACGCACGCACGCACGCACACACACATACCTAGGTAGGGATAATTTGCTCTCGTTTGATTATGACTGCTCATTTTTGTTTTTACCCCTTTGCAATGGATACAATATATTTATGTGGCTATGTTACTTGCAGCCTGAAGTCTTTCCCTTTGTTTTCTACATGTCTGCCTTTGTTCAACATTTTTATCTCTTCCTTGTGGCTCTGTCTCTCTCGCCCATTTAATTTTAAAAAAAACGAGAGAGAGAGAGAGAGAGAGAGAGAGAGAGAGAGAGAGAGAAATAATAATAATAATAATAATAAGAGTAGCTTGAATGTAGGGGAAACTAATGAATGAAAAAAATGGATAGAAGAGCATACAACCAAATGAAGAAATAAAAGGATAGAAAATAGTGACGGAAAAAAAGAAAAAGAGTGAATAAAGTAGAACATGTAAGACAGGACATTAAAACTCTGAAGATAAGGAATCAAACAGCAAAGAAGAAGACTAAAACAGGCTGTATGTAGCTGAAAAGAAACCAAAATATAATCACCCTCGAAATAAGAGTGCAAAACATAACGCGTAATATACACACAATACAAAACAGAAAAGCGAAGGTTCGACGAATATACTTTTTTTCTGTCACCACAAGAACAGAAACAAACTTAATGTCTAAAATGAAACTCGGTATGTTGGATGAGATTCAGATCATTTCTTTGTCCTCTCTCTTGATCTTACTCTTCGTTTTCATAACTGTCCTGTCTATTCCACTTCCTAATTTCACATTGCGACAGCATTATTCTGAACATTCTTTTGATTTTTTGCTCATTGTGAGGTCTGAAGAAAACATGTTTGTCAAAAGTTCTTCTCTTTCTGTGTTTTGTATTGTTACTTTGCTTTCTGTGTTGTTTGTTCATTTTAATTTTGGTTTTGGAAAAGGGTACGAAGTGAACAATAAACAAACTTTAAGAAGTGAGGAAGAAATAACCAAATTAAGAAAAAAAGACTGATTAGGAAAGTAAACTGACTGTCTGATTTAGGTGACTGAATTACAGTTTTGAATTAAGGAAAGAACAGACAGAAAAATATAGAGTAAAAAAGGGAAGAAAAAAACATTAAAAGAAAAGAATGAGAAAAGGCTAGAAACAAAATCGCTGATTCAGTTGTAAAAGAAAATTGAAGGTTATTTCCTTGCTTTTTCTAAACAGTGTTTTCACCTCATTAAGTGGTAGAATGGTGCTTTAGACAGTAAGTATTTAAAGTCTTCTATTTCAGCTAGAAACTACAGAAACAACAACAACAACAACAACAACAACAACAACAACAACAACAACAACACACACACACACACACACACACACACACACACACACACACACACACACACACACACCACATCACACCACATACACTACTAAAGTATGTTTGTCCGTCATCACCATCTTTCAATATTAAACACAAAATGCGGAAAATGAAAGGAAAAACAGGAAAGGAAATACAGAGGGAAAAATACATTTAAAGGTGACAAATAAAAAGTAATGAGAGAGAAAGTGTCGCATCAGACGACAATTTCTTTTCAGGGTGGGGGGAGGGAACGGAGGAAGCGGGGGGGGGGGGGGGGGGGGGGGGGGGGGGAGCGAAGACGATGGGAAGTGGGGACGAAATGGCGCGGAGGGTACAAATGGAATTCCTGTGTGTCATTCGAGGCGGAGCAATCAGAGTGATCACTGGGATTGCCCTGGGGAAATTCAGTTTCCTTTTCAATGTGCCCATTATTGCCCTCTTTTCCTGTTTGTTTGTTTGACTTATATCCTTTCTGTTTGTCAATATTTCTCTGTTGTCTTTTCCTCTCTCTCTGCTGGTCTTTCCATCCATCAATCTTATGACATATTCTTTAATCGTTTGTTTTTTTTGCTTTTCGCTCTTTTCCTTTCTTGGAGTCTTTGTCTTTATCATAAGGCAATCAGTCTCTCTTTTCCTTTCACGTTTTCCGATGTGTAAAGTAATAACTCAATTTCTATGTTACCATTGATGTGTAATATATCACACACTTGGTAGGAACGTTTAACAGTTCTACCACAAAATAATGAAAGTAAATACTGTTGATGGACGTGCCACATAAAATGCCCCTAAGGAGAAGGGGAACTGTTACTTGACAACCTTCAATTTCTCCACCATTTCAAACTTTTTAATGCCTCTATATGGCCTCACCCTCTTCTGTCCTCTTTGCTATGACGGCCAGTCCCCACATCGGAAGAACTGCTACGGGCGCCAAGACAGGACCCTGTCAATCCCTGTTATCGTTCCCACATCAGACGTATGCCTCTCGATTCTCAACATTCAAGTCCCCAACATTCCTGTCACCCTGTCTTTTACGCTGATTATCTTCATATCTTCGCCAACTCGTTCCCACTATCAAATTAAAAAAAGAGAATATCAATATCTGTGTTCAAGACCACCCCATTTTATTTTGCACGCAAACCCCCTCTTTTTCAAAAAAATTCTTCATTTTATTGCTGTTTTTTACAAAAACTAACACATTTTTTACAAAAAAATTAAACATGCAAAAAACCCAATTAACAAGCAAAACCCCAAATTAACATGCAAAAAAAACCAAAAATCGAAGGAATCGTTACTTTCAAAGTGGGGGCTTGCGTGCAGAATAAAATGGGGTGATCGTGAACACAGATATTGATATTCTCTTGGGGGTGACTTGGGGTGACATGGGGGTGACTTGGGGTGACTTGGGGTGACTTGGGGTGAAGGTGTCAAGTGTCTCAAAGTGGAAGGAGGTGTCAGGAAATGTCAAGTGGAACTGGTAGGACCACTTGACATCTGCTATTTCAGTCAGTTGCTTTGTGACTGAACAGGATGAACGCGCTGAGCGGTGATTGATTGCCTGAAATCAATAATACTTTGCCAACGCACACTGGCTGGCAGCGTCTGTGCAGATTATTGATTGTTTGGCAAAGTGCATTGTAGGGTGCGTTACAGAGTGCACTATAAGTGCTGTTATTGTGTTATTTACTCTTATTCTCTTCTGATTCTTGAGCAAACAAGAGGAACGGCTTACTTAATTTTTTTAATTGGTGTTTTTAATCTGGTTAAAAAAATGAAGACCGAAGTAGTTACAGAGCTTAGTAATATATTTAGACTTTGGGAGTTGAAGAGGGGGGCGGGGAGCTGATAAAGAACAGTTAAAGAGCAGGTTTAAAAATTAATTACTGATCTTTTTGAGCGCATAAATATGCGGGAAAGCGTAAAGCACGCCATCAGTAAAATACCAGATTCTTGGCCCCAACCAGCTATAAAGTTGTTTGCCATTTTAGTTGATTATATGGCTCCTGAAGATGCTAATCTGACTGTTTCTACTGATTCTGAAGGAGTAACTATTCACTTTAATCAAGATCAATTTTTACAACTAACAACAACAAATGCCCACTGAATCCATCTATTTTTATATTACATAAACTTTTTTCTCTTCTGATTCTTGCGTAAACAAGAGGAGCGGCTTACTTAATTAATTTTTTTAATTGCTGTTTTTATTTGGGTTTAAAAAATGACCCCCCACGTAGTTATAAAGCTTACAGAAATATTTGACGAGTTTGGGTGGGCGATTAATGCAGGAATTGATAAAGAAGAGTTAAAGATCATGTTTGATGAATTTATAACAGAACTTTTTGAATGCTTAAATATACGAGAAAGCGTATTGAAAGCCGTTAGTAAAATCCAAGAGTCTTGGCCTCAACCAGTTATAAAGCTTTTTGCCATTTTACTTGATAATATTGCCCCCGAAGATGCTGACCTGCATGTGTCTAATGACCTTGAAGGAGTAACTGTTACTTTTAAACCTGATCAGTTTTTTACGATTAGAAATGAACTATGAATAATAAATAACAGCTGAATTTACTTGTATTTACATTTATTTTTACTTAGTTTTATTTACATTTATTTTTTTATTTACGTAAATATTGTGGTTTAGAAAATGAACCCCAAAAGTGAGGCTGAGTTTGAAAAAGTGCCCAACAACGTGCTGTTGGAAGGTAGTGACAAACAATTAGACAATATGTTTAGTGAATTAGACATGGACATTATTAACCCCATAGAAGTTCATGAAAGCGTAGTACATGCTATCTCTAAAATCCCGGAGTCTCTTCAAATTGACCCACCAGTAAAAGTGTTGTTGGCCATTCTGATTGATTATATAACGCCTGATGGTAGTAGTATACAAGTCTGGGTTTCAACTAAACAGAAAGAAGTAATCAGCTATCACGACTTTAATTCTGAATGGGCTGATTACATGCTTACACAGTTTAACCATGCAAGTGAGGAGGCTAAGCTAAGGGGGTCTGGATGGTCTGAAGGAACAGTCCTTGAAATCAGATTAAAACAAACAAAGTTTTATCCTATAGTTGGCAATTCTTACCTTCCTCTCCCAAGAGAGTTAGAGTTAAAACGAGCAGTCTTAAACATACATGAATATGACAACTTGTGTTTTATGTGGTGCGTTTTAGCGCATTTACATCCTGTTAAAATTCATGCAAACAGAGTCACCAAGTATGAACAATATATAAATGAGCTGAACTTTAATAACATAAACTTTCCAGTAAGCATAAAAAGCATAAGCCAGTTTGAAGAGCAAAACAAGCCTATAACTGTAAGCGTATACACATGGTCTGTAGTAAACAATTTACAACCTCTGTGGATTTCTCCTAAAGCCCCCACTTTTGGTGACTCACTTAAGAATCATGTAGACCTGTTGTTGTTTACAGACGGTTCTAAGAATCATTATGCATTAATTAGATCAATAAGCAGACTTATGGCTTATACTACAAAGGACACATCTAAACAAGGGCTTTGTAGAAGGTGTTTGGTTAGAATCCCCACTGTAGAAGCAGCTGCCGAACATAAGAATTATTGTAAAAGTACTGTAGACTGTAAAACTAAACTTCTTACACCCCCACCTGGGTCTAAAGTTAGGTTTAAAAACGTACACAAAATGCAGACATCCCCATACGTAGTTTATGCTGACTTTGAAGCAATCTTGCCACAGTACTATGGACCACAACAACTAGAAGAACAAAAAACATCTTTATTAACCCACCATCAGATTTGTTCTTATGCCTTTGTTGTTGTTAGATCAGATGGCCAACACACACACCCAGAGATTTACAGAGGCCCCAACGCAGCTTGTAGATTTTTATATCAGATGAAACAACTTCGCAATTACTACTCTAATAAACTAAATCTTTCAGACATTGTTATGACTCCTGAAGATCAAAGGCGCTATGAATCATCTACACACTGTTGGATATGCAAATGCAAGTTATTAGGTGACACTGTAAGAGACCACGATCACATTACTGGAAAATTCAGAGGAGCTGCACACAACAGTTGTAATCTTCAGCTTAAGGTTGACCCTAAGACTTGGAAACTACCAATCTTCTTTCATAACTTACGGGGCTATGATTCTCATTTCATCATGCAAGCAATAAATTCTGAATGCAAGAGGGTTGACTGCATTGCACAATCATCAGAAAAGTACATGACCTTTACTATTGACAATCTGTCCTTCTATGACTCTGCCCATCTGATGGGGAGTTTGGATAAATTAGCAGGATCTCTACATGACTTCCCAATAACTGAACAATATTTTGACCCATCTTTAGTACGTAAAGGCGTTTACCCTTATGAATACATGGACTCGTGGGACAGGTTTGATGAGCCAGCCCTACCACATAAAGACGATTTTTACAGTCGTCTTACAGGCAAAGGCATAACTGACTGTGACTATGAATACGCACTGAAAGCCTGGACAGAATTACACTGCCAAACAATGGGTGATTATCATGATCAATATTTATTGGCTGACGTGTGTTTATTGGCAGACGTCTTTCAGAATTACAGATCTACATGTATGAAACATTACGGCCTAGATTCATCACATTACATTTCTGCCCAGGCCTTTCTTGGGACGCCTTCTTAAAGTCTACAAACATTGAGATTGACTTAATATCTGATCTGGCTACACTCCAGATGATTGAAGACGGCCTAAGGGGAGGCATTAGCATGGCTTCACATCCTTACTGCAAAGCCAACAACAAGTACTTAGATGACTATGACCCAACTAAACCATCTAACTATCTAATGTACTTAGACGCCAACAGTTTGTATGGGTGGGCTATGAGCCAGACACTCTCACTAAAAAAACTTTAAAATGTACAAAGGACCATTTGATGTCAACTCTTACACCTGATCATCCAATAGGACTAATCTTAGAGGTAGACTTAGAATATCCTACAGAATTGCATGATCTTCATAACGATTACCCCCTAGCAGCAGAAAGATTAAAGATGGCTCCTACAGAACCACCTAAACTTGTACCCAATCTTCGCCACAAGACTAAGTACGTATGTCATTACAGACTCCTACAGTTTTACTTCAGACACGGACTAAAACTTACTGCCGTTCATAGAATAATTACTTTTGACCAAAAGCCCTTTATGAGGCCATACATCATGAAGAATACTGATCTTAGGACTAAAGCCACTGATGCTTCAGAAAAAGACTTTTTTAAACTAATGAACAACAGTTGTTTTGGCAAAACCATGGAAAACCCACACAAGCGTAAAGATGTAAGATTAGTTACAAATGAACAAAGAGCAATTAAGCTAGTCTCTAAACCTAACTACCAAGACTTTAGACAATTTAACGGCTGCCTGGTTGGCATTATGATGAAGAAACAGAATGTGAAGTTGGACAAGCCGGTGTTTATTGGGTTTACTGCGTTAGAGTTGTCAAAGCTGTTAATGCTAGAATTTTTGTATGACTACTTTAAACCGCTGTACCCAGATTCTAGAGTCCTTTACACAGACACTGACTCTTTTATTCTAGATATCCCCACAGAAGATTTTTACAAAGACTTAGAAGTAGAAGTAGCTAAAGGAGCTGATGGATGGTACGACACATGTGACTACCCTAAAGACAGCCCTTTACATTCAACTGTAAACAAGAAAGTAATTGGAAAGTTTAAAGACGAACTTAATGGGACAGTTATACAAGAATATGTTGGTCTAAGGTCAAAGATGTATAGCGTTGCTAGCCAGACTTCTGTAATGAAGAAAGCTAAGGGTGTAGGTAAAGAAGTTGTAAAAAAAAAAAAAACTCACGACAACTACAAGCAGGCTCTCTTTGAAAACAAAGTATTTCATCACACAAATGTTAATCTGCGCTCTACTCTTCATCAAGTAAACACAACTGCTGTTGATAAGAAATCACTAGTCTCTAACAATAACAAGCGAACTTACGTTAATCCAAAGTTTTCATACGCTATAGACCATTGGAGAACTGACTTAAAAGCTTAAGAACGTACTTTAAAAGATTAACTTGTGGTAGAAGAACTTGACTTGGTTCAGAACTTAACTTAAGAACTTTACTCGGTCTAGAACATAACCTGGCTAGAACATGACTTAAGAACTTGACTGACTTAAGTTAAGAACTTAACTAGTACTTTACTTGTACTTTACTTGTACTTTACATGTACTTAACATGTACTTAACCAAAGAACTTAACCAGTACTTAACATGACTTGTACTTTACTTGTACTTAACTTGTACTTTACTTGTAATTTACTTGCTATAACTGACTTTACTTGTACTTAACTAGTACTTTACTTGTACTTAAAAACTAATTCATTAAAAAACTAATTCATTACAAATGGGTCTACAGCAGGAGGTTGTACTTTTTTTTTGCAGAAGCTGGTTCTTCTTTTACTGTTTTTGTGGGCTTTTGTGACTTGTTGTTAAGTATGGTTTTAGACATTTGTATGTTAAAAACCCCCCACCAACAACAACGCCCTCCAATACATAATAATACATCTTATAGTTTGATTGTCATTGTGTTGTTGTTGTTGTTGTTGTTGGCGGTGCTGGTGGCGATGTTGTATTACTATCTAATAATTTTTGTTTTGCTGCTTGGTTTGCTTTTTTCAGTCTGTGCCATTCAACTAGTCTATAACCAGCTGCAACACGCCCAGGATTTTTATGCTTGGTAACACTACTCACTTGTGGGACACTTCCTTGTGGGACACTCTCCTGGGCATTCACTTGTGGAGCCATATTCTGCTCCTGTGGAGCCATATTCTGCTCCTGTGGAGTCACAATCTTCTTCTCCTGATCGCTCATTTTTTTTTTAATGTGATTAAAATTAATATGATTAAAAGTAATTAATCCCATGATGAATGGACATAATAACGTCTCAAATTTGTAATACATGTCACATGCAAGAGTTTCTAGGGACTTGTTTAAAACTGGATCTTGTGATAAGTCATATTTTAAATCTTCTTCTGAATCAATCGGTGCCATCTTGCCTACTAACTTAGCATATAAACTAATTATTGTCTGTCCTACTGATCTAACCATTTTTGACCCTAGCTGTGCTTCGTACCTAGCGTAATACTTCTCAACGTTTGAAGTAGACAATTGTTAAATCTGTTCAATACTTAGTTCAACGCCTAAATACTGTCTAGTTTTCCCACACGCAGCCAGAGAGTATAATCTTTCTTTATGGCAGAGGCCTACGGAGTGGTCTGCTGAGTAGTCTGCTTGCTCCTCACACTTTAATAGTTCGTCACAGTCCATTTTTTAAACCCTTTTAAAAGCAATAAAAATAATAAAACCCTTTTAAAACCATGAGCTTAACGCTGGTTAATTATGCAGTGCCTATTGCTGGTATTATAGTTTATTCAACCCTAGCAAAATGTTTGCTAAGAATAAAACCGCCCAACATGGGAAAGATAGAAGATTCACCAAAACTAGTTACAACCTTATTTTTAGCTCTAACAACTAAAGATTATCTGATTATAAAGCACATAGACAGTCTTTCATATTATGATTATTTTAATTA
Organism: Conus canariensis; assembly: GCA_033310375.1. NCBI lineage: Eukaryota > Metazoa > Mollusca > Gastropoda > Neogastropoda > Conidae > Conus > Conus canariensis. The sequence goes on along the minus strand of CM065740.1, from coordinate 12,346,522 downwards.
TTTTTTTACTTAATAAAAAACATGAACACTGCAAAGATCATCAATACTATTTACCACTCTGCTGTAATCAGCGGCCTTGGTATAGGGTACAGTGTGTTAGCAAAAAACATGTTTAAAATGAGGCCAGCTGATCTAGGAAGGTTAGACGTTGAGGATGTTGTTAAGGTTATAGCTGTAATAACTGCAGGAATTGCCTCAAAAGACTTTCTTGTTACACAGGGAATTATCCCAGAAAATATTAATGCATAAAAAGATTAATTCATTTATAAAAAGATTCATTCTGGAAAATATTCATTTATAAAAAGATTCATTCTAGAAAATATTCATTTATAAAAAAAGATTAATTCTAGAAAATATTCATTTATAAAAAAGATGTCTGGATTAGTTCTGATGGTGGGAGCTATTGTTAATGCATTGGCTTTCTCTGGGAGCAATTATATGTTTAGTAAACTGCGGTCTGATGAAGAAAGAGAACGCCATAAGAAGGCAATGGAAGATTTAGCTAAGGCAAAAGCTGCTTATGAGAAAAGGAGGATTGCTCACTTAGACTTTATTAATAAAAAGTTAAGAGAACAAGGACATGCAGAGCACACATTTACAGACGTTGATGAAGCAATGAATGAGTATTACTTAGTGACAGGAAAGTTTCTAACATCGTCACCGCCAGAACTGTCTGACTTTTATGAACCATCTGAGGATCAGAAAATGGCAGAAATAGGCTTTATTATAGGTGCTATGGGAGCAATCTTTCTTCTTGCATATTCAATCTAAAAAACATAGTTAAAATGTAATAAAAAAAAAACAATACAATTAAAATACAGTCCCTTCTTATGGACAAAATATATTATTCTCCTAGAGGGTATTGGAAAGGAAAGACTGCTATTGATAAACTGAGTAAAGCTGCTGGGGTGTCTAAGACAGAAGCAAAAGACTGGCTTTCAAAACAAGCAATTTGGCAAATATATCTGCCTGCCCCAAAAAGAATAATAAGGCCTAGATTTGTTAACTCAGTTCCTAATGACACCCACCAGATGGACTTGTTGTATCTTCCACATGACAAAGTTAGAAGAAAAAAGTTTAAGTATGCTCTGACTGTTGTTGACATGGCTTCAAGGTATAAAGATGCTGAGCCTTTAACGGATAAAAGCTCAACTGCTGTGGCTGTGTCTTTACAACAAATATACATGCGAGGCCCATTAAAGTATCCTAGGATGATCCAGGTTGATGATGGAAAAGAGTTTAAAGGAGCTGTAAACCAACTGCTTTTAAAACACCAGGTTACAGTTAAGAGAGGGATTCCAGGCAACCACCACTCACAAGCCCTAGTAGAAAACTTTAATAAGAATCTAGCTGAGCGTCTGTTTCCCTATCAATATTACAAAGAAATTATGGACAGAGCACGTAACACAGAATGGGTCAGAAGATTGCCAGCAGTCTTACGTGCCATGAACACCACTGAAGAATTTAAAGCAACAGGCCTTAAACCTGTGAACGCAATCAAATTAAAAAAAATTAGCATTACTGAAGATGTGCAGAGTACTCAAAAACTCTTGCCGTTTGGACTAAAAGTAAGATACTTGTATGATCCTGGAGAGGCAGAAGGTGATGTTAGAATTAGAGCCACAGACCCCATATGGAGCGTAGATGTATATGAAGTTGAAAGAATTATGAAAACAGCCCCTCCTGTGTATTATTTAAGAGAAACTCTTTCTTCCAAAAGCCTGCCCCTAAAAGATCGTTTGTTCGTGAAGAGCTGCAAGTTGTCCCACCAAACACAGTGCCTGTTAGTTAAAAAAAATAGTATGAATGTTTATAACATATTTTTTCTTTTAATTTATAGTCTATTTTTTAACATAACATAAACATTTATAACCTATCCTAAACATAGCATATATTTTTTTAAAACTTATTTTGGGTTTAACTGATTGCTTGTTTGTTTTTCAATGTTCTGTTTAATTGCTTCAGTGTCTACCTGTTGTGAAATAAAAGTCTTTCTCCACTCTTTTTGAAGTGCAATTTTTTGTTGTCTGTAATCATCACCATCAACCATAAGACGCTCAAATTCTTCATCTGTAATGTTTTCATCCTGTAATGATTTGCTTATTCTCAATCTTAATGAACAAAGTTTTGCTGATGCTAGGGCTACAATGGCAGTGTGCTTTTGTAGTTCAGGAGTTAATTTTTTTAAAACAGCGCTCCTAATCGCAGACACAGCACCTAAACTTAACCCAACACCCCCAAAAGCTAAAGAGACTGGTGCTCCAGCCCCAGTAGCTAAAAGAGCAACACCAGACCCAGCACTTACGCTAGCTACAGCTGACGAGCCCGTAATTACATAAGAAAGAGTATTCAAAGCTTTAGCATATTTCTTTCTAGTAACCTTATACTTATCCAAGTCACTTTCTATTTCCTTTTGAAGTTCAGTTATCTGCTCTAATCTAAACTGTTGAGCCTGATCATCCATTTTTTAATCAAGATTAATTTTTTTTAATTAAGATTTAATTTTTTTTAATTAAGATTAATTTTGTAAAGATTAATTTTGTAAAAATGTTCTTATTAACTCTTCTGGCAGCACTTCATCAACAGAGTAAAACCCAATAAAATCAACATACTTAATGAAAATAAAATCAAGTACTGTTAGTTTGTCTTTGTCAACCATCACAGTAACTTTGTCAGATGATAAGAAAGTGGTTATTTCATCCTCGTTTTTAGTAATAGCAATAACAAGCCTAAGAGGTCCATCCAAGTTTTCAGCCTTTATTAATACTCCCCTGATTAACACATGTTCTGGCAAACTACGAGCAGACTCCCCTGGAGTGATTAATAAAACAAAAATCAAAGTAGTAGTGATAGGCACTGGGATTTTTTAAATAAATTCTAAACCAACCGTGTCATCCCCCACTTCAGCTAAGGACCTCTTTCTGTGCAGCACATGTTCACGGTTATATTTAGTTATCTCAATCTGCTTTTTCTGTTGTGTTCCTGGGAGAAGACTAACAATAAAAGGTCCTGCGTTCAAAGCTTTTCTAAATTTTTTTTCTTATCAAAGTATACATTGGGGCTTCGTAAGTCAGATTTTAAATCCCAGTCAATTTCAGGACGCAAGGCCCAGTTATTATCTTGTCTATAAAGTTTGTATTCCTATTTGCCGTAATCGTTTAAGGTTAGATTTCTTATTTGTTCTAGTTTAGGATATTGCTGTCGTTTTTTATCTTCAATTTCTGTTCGTTTGTAAACCCCATATTCTGTGTATTCAAAACCATAAACATTTCCTGGCACTCCTATCAGATCAAACTCAAATGTGTCTGCTAGGTCTTTTAGCTCTACTGCGACGCATTTGGAAGCTAGCTGTACTTTTGATTCTGGCCCGCGAGACATTTTTTTAATATAAAAATTATAATAAACAAATCGCTATAAACAATCTATAATAAACAATCTATAATAAACAATTTGTTATAAACAAACGTATTGAACTGGTGGGTCAGTCCGCAAGCATAGTTCAGCGTGCTTAGATTTTTCTAACTGCTCTTTTATTTTTTTTTAGCTCATCCTTGTCCCTTATTATATAATTTTCACTTAAACAGTCTTCAAAACTATCTTTGTCCTTAGTGTAAAATAGTACAACTGATTTTAACTGCGATCTAAAGTCTTTTAAGACAGCATTGTATTTTTGAGTTAAAAGCCACACAGAAACTAATGCGTGGCGGCCACTAAAGGCCAGCTTTGACAGAGTTTTTCTTTTTTTTTTTAACAATGTCTCGTTCAGCTGAACAGTCATCAATAATAAACAGTGTTTCAGTTCCCTCAAATAGCCTATAGTAATGTTCTAAACAGTCGCTTAGCTTGTCAGTAGGATCAACTAAAAATATATTCTCGTCTGTCCAAACAAACTGTCTTTCTTTGTAAGACTTGTTGTGCTTAATGGTTGTGCAGAATATAACAATGTACTCGTAATGAAACCTGTAGATTGTTTGTAACAAATCAAGTACGAAGACAGTTTTCCCACACCCAGTAATCCCACAAATAAGCGAGCAGTGTGGGTCTTTGGGCAGAAAGTTCAAACTATCCAGCTGTTTTTAATAGGTTATTTCTTTTTAACCTGCATTTTAATAGGTTATTTCTTTTAGCCTGTTTTCTTCAATTGAGCGTCAGAAACCACAAAAACGTGCATTTGTATCTGACCATTTCCATCTGCTTTCTTGTTAATCTGTATGGTTATGCCATCTGCCCCCACCCTTCTTCCACTTCCAAATAATTTGTTGTCATATGTTGATCTAAAATCTAGCCATAGTCCATATTGTTTTGTTAAGTAATCTTCGAGTCTTACATCATGAAGGTGAAGTTTTTTACACACAAGATCAGCTGTAGGATTCGTTTGTCTGCCTCCAGCAAACAATTTTCTTGCTTCGTCAAAGTGTTGGTGAGGTAAAAGTCCGGTTGAATACAACTGAATAGGCTTGCCGTCTATTGTGCAAGACAACTGCTCAATTTTTGGATTATAAAACACCTCAGTTTCTCTGTGAAAAGGAGTTGTAACTTCAGTAAACAGCAACAAAATTCCCTTTAACGACCTAAGAGAATAACTTAGAGCTATGTTCCAGATAGCGTCTTGCTTGTTTTTATTTTCTGTAATGTGATGCACAACTCTTTCAAAATAAATAACTGTCTTATTTTTATACTGGGTTAAGACTGTACTAGCCAGTTCAGGGTTAGTAACAACATCAAACTCAAGAGAGATGTCACTGACTGTGTATTTGGCTAAAGGGTCTTCAGACAGAATAACAGACCCGCTGTCATTAAATGTCAGTTCATAAGTAAGTTTATCTCTTAGTGCGCCTTGGTAATATGGTTGATGCGTTTTTAACAGTTCAAAATCTAGAGGAATGCAAAATCTGTTGCCAAACGCTAGAGCTACTGCCTGGTCTTTAACATCATCCTTTGCATCCTCAGCATTTAGCCTGTGTTTAAGACCGTTTGGGCCTTGTATTCCCTGATAAACTTTGTCTTTTCGTTCTGCTCTGGCAGCCATAGGTCAGAATAGAGTGTAAAAATGTCTGCGTAATGTAGTGAGAAAACTTCTCTGCCCTCCAGTTTAATTAACATAGATTTAATAATGGCCCTACCCAAGTTAGCAACAACAGTAGCATTAGGATCTGCTGAATTAATATCTATTTTGAATGACAGTTTAGCAGTGCCTGGCATTATAACATCGTCAGCCCAAAGTTCAGGAAATCTTACTGTTACCCCTTGACCGGGTTCAACTGTTGATGGATTATTTATAACAAGCACAGTCTGTCTTATACCTTTTATGCCATGGGGTTCCTTCGCTTTTCTGTATGGATCAAGATCACAACCGTATGAGTTCATTTTTTATAAAACAAAAAATAATAAATATATAAATATGGATGAAGATTTTGACCAAATTGATCCTATTGAAGAAGAAGATGATGAAGAACTGGGTCCTTCATTGCAAGAAGAACTTGAAGGAGCATCGGCAGGTTCTTCAATCCCTTCATTAGAAGAAGGAGTAGAAACACCCCCTGGAGTTAGTGCATCTCGTGCAGAACTATTAACAAATAAAATTAACTCATTCTACATAAGCATAGGACAAGAACCACCAGAAGGTCACAGTCCTTTTGATTTTAGGATGGATAAAAGTAACCATCTGTTTATAAGGACTCGTAAAGGAAATTTTGTAAGAGTTACTAGAAAGCCAGACCCAACTAAGTTTTTAAAACTAAGCACAATTAGACAGAGGATCCCTGTTGCTGACCAAAGGCGATTAAATATTTTAGATCTAAGGCCTGAGGCTGTTAGTCTTTTACAGAACTTGGAGCAAGGGTTGCCAACACAATCTGAAATACAAATGTACTCTATTGAAGAGTTAGGTCGAAGAACAGACGAAACAATAACACAACTTGAAACGAGTTTTAATGAAGAAACAGCTTTAAAAACAATTGATGATTCTCCATTGCCTGTGCGTGAAATCATGGGTCTTAATACTGCTCTATGGACAATAAGGGGTGAACTAACAAGCAATTTGGCAAAACTTGGTGAACTGAATAGAGAGATAGAAGAAGAAAAAAATAAACTGGCTGATGCAGATGATAACAATTTAGGGCAAGAAGAAAAGGCTAGAATACAACAGAAAATACAGGATTTAATGCTAGAAAGGGCGGTTAGAAGTGCTGTCTACTAACAGAGCACAGATAGCATCACAAACAAACAGAATTAGAGAAACTATAAACAGAATACTTTATGAAAATACTACGCTAGCAGAAAGAATAAGGACTCTGTTCAGAGAACAGGGGATTACAATAGTTAGTATATTAACAGCCATTGGGTTTGCTTTCTCTACACTCGTTTATGCATTAACCGGTGGTGCGCCAACAGGGCCAGCAGCGCCTCCAGTGCCTCAGCCTGGTAAAAGTTGGATTAGAAAACAATTACACCATCTAGTAAACTTATTAAAGAAGTTAGCTGCCAAAGCGCTTGATGCTCTGCCTGGCATAATAGGCAGTGCTGTTAGTTGGGTTTTGTCTACTATAGGCAAAGTGGCTGGCTATATGGCTGACCATCTGTGGACGTTAGGAGTGCTGGCTGCTGGTTTAATTTTTAGTGAAATAAAGTATAGCCAGTCCAGTAAAAGTTAAAAACACAACAAGGGCTGTCTTTTCGCTAGTGTGTCTGTTGGGGTGAAGTATATTAACAGACGGTGTTGGTGGGCTGCTTTCTGGCTGTGGGGTGCTTATAACTGGTGGTGGTGGGTCGCTTTCTGGTTGTTCAGGGCTAGGCGCTTTTTTTTTAAAACAGATGGTGCAGGCCTTGTGTTTAAACCTTGATTATGCCCTAAGTTTTGGTCGTCTCCAGCTATGAGAATTTCATTATTATAATTCTGTATCATGCCAATCTGTAGTCTAAGGTCAGAAGGCAGCATGTATAATCCATGGCCCACAACAAAGTCAACCTTTGACCTAGCATGTGAAAGAACGTTTTGGTACCTTTGTATGCTGGAAGGCAAATCAACAGCAGAGTTAATAGCATCTTCTAAATTGGCTAGAAATTGTTTTCTGGCGTCAAAGCCTGTAGATTCGTCCACTATGCTAGACTTGGTCTGTGCTCCTAATAGACACCAAACGTACGTTCGTATGGAGTCATTAAGTCTTTGCACTCCTGGCATTGTTAGGCCTTTACTTTCATCCAAGATAAATGTTGCCCAAGCATTGGGGTGTTTTTGTTCTATTGATCCCAATCTAACTTGCCTGTTTGGCTTAAAAGAGGTGTGGCCAGGCCAGTAGTCAAAATCATATTTTCTACCTTGACCCCACAAATACAATGTGCCTAACCCGTGATTGCGGTCTAACTTTTGTCTAAAGTCAGTTGAAGGTTTAATGTTAAATTCGTTGCAGATTCTTTCATATGCGTTATTGTCCATTGAGCTAAGAAATGGATTAAACGCGTTGTCGTTGGGGAGGCGTACTTGTAGTTCAGTTAGTATGCGCCTATACTGGTAATAAACATGAAAGTTATATACTGACCTTACTAAGAGATTAGGGTGGTTTAAATGGTTTGCATATGAAACACCGCAGCCAGTGGTTGAGCAGTAAACTGCAAAATTTAACTGATTCTGGTAAAAATCCATGGGGTGGGTTGACCATGCTGATGGCACACTATCATTCTTTACTAGAGGATTTAAATATCTAGTTAGTGGGTTTACAAGTCTGACTTGGAAGCCATATGCTTCATCCACTGCAATGGTTAGGACACTGAAGTTCAAAGATTTGGGCTCATAAACCCCTCCTACATTGTAAGTGGCACTTTCATTATATTTAAAAGGTTCCATTTTTAAATAGTTTTTTAAATAGTTATAAAAAGGATGCACATTTATATAACCAAACAAAACACGCGTGTGTTCTTAAAGTATCCAATTGACAATAGGCGCGGTGATAGTAGGGTTGCCCTTAGAGAAATTGGTTTTAAAGTTAAGTGGTTTAACATATCTGAAGAAGCTCAGAATAACTGGATCAATATTAGTAACGAAGGGGGCAATCAAATGAATCAGATAATGATTCCAGAAGGTTATTACAACTTTTGTTCTTTAAAAGAAGTACTTAACGAATTTGGCATATTGCTAAAAATTAACGAAGCAAACCTCAGAATTACTATGCATTTTCCACTAGAAGAAAGAAGAGAATACATTCTTCCTAAAGGACTTGCTAAAATCTTGGGCTTCCACAGTAGTGACAGATCTTATAAATTTAGTACAAGAGAAGGCAACTATCAATTTGAAGGTGATGAACCATCTGATTTTCTCGTGAACCCAATGTTATAAGTCCATTTACAAGAGTTAAAAACAGACAGTAATTTATTTGGTGGCCATCCATCTACAGTTCTAAGAGCACTACCATCAATTAAGGCGGGGTTTTGCGATTATCATTAAACACATTTGGTGAAAACAGCCAATTTAAAGAATTAGTTGCAGGGTCTATAAATTCAGTGTGTGTAAAAATAATAACCAAGACGGAAAACCAGTTGTTTGTTCTGATTTATTAGTAGTGCTTGAGGTAGAAGAGCGTACTAGAAAAGTAGTAAGGTCTCACTCTCAATCCCGCGGGCGTTAATTGTGTTAGGATGACTAATTCTGTTAAACCATTAGATTTTTATGCTATGGAGAGAATGTCAATATCTGTGTTCACAATCACCCCATTTTTATTTTGCACGCAAGCCCCCCTTTGAAGTAACGATTCCTTCGATTTAGGGTTTTTTTGCATGTTAATTTGGGGTTTTGCTTGTTAATTGGGTTTTTTGTTAAATTTGTACATTTTATTTTGTAAAAAATGTGTTAGTTTTTGTAAAAAAAACAGCAATAAAATGAAAAAATTTTTTTTAAAAAAGAGGAGGTTGCGTGCAAAATAAAATGGGGTGGTCTTGAACACAGATATTGATATTCTCTAAAAAGAAATAATAAATAACGTGAAGTGACACGGCACCTTCTTCTGATATTTCTTCACACTCTGTCACATCTGAAATGAGGACAATGCTTTAACAAGACAAGCACGGTCTTCCTGTTGTTTTTTCCGATGTTTAACTACTTCTATCATCTTCACGCCTCTCCAAAAGGCCTTCATTAACCACATTTTCAATACAATAAGATCAGGTCTTCACGCAGATTATAGGTCCACACACACCATGCCCTCACGCAAACTGTACTTTGACCTGATCTTAACTCTGACCAAGTGTTCACTAGACGATAGCCCACACTGTCCAAATCTACACTTACACCATGCCTTCGCTCAGACTGTGATCCCACCAGACCATGTTCTTATTCAAAACATGTCATCACTCAAGCAATTGCACTGCCTGACCATCTTGTTTCTCAGGCTGTGACACCACCTGATTATATTTTCACTTGGTCTTGGGTCCCACCTGTCCACATCTTCATCTAGATAGTGGCTCCACTTGACCACATTTTCATTCAGACTATTGTCCACCTGAGCACATCTTCACTCAGACTATAACCACATTAGACCACCTCTTCAACCAGACTAAGGCCACACTTGACCACATATTCACTCAGACCATGGCCCACACTGACCCACATCTTCACGCAGACTATGGTCTCCCTATCCAAGTATTCACTAAGACTATGACCGGCATGAACACATCTCCACTCAGACTATGGTCCCACGTGACCATATTTTTAACTAAGACTATGGCATACCTGACGTTATCAGCGCGCAGACTATGGCTCACCTGACCACATCTTTTATCAGACTATGGCCCACCTGACCACATCTTTCATCAGACTATGGCTCACTGACCACATCTTTTATCAGACTATGACTCTTCTGACCATATCTTTTATCAGACTATGGCTCTTCTGACCACATTTTTCATCAGACTATGGCTCTTCTGACCACATCTTTTATCAGACTATGGCTCTTCTGACCACATCTTTTATCAGACTATGGCTCTTCTGACCACATCTTTTATCAGACTATGGCCCACCTGACCACATCTTTTATCAGACTATGGCTCTTCTGACCACATCTTCACTCTTGACTATGGCCCGCCTGACCACAGCTTCACTCTGACTGAGAATTTAATTAAAAAAATATTTGAATTTGTATTCCACAGGGAGCTCTTCTTTTATTGAAGTATACATAACTATATCATCCTCATGATGAGGGGAAAATCTAACATTTTCCAGCACAAAACTCATTCATCTTAACCACGGAACAGGAGAGATAAAATTCCGCCTGAAAAAGGAAAAATGGTATACAGAAATACATCACTATAAGCACAAGTGTTGCACTGATGCAGACGTTATCAAGAAGAGCAGTTTCAGCCACACGATGTTCAGTATCTTCTTCCCAGTAGTGCACATTACCACAATCTTCTCCTCTTGAATGTGTCATGGTTCTATTTGGAGATTCTCTGGGCAGCACTTTACGTCTGTCACCATACTTGTGGCAACCATCAGGGTGGACAACTATCTCAACCTAGGATGAAGTGAAGCTGTTTACAACTCCCTTGGGGAGATGGGGATAATGACAGAGAGCCTTGAGGCAGAGGAGAGGGAGCGAGGTGCCTTGGAAAGAGGAGATAGCTGCAGGGATAGGTGGGAAGCGAAAAACGTTATAAAATGAAACTTCTTTGTGCTCATTAAGAGAAGCTCTGTCACGTCAAGACAGTATGATGGTACAGATGTTAGCCTTAATCGTTTTGCTCTAAGTTAACCTTTCTTCCAAGAAAGAGTGCTGCGCTGTTATTGTGAAGTGTGTCGTACGTCCCATAGTTTAGTCTGTTTTTTTTTTTTTCGGCCCTGAACTCCTTACACTCTAAGGGCGCCGGGCCGCATCCAGGTCATGACTCCCAGATACCCTTCTACTGCCAACTTTTTTTTTTCTGGCGCTGTCGGGATTCGAACCCGCAACTTTTGGATGGGTGGGCGTCTTAAGGCGTACCTTTTGAGACGGATGTCTTACCCCAGTGCTAACGGGACACCTGTTCTAAGTTGGGAAATTTGAGCCTAAGGATGTTCACTTTTGTTCGTCCTCGACCAGATCCAGATGGAACTCTTTTCGGCTGCCTCTGCCATTGCCTTCAGGGTTCTGGTCCTCTTCTGACCTGAAATCCCCAGCTGTTTCATAAGTTCATGGGCTGATGAGCCTACAAATCCCCTTGTTCCAACTTCTATGGCGAGGATCCGGGCCAATCCTTGAAGCCAGATTCCCTCAATCTGCTCGCTAGACTTGGCATACTTTTCAGTCTGATAGAGGTGCACTTGCTCCATTCTGCTATCGAATGGCACAGTGAGTTCGATCAGAAACGTTTGTTTCGATGAACCTGAGTGGAGAACTATATCCGGTCTTATGCCACTCTTTCTGATTATCGCCGGATGGTTCTCCCAATCTAGAAGATCTGCTGTGCATTCCGAGTGTTCTACTTTCATGCCCTTGATATCACAACTGTTCGACCATGATATGTGGCCTCCTGCCGTGTAGAACTTTGTTGCTGGAGCTACTGGTGGCGTAAATCTTCCTCCAGCAGTACAAACCGCATGTGCGATCTCCTTGAGCACTTGGTTGTGCTTCCATGTGTACCTTCCCTGGGTTAGTGTTACTTTGCATGAACTCAGGACATGTTCCACTGTTTGTTTGCCGTGACAGAGTGGACACGTGGGGTCATCTTATTTCCCCTATTTGACTAGGTTCGAATTCAAGGGCAGGAGGTCATGTACAGATCTGAGGATGAAGCTGACTCTAAGAGGTGCCAAGTGCCATATAACATTCCAGGTGAGACTTTTGCGGTGCGTTTTCCCACGTAGTCCACTGTCCATGTTGGCCTTACTGGACTGCTTTCTGGATTTTCTTGGCGTCCTCTTCTTTCTTCAGCGCCTCTATTACCATGTCTCTCTTTGCTTTCCTTTTGCTTTTGACCACTATGTCATTTCTGTTGATCCCAGCCCTGTCTGTTGCTCTGTGTGTGGCCTGTTATTTCCTTGATCTTGACAATAAACAATAAACAAGTAGGGTAACTCTTGCTCCCATTAGAAAACCTAACATAGAGTAACTTTTATTCAACTCTGGCACAGCCTTTTAAACTTGAGTAAAGTCAGACAAATACAAATCTTGATCTTGACGTTTTCCATGCCACGTCTACTGCCTCCCGAACCTTCCATTTTGTGCCAGTCTTTAGCTTTGGCCGGATTGATCTCACAAACTGTCTTCGGAGTCGTCAAGCATGGTTAGTAACATTGCTTTTCCTACTTTGTATTCCTCGAGGATGGATTTAAGAGGAAGCTTCAGCTTTGCTTGGCGGCAGTCGAGTGCGACGTCAGTGAGACCTGGTTGGACACCTAACCATTTCCTTGTATACTAGTTGATTTTGGCCTCCATTAATTCCACAATGCTCGTGCTGTTATCACATATCAGACGAGGCCGCAGAAACTTCGGGATCAGGACGAACTGCAAACACCAGACCTTGTACTTGCCAGGAAGCCCACACTGATCTCTTATCTGCACTTCTGCCATTTGCGTGGTTTCCTCTCCCCTCTTTGTGTCTTTCAGGAGTCATCATACCACCTCCCACAGCTCTTGACTGGTTCTTCTGTTACAACTGGAATGGCTTGGTTGGCTATGGTGAACTTGACTGCTTTTGCTAGTTGTCCTTTCCGCAAGGACAGGCTTCCTTTTGTGATTTCTTTGGCTTTAAATTCATCCTGGATGAAGCAACTAATTGGTCTAACTGCTTCAGTATTTTGCGTGTTTTGTCTTTCTCGGTGGATAGCACTTTTGTATTATCCTTTAGAGGGGACATGTGGTATCCATTCCCCAGATCTGCTGGACCTGTACAACACAAACAGTATTGGAGAAATTGCACAGCCCATTGGTAAACAAGTTTCCAGATTGATGCAGTCTGATGTGTATTCCTTTGTGGAGAACCTTACGGAGAAGCCATGGAAGTACTTTCTCAGCATTCATCTGATGTTCTTTGGGACATAATACATCTGAGGGCCAGTTGAATCATCTTGTGTGGAAGTGATCCATATGCGTTTGCCAGATGGAGCCACACCACGTCGAGGTCCCGTTTCTCTGCCCTAGTTCTTTGGATTGCTTCCCAATCATAGTGGCACGCTCTGCACAGCCAGAGGCACATACGATGCCTCCCTTCTGGACTGACAAATCCAAGTACTCATTTTCTGTCAGGTGTTGAGGCAGTCTGGCTGTCATGACAGGGAAGAAGATTTTTCCCTCGACGTTCAAGAGTGATGTCGGTCTAAACTGGTTGACGTCACTCGACTTTCGCTCTGTGGGAATGTACACTCCATCAGCTATAATCCACTGTTGGTGGTTTGTCATTGAACTTTTTCTTTGGCGCTGCAGGCTGCACCAAGCCTTGGATTTCAAGTGGTGTTTCGCTCTGAAGGTCGGAATATGTTTTCCTGAGATGCTGCTCAACGGTTTCTCAGTCCACTGTCAGTGTTCCAGATTTTGGGTGCTCAAATTGTTTCCTGGTAAACTGGAGAAGCAATCTTTGGTTTTCTTCTTTTTGCTCCTTCTCTTTGTTGCTGATTCTGGTTTGCTGAGGGCACTGTGTTGCGCTTTCAGGTCTTCCCAGAGCTTCTCCAACCCTTTCTTCTCAGCTTCAGAGGCAGCCTTCATCTGTTGTTTTTTTTTAATTTTTTTTTTAGATTCTTCTTTTTCTTTCGGATGTTATCCATCTCTCGCTGGCGTCTGGATTGTTGAGGAGGTGTCTTCAGTTTTGGTTGTTTCACTTCATAGGCGTCCCTGCAAGTTCCGTATACAATGTCTCCTAATGTAGCTAGAAGGAAAGAAGCAGACTAAAACGTAGATTAAACCAAGCCAAATCACAACTAAACACACAAAATAAGAGTGCAAAAAGTATTGTTTATTTAACACGCAATACAAACGAGAAAGGGAATGTTTGACAAGTGTTTCTTCTTCCGTTACCACAACAACAGACAAAAACACGAATGCCTGATATCATACTCCCTATCGCGCATGAGATCCAGCTCATTCCTCTCTTTCACCTTGATCTTGCAATCTGTTTTTCACAACTGTTCTCAGTGTTCCACTTCTTTCTTTCATATTGCTGACAGCCTCATGGGAAGCATCATTCTGAACATTCTTTTGAATGTCTGCTTATCATAACATCGGAAGAAACAAAATTGTCAAAAATTCTTTTCCCATCTGTTTTATATTTGTGTTAACAAGCGTTGCTTTCCTTTCTGTGTGGTAGTTTATTTCCATTTTGCTTTGACAAAAGCACACTGTGAAAAATAAACAAACGTTACAAAGTGAGGAAGAAATGACACAAAAACGACTGAGGAAGATGTCACGCTGAGAGTCTGAATTGATTGATTGAATTGAAGTTGAATGGTGTGGAAAGACCAAAAACAAAAGAGCAAAACAGAGTAAAAGGAGAAGGCAAGAAAGAAAACATGAAAGACTGTCAGAAACAAACCTGCTAGCTGAATGGTAAACGAAAACAACATTTGAAAACGTTATTTTTCTATGTTCAAGTGATGTGTTCACCTCATTACGTGGCACGATGGCATTTATCAATAATAAGTAGACTTTTCTTTTTCAGTTACAAACTACAGAAACATAACACAGCACACACGTGCTCTTCTCTCTCTCTCTCTCTCTCTCTCTCTCTCTCTCTCTCTCTCTCTCTCTCTCTGTGGGTACCTCAACTGTGTTCAGAGACAATTTATCCGTTTTTCGCTCCTGATTAATTCCTCATTACGCCGGATTAAGACGCTGTTTGTTCATGAGACTTTGCCAAAAGCTGTATGAATAACCATGCCTTCTTCTTATGTAGATTTTCGTCTGAGATGTTGCTGTTTTTGCTCCGTATTCATTGCTTTCATGTTGAAGAGAGCCAGGAAGCGAGTCGCCATGCGGACTTTGAAAATCAAACCATGGTGGGCGGGATGTCACTGTAGGCTCCCTGCTCGTGGTTTTGTTCTGGGGTAGTTTTTTGCTAAAGTGTGGAGATGTTGAACAAAACCCTGGACCAGTTAAGAACTCTTAACACAGTGCTCAGCGACAGAGCACGCCGTCACATATTTTAATGTACGAAACTCTGGTACGCAACTCTCACTGAACTGTATGCAGCAGCTCTGCGTGAAGGCCGCTACATTCCGATCTGGTTACGAACGTCAGATGGTGACAGAAGTGGGATCTTAAAGAATTATTTCTTCACGCACAAGGCTTCCAAGATACTGTAAACCATGGCGAATATGAACTTCGAAGACCTTTCTATCGACTGGGATGCTACAGACCTCTTCCAAGAGCTCACAGGCTTCAGAGACCACGTCGGATTTGTGCTTGACGAACCACTGGCAACCCTGACTGACAAGCAGAAAGCCGAATGCTCGGAACTTGGCTGGGCGCACAAGGAAGACAAATTTATCGTACTCTGCAATGGACTACAGACGAAAAAGAAAAACCTGACAAAGTTTTAGACAAGTTTGAAACGTATATTCGACCAAGGGAGAACAAATAAATTGCAAGACACAAACTGAAACAAAGAAAGCAGGACGAAGGTGAGACCTTTGACAACTTCATAAAAGATCTGCGCCTGATTATGATGGACCGTGACTAAACTGATAAATTGATAACATTATGGTAAACAACATCACTGATGGAGTGCATGACAAAAAACTACAAGGGAGGCTCCTTGAAAAGGGGAAGGCCTTGACTCTAGCACAGGCAATAGAAATTGGTCAACAATTTGAAATGTCACAGAAACAACTCTGCATCTTTCGAGATGAGCCTGAAGTAGCTGTGAATATCGTGAAAAGGAAAAAAAAAATCAACAACACGAACCTCACTCAACGCAAGAGGAAACAAAAAACTGCTTTCGCTGAGGTGGCGATTCCAAGCACCCTAAAACAAGAGGAAACTGTCTGGCAATGGGAACAACATGTACACACTGCAAGAAACCTATCACCGGAGGAAAGTTTGCAGAAGCCGCCGTAATGTACACACTTTGGCTGCCGGCTCAGAGCCAGATTCTGAACCAGAAATCCTGATGATTCGCATGACTATGGTCAACAAGACCAAAACCAACGACAAGTGGAATCAAACCGTATCAGTTCATGGAAAAAAAACATTAGATTCAAAATTGACACTGGGGCAAGATGTAATACACTAGCAGTCCAAGATTACCAGAAAATTCCCCACTGCAGCGAAATCCGCTCCTCAGATAAAATTTTGCGTACCTACTCAAATCACAAAATCCAGCCCATCGGCTACAGCCGACCTACCTATCCTCTGCAGTAGGAAAACCATCAATTCGCAGTTCGTAGAGAGCCTTGGCCTCATCGCCCGCCTGTCAACACTGACTGCAGTAGACAAGACTCCAACACCACCAGACTTCGATGAGTTTCCCGAGCTACAGCGTACCACTGGAACACTCCCAGGGGAGTGCAGCATCAAACTGAAACCAGGCGCAGAAGGAGTTGTCCATCCAGCACGTCGCCAACCAGCAGCTCTGCGTGAGACGATCATCGAAAAACTCCGCGAAATGGAATCAGACGGCCACATCATCAATAGTTTCAGTTTCATCAAGGAGACGTCACTGCGTGCGGACTAGTCCATACACGCTACACCACATCCACTAATTTTAAGAGCACACTACGCATGATTTGAAGCTGATGGATAAATGAATTAACAACTAAGATGAGACAATTGAAGAAGAGGGTCTTGTGGCTGCGACTCGGTGGATGTCTGACCTACGCATTAGCCCAACGCACTGGTCAACCTTGAGTGCCTACCTACCTTGTTTTGTGTGGTTGTTGTGTGTGTGTGTTGTGTGTGTGTGTGTGTGTATGTTGTGTGTGTGTGTGTGTGTGTGTATGTGTGTGTGTGTGTGTGTGTGTGTTGGTGTGTGTGTGTGTGGTGTAGTGAAAGTACACGTGTGTGTATGATGTGTGGGCATGGGCCCATGTGTGTGCGTGGAAGCATGTGTGTGTGTGTGTGTGTGTGTGTGTGTGTGTGTGTGTACGTGCAGGAATGAGTGTGCGCGCGTGCGCGCGCGTGTGTGTGTGTGTGTGTTGTGTGTGTGTGTGTGTGTGTGTGTGTGTGTGTGTGTTGTGTGTGTGTGTGTGTGTGCAGAAGTGCGTGTGCATTATATATATATATATATATATATATATATCTGCATATAGGCTATATGTGTACATATCTATGTGTATGTGTGTGTCTTTGTATGTGGGCGTGTGCGCATGTGCATGTGTGTGCATTTGTGCGCTTATGTGTATGCGTGTGTGTGGACGTGCACATGCACACATTTGTATATGTGTGGGTAAGAGCGAGCGAACGTTCGCGCACACGTTCGTATGTGTGTGTGAGAGCGCGCGCGCGTGGCGTGTGTATGTATGTATGTATGTATGTGTGTGTGTGTGTGTGTGTGTGGTGCGTGCGTGCGTGCGTGCGTGCGTGCGTGCGTGCGTGGTGTGTGTGTGTGTGTGTGTGTGTGTGTGTGTGTGTGTGTGGTGTGGTGACTGCGTGCGTGAATGTTCAGAAGATGACTTAGGAAATACAGGATATACGTGCACGCGTACACTCGCGCGCGCGCGCGCGCGCGCACACACAACACACACACACACACACACACACACAACACAAATAAGAACAATAGCCTCCCCCTCACACACATCCCACCACACACGCACACACACACACACACACACACATACACACACACACACACGCACGCATGCACGCACGCACGCACACACACACAAACACATACACATGCACACACACACACACACACACACACACATTAACTCACTCTTTCACACACACTCTCACACACAACGCTTGCGCACATATGTCTGTGGAATCTCTAATTAACACGCTGGCATTACCCCACTGATGAACACACACACACACACACACACACACACACACACACACACACACACACACACACACATACACTCACTCACTCTCTCACACACACACTCACACACCAACGCATGCACACTCATGATGTCCATGGACACTCTAATTAACATGCTGCCATCACCCACTGATGAACACACACCAGCGCACACACGTCTAAAGTATACGCTGGGGACCCTGAGAGATTCAAAGTCTTATCTAAGTTGACATGTGTTTCATCTTTTGTGTCTGTTATTGGAAAGGCCCAGTATGAGCTTGCTCCAATCTCTAGGAGTCTTCGCAACGTTGGCCTTGAAATTATTCCAATGTTTGTTTGGTTGTGATGTTTCTTGCTCTTCCCTTAAGTCTAGATGTGCGGCCACTTTCTCTCTTGATGTTCAGATCTGAGAGGTGGTCTATGGTATAGTAGCTTTGCTCTTGTTTGCTTAAGTGATTCTTCAGATTTATCACATCAGATCGGCCAAGCAGTAATCCAGTTCTTATTGTTGCCTTGCCAGCCAGTGTGTCTGCTCTCTCGTTTCCTTTAACTCCAGCATGTCCAGGGCAGTACATCTATATGAGTCTCTCCAATGGAAGGCTGTGCATTAGTTCATTCCAAACAGGGCTTCCCATTCTACTTTTCACTTTCTGAAGTAGATTCATGGAGTCAGTCAGTATCATGGCTTGTTGAGTTTGAAACTGGCTTATGGATGTAAGCCAGTGGAGTGCTTGTGTCACTGCTTCTGCCTCCATTGTTAGACTTGAAGTTGTTAAACTGTGTGCACCATTGTCTTCCTGAATAGTTCGGCCATTTTACTTCACTGTGCATCCCCAGCCTGACTTACCTTTGGTGACAGAACCGTCAGTGTATATCAAAATATCATCTTTTGTGCAAAGGTCTTCTACCAGCATCTGAATTTCTGCGTTGGTTTTGCCTTCTGGCCATTCTCGGCAATGTCTTCCAAGTTCTGGAGCGATGGCAATTTGGTAGAGGTGCTTCAAGTTGTCTGGATATTTCTCCCATTCCTTGGTTTCTTTGACTTCTGCTAACTAGCACACAAGCCGTGTACTGTCTTCTGCCTGTCCCATCCATGATTTTCCACGTCCTAGCCGAGTGCCCTTTGTTTCCTTGACCGCCGCATGAAGTGGATTTTGGGGTTTTTTCAAGGGCTCTGAAATATGCCTTCACCTGTTCCAGCTTGTGTCTTGTCTGCATTGAAGGAAGGTCGAACAGGTATCGCACAGTTTGAACTGATGTGTCCTTTGTGGTTCCCAGGATCAATCTCATTGCTTCATTTTGAATTCTTTCTAATTTGAGAAGGTTCCTGTTGGACAGTGTTGTAAGCCCTAATCCATAATCTATTACACTGAGTACAAGTGCATGATACAGTCGGTAGAGATGGCGCTGTTCAATGCCTTTAGCTGCCATTGCTTTCATGGCAGATAAGCCTTTTTCATTTGAGAACAATATTCTCAACATGCTTTCTAAAGGTTAGCATTCTGTCAAAGCCTACACCCAAACAGCGTAGGTTGTGAGTTGATTCAATTGGTATTCCATTGAAGGAAACTGGTACTTGTCCTGATGTCTTGTTGTTGAGAGTGCAGACTAATGTCTGGGCTTTTGTAGGGCTGATGGACGATCCAGGTTCTTGACACCACTGAGCAATATTGTTCAACTGTTGCTGAACTGCTTTCGTTCTTTCTTCAGCATTCTTTGATGTTTTGTTGATCAGGCCGTCATATGTAAATGTCATCACTCGAGCAATTCCGTTTCTGTTGAGGTCTGCTAGGCTTTAGTGTAAACATTGTACAAAACAGGGGAAAGAGGAGAACCTTGAGGTAATCCCATAGAAAGTTTATGAGGCTCAGAAGTCCAATCTCCAAATCGTAGGATGACGGTTCGCTCCCGAAGTACCGCAGCTATCCATCGTGTAAGTGTCTTACTGACTCCAAAGTCAAGGAGTAGTTCAATGAGAAGCGAGAACTGGACTTTGTTGTATGCATCTTCCAGATCTATTGCCACAGCTAGTGTTTCTTCCTTTCTTTGGAATCCTTTGTACACTTCATAGGCAAAAGCGGCCGCATTTTCCCATGTACTTTTACCTGTTCTGTAGCCTCCTTGATTTGATGGGAGGATTTGTCGACTTTCAAGATCTCTTGCGAGTTTTTTTTTCTATGATTCGTTCCATGAGCTTTCCTGCTATACTTTGCATAGTGCGTATGCGGTAGCCATTTAGCTGATGATATTCTTTTCCTGGCTTTGGTACAGCTTTCAGGTAGCTGTGTGTCCAGTCTTCTGGGACATAGCCTTTATCAAAACTCTCCTGGTAGAGACTGAAGTGTTTGGCTCTCTCCTCTTCTGACAGCTGTTTGATATCTGCATACCGTACTTTGTCTGGTCCTGGAGCATTATCCTTAGTGCATCTAGCTATTGTGTCATCCAGTTCAGATTCTGTGATTTCATCATCAATGCCAGTCTGAGCTAGGTGTTGGTTTAACTTGGTCAAATATTTCTTCCTTTCCTACAGATTTCTTTGATCACTCTGTTCTATGAAACGTTTAAGTAGAGCCGACCCTTTCTTTAAATTTGTCTTCAGTTTTGTGATCCCATCAGCGTCCAATATATTTAGGGTTGCGTTTGTTTTGTTTTTTTCCTTCCATGCGGCTATAAAAGTGTCAGTGTTGTGTCATAATTAAGTGACAGACAAAACTGTTGCCACTTGGTTTCTCTTGCTTCTTCCAGGCTGTTTCTGTGTCTATATTCCACAAAAGGGGTTGGACGATTTGTTTGATTGTAGCATTGTTTCTTTTGCATCTTCTACTCCTTAACGTTCCTATGATATCCTCTTCATTGTTATTTTATTGAGGGTCCTTTTGTTTCGTTTGTGTAACTTTTGATGGTTTCTGTAAACTGAACACAACAGGCAAATGGTCACTTCCATGATGAAGAAGTGCTTCCGCACTCATACCTGCTGTGAACTTTGGTCCAATGAGTGCAAAGTCAATGACATTGTCAGTGTCACCCTGCCTCCTTGTATGTATTGGGGATGATGATGTCAGTGCACTAAGAAGTACTTCATCCAACATCGCTTCCAGTGCAATTCCTTGAGGATTGGTACCATGTTGATCCCACAATTTTGAGCGTGCATTAAATTCTCCACATAGTATGACAGAGTCTCCAAATTCATGTTCTATTTCCTCCAGAAAGGTCCAGTCCGTTTTTGATGTGTGGGTACCTGGATGTATATATGCATTGATGGCTACAAGGCTTTTCTGATTACCATCCGGTCTTTCTAGCCTCACACCCATTAGCTCACGTGTGCTGCTACACCATTTTTCCAAGTCTGTCCTGGACAGTTTGTTTTTCAAGTTGTTTTTTTTATTATCATAGCTAGTCCTCGTCCATCATGCTTTTGAAATATTATGAATTCATCCAATTGTAATGGTCTGTGGGCGGCACTTCTAGTTTCTTGTAGACAGAACATCAAAGTCACATGCTAGTTTTTCAATTGTTGAGATCCTCTTTCTGGCACTGCAGCAGTTCCAAGTACAAATCCTGCCATATTTCTTGGATAGTCTTTCAGCTTTTGTTACATTCCTTCCTACCTTTCTTCTTCTCCCACCTCTTTTACTACGCCGACTATTGTTTTGTGGGGATCCAGTTTTAAGTCCCAAAGCCTGCACCCGAAGACCCCCAAGGTGCAAGCGAGACAAAGTATTTTGAGAGCCCATAAAAAGGTATTCTTAGTGTTGAGGGGTCATAAGCGGTCGCCCTGACAGAGCATCATATCAGGGAAGGGCAATGGATGTCCATACATGTAGGGAACGCCTGCACATATGAAGTCCGTCAGCCTGGTGTCGCCTTAGGGCCAGACTGCATATGGTCCGAGACTGTTTAACCCAACAGTCATTCATCCCCTCGGTACTGTAAAGCCTTGGGATTGGGGGAGGTCGACTCCAACATTAAAAAAAAGTCAAAGCGAGGGGGGGGGGGGGGGGGGGAGGGCAGTTGAGAACATGATAGTGAAAGGTGTGCCTCATTAAGTTGAGTAAGTTGTTGTCCTGTGCTTGTGTTTGCTTCTCTTTTGAGTTTAGAGATGATTTTTTAAACTATATGTGAGACATACCTGTGCGAAAAAACCGGGTAGGCTAAATAATCAGACTTCATCAGTTTGTGAAGGTGTGTTGAGAGACATGATTGTTGACAAGCTGAATTTGACTGGGGACTTCCAAACAAATCTTAAATAAATGTTAGCGAACCGCCCAGAGAACGTGGACAAACAAAGTCACAAGACGAAACACAACTAGTTTCGACCTCTTAGGTCTTCATCAGGTGAGACATTAACGAATAAAACAATGAAAATTCACTTAGCTTTGATCGCTTCAGATCACTTCGTAGGGTTCAGCGCAAGGAAGAAGGCGTTGAATGAGAACGAGGCTGTTGGAAGGGAAATAGTGAGCGAGTCAAAGTCGTAATGAAGATAATAATATTACTGATAGGAATACTAATAATGGTCAAAATACTGAAAAAAAAAAAAAAAAAGGACAAGATTACTACCAATCTGTGTCAATAAGTATGGGTATGGGAGAAAGGAGAGTGGGTTAGAGGATTCTTAAACAGCAGGGTTGCCGTGGCAACAGTCCCAGAGGCGAAGGCGATCGTGATGTCAATGCCAGTGGTAGTATCAATACTAGCAATAGTATTACTGAATGATACTGCTAACAACGATAGTGAAGGTTAAGGTAATGAAAGCATGATACAGAAATATATTTAGAAAATACATTTTTATAATAATCAAATAAATAAATAAATGAAACATTAAAAATAATAATAAATTAAAAAATCAGTAAATAATAATAATAATTAAAAAAAAATAATAATAAAATAATAATAATAATGATAATAAATGCATAAATAAGATAGCTATAAGTTGTGTGAGGTGAATAGTGGGAGATAAGGTAGTATGTGTGTGTGTGGTGGGAGGATATTATGGGCTGAGATTGAAGTGGTGGGTTGGTACATGTTACTTTAAGGTGTAGATGCTATGAGGGTGGAGGGAAGAAGGGGATGGGTTTACGTACTAACTGGGGAGGGGGAGGGGCAACATATTCACACCTATACACAATCTCTCTCTCTCCCCCCCCCCCTCTCCCCCTTTCACGACCAACGATAAAGTATTTTTTCAGTATTTTGACCATTATTAGTATTCCTATCAGTAATATTATTATCTTCATTACGACTTTGACTCGCTCACTATTTCCCTTCCAACAGCCTCGTTCTCATTCAACGCCTTCTTCCTTGCGCTGAACCCTACGAAGTGATCTGAAGCGATCAAAGCTAAGTGAATTTTCATTGTTTTATTCGTTAATGTCTCACCTGATGAAGACCTAAGAGGTCGAAACTAGTTGTGTTTCGTCTTGTGACTTTGTTTGTCCACGTTCTCTGGGCGGTTCGCTAACATTTATTTAAGATTTGTTTAGATTTCCGCCTGCAGTCCTCTCGCTTTGCAACTGGGGACTTCCAGTTCGACCGCGTGCATCATCTGAATGCCAAACCGAACTGTCCTGTGATAGCAGGGTGCACTTTTTTCAAAGACAAAGAGAAGCTCCTAAAAGCCAAATACAGATTGAAAGGTAGTGAAATTTTTCTCGGTGAGGACTTTTCTTTGCGAGTCAGAAAGGTGAGAAGACAGCTGAATCCTCATTTGAAAAAGGCACGCAGCGAGGGAAAACGTTCGACAATGGGTTTTGACCACCTCCTAACAGATGGGAAAAAATACGGACTTGGGAAGGGCAAAATTTTAGAGAAATCATATAGGGGGATGGCCAGCCCGTGTTGACACCGGTTAAATTACCCAGTTGTGAAAAATATAATCGTGCGACACGGATGTACAGAAATACGGACAGTTACCTTGTCACTGCGAAGGGTGCACTGGGTGAACATGTAAAAACCGATTTTTTGAGAGGTCAGGGCGGGGGAAAAGCAAAAGATCTGGTTCTATTTGTAAACATGTTGCTTCTGTACATGATACTGATTGTATGAATGAATATGATTTACCTTTGTGTGTGATGAGAGATAATCTGTTTGACGGAAAAGAAACAGAAGAAATATCTTTATTCAATACTAAGCATTGTTTGTCGAGTAATGGTGTTGCTATGGAAAATTGTGATTAGGGGGCATCGGAAAAGTATTATTGTAACACCACCACGAATGACAATTGCTCAACTAGTAATAAGGGGGCATCTCAAAACAAAGATTATGTTATCCATGCACATCATGATTGTTCCCATTTTGACGAGGGTATATCCCCAAAGATATTTTTTGATAGATTTACAGATGTCGACTGTTTTGGTAATCAGCATGGTGAAAACCTGTCTCTACAGAGAAGAGAAAAATATAATAAACCTCCAGAGACAATGTCACCCTACCTCAGGCCCATAACTACAGAAGTAGTCGTTGGGGAAACCTGAGGACCGCAGATGCAACCTTCCCTCTCCATCTGTCTCTGTCAGCAGCCGCAGGCAGCAGCTCACGTGTATGGAGTCCGGTCTATTCTTTGACATTCTCATGCCAGTTCTTCCGCTGTCTTCCTCTTCTTCTCCCGCCCTCGATGGTGCCTTGCATATTGTTTTGGGACAGACTGTCACAGAGTCAATGTCACACAGTGTCTCTACTAATTTATGTATGCGTAACAGATGTGATGATGTATATTCAAATATTAAATCAGATATAAAACATATTTCCATCTTACACTGGAATATCAATGGTCTTCTTTCCAAACTTACTTGTCGAGATTTCCTTTCTTTCTTGTTTAAATTTGACTTTATATGCTTGGTTGAAACATTCGTTGGACATGTACTATTGTGTGTTTTCACTGGATACACAGTGTTCAGCAAACCTGCTGTTAATTTAGTAAACAAGGCAGACATTCAGGGGGAATAATTTGTCTAATGAAAAATGAATTTTTGTCGTTTATCCATGAAATCAAAGTGAACTATTCCAACATAATTGTATTTCTAATCGACAAATGTTTCTTTGGTTTACAGATGTTTTGTATGTGCGTTCTATGTGCCACCAGAAGGGTCACCTTACTATGTACACTTTGACATTGGCAATGGTATTAGCCCACTGGAAGAATGTATTCTTGATTGCATGTTTGAATATTAAGATGCTTATGTGATGATTTCTGGTGATTTGAACACTAAAACAGCTAGTGTTTCGCCAAATATAATAAATGACGGTGATGATTATGGTGTCAGCGTTGGGAGTCATTCGATGTCTTCTACCAGAAGATCAGTTGATAGTGTGCTTAACAGCTATGAAAAATATCTGTTAAATATGTGTACTGCGCTTGGTTTATACATCCTTAATGGTTTATGCGATACAACTTTTGATGGAAATTATTCCTATATATCTGATTCAGGAAATAGTGTCAAAGATTATGTTTTTACTGCCTAAAGATTTTTTCCCCTTCGTCGTTTGTTCTTGCAAATCACTAGTTTCAGAAAGATTAGAATCTGATCATTTACCTGTTGAGCTACACTTTAATTTTGTTGAGAAAAATGCTAGTTCTGCAAATACTGATAAAAAAAGATGAGTTCATTGAGAAAATGTGTGGAACTGTGATCTGGAACAGGCATATGTTCGCGCACTTTATTCCGCAGAGGGGTTAGCATTGCTAGATCATGCTACTGATCCAATCAGTTATGTACCGATGCCTTAAATGTGTTTAATGAGTATATAAAAAAACTCTGGAGGATGTATGAAAAAGGAAATAATACTTAAATGCAACTGACAAAAACAGTGGTTGGTACGATAAGGAATGTAAAGATAGTAAAGCAGTTGCAGGGACATTACTGAAAATATGTCGAAATTTCAAAGAACGAGAAGATAGTGTTGCATGTTGTAGAGCAAGACGAGAATACAAAAACATGTTAAGAAGAAAGGAAAAAGAACATAATGAGTTATTAACTGAAAAGCTAGTTGCCTCTGTGCAAAATCAGAAAGAGTTCTGGGACAATGTTAAAAAAAATCTACTATAAAAGAAACCAGCCACATAATAACTTAACGACTAGTGACTGGTTTAAACACTTCCAAAATTTGCTCGAAAGAGAAGACAATAATTAAGTACAAAATGATGAAGAGGTGCATGATGATTAAAATGAACAGAATGAGGAACTTAATTCAATGAATCGGCCCATATCAAAGGAAGAAGTTATATTAGCATCACGTAGATTTAAGAATAATAAGGCCACTCGGCTAGATGTTATAGTTGAAAATGTCCCGGAATCATGTCATTCAATTCCTTGTCAAATTATTTCATGCACTCTTTGACAGACTTATATCCAGAGACGTGGACGGAGTCTATTGTAATCCCTCTTTTAAAAAAAGGTTTTAATAAATGACCCAGGTAGCTACAGAGGTATCTCAATTTGTGACGCAAGTAGTAAAATCTACAGCACAATTATTAACAGTAGACTCCAAGAGTATATTGAAGAAAATAATCTTACAGTCGAATACCAAGCAGGGTTTAAAAGAGGATATTCTACAACTGATCATATGTATACATTATCAGCTATGGTACAGAAACAGTTCTCCTTTAATCGTAAATTATATGTTGCTTTTATTGACTTTGAAAAGGCCTTTCATTCCATAGAAAGAAATATATCATGGCCTATTCTCTTAAAAATGGAATTAAAGGCAAGCTATTTAGATGTCTCCGTAGTATGTACACAAATGTAAAAGCTAGAATTTGGTGCGGAGCAAAATTGACAGATTATATATACTGCACTCGTGAAGTAAAACAAGGTGATGTGACTAGTCCTGTGTTGTTTTCATTATTCATAAATGAGTTAGCCTTAGAAGTGATCAGAAAAGGGAGACATGGTGCTACATTTACCCATGATTATTTTGAATTATTCATTTTATTGTTCAGTTCAGTTCAGTGGTTTATGTAATGTCGTTTCATCATCAGATGATATCAGACACTTAAAACAACAACAACAACAACAACAACAACAACAACAGCAAACAAACAAACAAACAAACAAACAAACAAACACCTCCACACTCAACTTATCATCCATGTAAGTACTTTCAAACCCACATCTGATTTATGCATATTTACATAAGTGAAATACCCTAGTGGTACACAAAATTGTTGATCTTTATTTTGTTGTTTGAAGAAGATATAGCGTTAATAGCTGAAACTGTTATTGGTCTACAGACACAACTAGATAGTTTGTATAAGGCAGCATCAACACTACATTTGAATGTGAACATGAATAAAACTAACATAGTTGTATTTAGAAAAAGTGAATACTTGGTAACAAGAGAAAGATGGACTTAACTTACAATGGGGCCGTATTATTAGTTGTGAATGTATATAAGTATCTGGGAATTTATTTCTCCACGAGACTGAGGTTTTCAATTGCATGTCAGGATTTGATGACCAGAGCTAAAAATGCATTGTTGTGTATTCTACAGAAACTATCTAGACTGAAAGGCAATTCTCTTAGTTTATTTTTAAAGGTATTGGATACACAAATCTAGCCAATGGTTTTGTATGGTGCTGATTTATGGGTCTAGATAATGTTGCTCTTCGTTCTGAAGAAATAAATTTATTTGCCGTTAAAAAAGTTTTCAGGGGTTGAAATAAGAACACCAAATGATCTAATATACGGAGAAACGAGTCGATATACAATATATATTAATTCAGTGGTTAAATGTATACAATTTTGGCTAAAACTTACTCAGATGAATGAGTCAAGACTACTACGCAAACCTTATAGGATGCTGCTAGATCTAGATTCACGCAAAAAAAAAAAAAAAAAAAAAAAGGGCTTCAAAACATCTGTTGTAAACTGTTTACGTTTGGATATGGTTTTGTTTCGACAAATCAAAGGGTGTAGAAGATATAAACACATTTTTTTAATGATTTTAAGGAAAGATTAATTTCATGTAGGTGGCAGGTATGGGATTTTCATATAAAGAACAGCGATAGATTTAGTGTATACAGAACACTTTGTACGGTACCCGATATGAAAACTCATTTGAAGCTGAATTTAGATAGACATCTGAAAATTGTAATGACTAAGTTCAGGCTCAGTATAACAGGTATTGCTCAGCATTACTACCAATATCGATCACATAATGAGAATGATTTAACCTGCCCACTGTGTAAAAACACTAAAGAGCATGAGGTTCATTTTGTCTCATGTTGTCCAGCACTAAATACCTTAAGACAACAATACATTCCAGCAAAGTTTAATACATTTCCAAGCCTGTTTCGACTAAGCTTACTTTTGCATGCAAACGTGAAAGAGCAGTTAGAAATATATCAATTTACTTGTACAAAGCATTTCAGTTACGTGAGATTGCCATTTTGTAAAACATTATTCTGACTGTATAATGGGTATATAACACTTTGTGTGAAATGGGTGTTCAATTACTCCCCTTCATTAGGGGCAATGGCCTAAATATGAATTAAACATCTGAATCTGAACCTGAATCTGAATCTCTCTGTGTCTGTCTGTCTATCTGTGTCTGTCTGTCTGTCTGTCTGTCTGTCTGTCTGTCTGTCTGTCTGTCTGTCTGTCTCTCCTCTCTCTCACACACACACACACACACACACACACACACACACACACACACACACACACACACACACACACACACACGCGTCATATACACCCAAACACACGCGCGCGCGCGCGCGCACAGACACAGACACGACACAGACAGACAGACAGACAGACAGACAGACACACACACAACACACACACACACACACACACACACACACACACACACACACACCATCATCACCATCTTTTCACATTAATTACAAAATGAACTGGGAGCGTTTGAAGGAAATATGGGGGAGAGATACATTTGAAAGTGACAGATAAAAAGACGTTTAAATGACACTGTCTCATCAGTCGATGATTTTTTTGCTGGTGGGTGAGAGATGACGATGGGGATAATGCATAGGAGCTACGAGGGATGAGGGTGGCAATGGCGTGGAGGATGCAAAAAGAATTCTTCTGAGCTATTCAAGGCAAAGCACTGAGAGTAATCACAGGGATTGCCCGGTAGGAATTCAATTTCCCTTTCAATGTGTTCATATTTGCCCTCTTGTTTTCTTTGTTTGTTTGACTTCTTTCGGTTCTGTGTGTCTATCTTGCTCTCTTATTTATGTTCTGTGTGTGTGTGTGTGTGTGTGTGTGTGTGTGTGTGTGTGTGTGTGTGTGTGTGTGTGTGTGTGTGTTTGTTGTTTTTCTTCATTTCTCTCTGTCAGTCTTTCTTTTCATTGATATATATAATATATATATATATATATATATATATAATATATATATAATACTTTTTTCTGTTTGTTCTCTTTGCTTTTCGTTCTTGTCCTTCCTTGTCATTTTGGTCTGGGTCCACAGTCAGGCATTCAATCTCTGCCTTTTAATTTTTCCGATGTATAAACTAATGACGTGTGTTTAATGTTACCATTGAATTGTAATGTATTACAACACGTGGTGGGAATATCAAACAGTTATGCTACAAAATAACGAAAGTAAATACTGTGGGTAGACAGGCTCCATACGCCCCCACCTGCACGCCCCCCCCCCCCCCCCCAAAAAAAAAAAAAAAAAAAAAAAAAGGAGAAAGAACACTTTTGTTTGACAACTTTCAATTTCTCCACTATTTCAAACTTCTTAATGGTTCTATGTGGCCTCACCCTTTTCTGACCTCTCTCCTACGCTGCCCCTCTCCCCCCTCCCCCCACGTGTCTGAAAAACTGCTATCGGCACCAAGACAGGAACAGTCAATCCCTGTTACTGTACCCGCATCAGACGTAGGCCTCTCATTTTTTAACATTCAAATACCCAACATTCCTGTCACCCTGTGTTTTATCACCCCACAGAACCTCTTCCAATATCCCCCAGCTCATCCGCATAACAAACTAAAAACAGAGACATGGCATCTTCTTCCAATATGTCTTCAGACTCTGTCACATCAGCTTTTCTTTTATTTCCAGATGTTAAACCTCCTGTATTATCCGCAAGCCTCCACAAGTGGTTTGCGTTGACCATACCGTCAGTACGGCCACGTCTTCACGCAAATTATGGCTCCACACACATCATGTCTTTGTGTCTTCCTGGGGGAGAAGGAGAAAACGATAGAGTGAGGCTCGAGGCAGAGGACAGGGAATGAAGTGTATTGGGAAGGGAAGATGACCCCTGGGATTATTAAAAACGAAAAATGGTATTGAATTAAACTTCTTCATGCCCCTTAAGAGAATCCCTGTTTCGTCAAGACAGCACGATGGAACAAGTGTTTGCCTTTCTCATTTTGTTCTAAGTTGGCCTTTCCTCCAAGACCCGTCAATGCCAGGGATGTCCAACGCCCCAAAGCTTCTGTTTTTGCGCGCGCGCGTATACACACAGACACACACACATACGCGCAATCTGCTTCTGTCTGTCTGTCTGTCTGTCTGTCTGTCTGTCTGTCTGTCTGTCTGTCTGTGTCACTCTCTCTCATTGTTTATCTCTGTCTCTATCTCTGTCTCTGTCTGTCTCTGTCTCTCTCTGTCTGTCTGTTTGTCTCTCTCTCTCTCTCTTTCTCTCTCTCTCTCTCCTCTCTCTCTCTCTCTCTCTCTCTCTCTCTCTCTCTCTCTCTCATTATGTGAAACATTTTCGTGGACGCAGAACAACTACCATGAGGAAATCCTTTTAATGTACCAGATAATATGCTGTCGTGTAATTACAATTGCCCGTTCTCGTTTTTATCCCCTAGCAATGGATGTAATCTATATAATGTGGTCAGATCACGTGCTGTCTGAAGTCCTTCCATATCTTCTACATAACTGCCATTGTCCATCTCTCTCTCTCTCTCTCTCTCTCTCCTCTCTCTCTCATCACTTAAAAGGAGAGAGAGAGAGAGAGAGAGAGAGAGAGAGAGAGAGAGAGAGAGAGAATGACAATGACAATGTTTTAATGTTAGGCCTCCAGCCTGTAAACATAGGTACACGTAAACAATGTCGTGGCTATCCAGACAGATGGATGATAGGAATCAACTTAAATTTGTAGCAATAATGTGTTCTTCCCTGTGCCTCAGTGCATAAAAAATATACATAGCTACATCACGAATGACTCTGATTTCCTCACTACACAATAAATGTCGGCACTTTACCTCGGTTGACCAGTTAACCTTTAAATGCTTTGATATATATTTATCTCTAAGTAATGCGCAAGCTTCGTATCGAAAGAAAAAAATGTAGCTCATCTTCACTATTCTTACAACATGGGCACTGCATATCCTCAGGATCATTTTTCCTATTTATCTTTAAATCATTTATGCCTAATCTGAATTCGGTGAGTGCTGACCTAAATTTGTTAATGGTTATTATTGATAAGTATTGCTCACGGTGTGGAAGTAATTTGAAAGAGAGAGAGAGAGAGAGAGAGAGAGAGAGAGAGAGAGAGAGAGAGAGAGAAGGAATAGAAACAAAGGACTAGCATGCCTGAATGCATGGGGCAAAGAATACATGAAACACACGCACACAACATCATACTACCGAATAAAAAGATAAAAGGACACAAAAATAACGAAGGAAAAAAGAAAAGAGTAAAGAAAAAAAAATAAACGAAAATAAGAATTGGAAGACAGGAAATCGGAACTATGAAGACAAACGATCGAATGGAAAATAAGGAAGACTGAAACTGTAGCGTAGCAAAAACAGTAATAAACACACGAAATAAGAGTGCAAAAAATAACGCTGTTTTCTACACACAACACAAACAGAAACGTGAATGTTTGACAAATATGTTTTCTTCGTTTGCCATGATAACAGACACATACATAAATGCCCAAAATGATACTCCCCATGGTGGATGAGATCCAGATCATTCCTTTCTCCTCCCTCTCTCTTTGATTAAGCACAGCTGTCCTGGCTGTTCCACTTCTCCCTTTCATGTTGCTGACAGTCACCTGCGGAGCGTTATTTAAAGCCCTCTCTCCAGTTTCTGCTTATTATGACGTCTGAGGAAAACATGTTTGTGAAGATTTATATTTTCTATTTTGTATTATGTATTAAGGTAGCCTTACTTCGCTTTCTGTATTTGTATGTTTATTTTCATTTCGGTTTTGGAAAAGAGCATGAAGTGAAAAAATAAACGAACTTTGAAAAACAAAGAAGAAATACCAAAATCAAAAAAGAGAGACATGGCATGTTCTTTGATTTCTTTAGACTCCATCGCGTCCGTGGCGAGGACAATGATTTCAAACGAAAAGACCAGTTCCTTTCTGGATGTTAAACGTTTTCTATCATCTGCGATCCCCCGGGCCCCTAAAAAAGGCCTATACTGACCACATCTTTAATCAGACCGTCTCTTTGCAGAGTATCTCACCATGTCTTTAAGTAGTCTATGCATTGACGCAGTCTTCCCTCATTCCATATCTTTACGTAGGCTATGGCCTTCACTGACTACATCTCCACTCAGACTGTAGCCTGCATTGACCACATGTTCTGACTATGGTCCACTCTGACTTATTTCTTCACTCTGACTATGGTCCTGTAGCGACACCTTCGAGTCGCCTAAGACTTTAGAGTTGCGTTTTCTTGTTTTGCCTTGACAACGTGTTAGAGTTCCTTCCCTTTTGTTTTGGAGCAACGGACACGACGATCGCTGAGTTATTAACACTTCACTTTAGAACCACACTAAATTGGTGACCCCGTCGCTGAACACGTCAAAACTTCAATTTCAACTTCAAACATGGTTGAATCAAACCTTTATCAGCAGGTTGCTGACTTAACAAATCAGCTGCAAGCTCTAACTACAAGTCAGATCAACTCCGTATCTATCAAACTTCCAGAATTCTGGACGAAGTCTCCAGAAGTTTGGTTCGCAAGAGTCGAGGCGCAGTTCAACACAAAAAGGATCAGTAAAGATCAAACAATGTACGACTATGTGGCGAGTTCCCATTATCACTGCAGAAGAAGTTCAGTCACTGCTCACCAATTCACCACCTGCAAACAAGTACGACTGTTTGAAGAAAGCTTTGATCAAAACCTTCGGCAAGTCCCAGATCCAGAAAGACGTGAACTCCTGAACTCCTGGACTTGGGGACAAGCGTCCAACTGCCCTTATGCGCAAAATAAATGCTCTCAACGATGACCCCAAAACTCTGAAACGTGCTTTGTTCCTCATGAACGTTCTCCCCGACATCAGAGGTATTTTGGCTGGACATGATATCACAGACACAGACGCACTGGCTGAAGCAGCAGACCGGATTTGGGAGACACGTACTGCAGGTGTACAGCAGATCTCCACATCACCAACTCAAGCCCTCACAGAACAAGATGCAACCACTGCAGCATCAGAAGAGACTGTCTCTGCCATCAAAACAGCCGAACAACGTGGTCCTTCTTCACAAATTAGCACAACTAACTCTGTGTGTTTCTGCTTTGGAAATAAAGCCCAAACAAGTCTTCACTCATGATTTTTATCTGGCGGATGTCGCATGTCCCATTCTTGGTGCTGATTTTTTGTTGCTCATGAACTGGTCATTGATCTCAAGGGCAAACGACTCCTGCCTAGGGACAAAGTTTCTGGTCGCCTCAAAAGCAGTGATTCACCCATGACTCTTGCAGGTCTCTCGGTACACCCGAACAATGCATACTCTGAACTTCTCCAACAGTTTCCAGAGTTACTCACACCACATTTTGACTCTCTGTCAACAAACATGGTGTGGAGCATCACACTACCACACACGGATCACCTGTCCACGCTCGTGCACGACGCCTGAACCCAGAAAAGCTGACTGTTGCAAAGGCTGAATTCTCAAAGATGGAAAAGATGGGTATCATCCGTCGGTCTGATTCGCCATGGGCCTCACCGCTCCATGTAGTTCCCAAGTCAGATGGCCAATGGCGACCCTGTGGCGATTATAGACAACTCAATGCCGCAACCAAAGATGATCGGTACCCATTACCCCATATAAGAGATTTCAACAGCCACCTCTCAGGATGCAACGTCTTTTCGAAGATTGATCTTGTTACAAGCTACCATCAAATTTCCATGACACAATCCTCCATTCCCAAAACAGCAATCATAACGCCATTTGGATTGTGGGAGTTCCTACGAATGCCGTTCGGTTTGAAGAATGCCGCACAAGCATTTCAAAGGCTCATGGATGGTATTCTACGAGACATACCTTTCACGTTTGTCTGTGTTATGACATCTTGGTTGCCAGTCGCTCACATAACGAGCACCTTGACCATCTCCTACAGCTTCTCCAGCTCCTCTCGACAAACGGACTGGTCATCAAAAAAGCAAAATGTGTTTCTGGTGTCAGCGAGCTGGACTTCCTTGGACAAGGTGTGACTTCTGAAGGGATACGTCCACTACCAGATAGAGTAACTTCTCTTCAAAACAGTGCTCCACCTACTGATCGTGCTGGCCTTCAGCGGTTCCTTGGTTTGATGAACTACTATCATCGTTTCATTCCACATTCTGAGGAACACGGCATCTACTCAGTTGGCAGTTTCAGCCAACTCGCACAGGATCAAGTTCAATCTGGTGAGATGGACTCCTATCGTACAGCTACCACAGGCCTAAAACTTGAAGACATCCCTGATGAGTACCGACCCAGCGGACGAAAGGCCTCGGAGCAGGCAATACAAATATATCTGCCTTCATAAGGGATTGCGATGATTCCCTTATGCAGCTAGTGAAGAGTTTTCAGATCTGTAATATATTTTCTTAATTTCATGTTCCCAGTTTCTCCATCTTCAACCTCTCCCCCGCCCCACCCCCCACCCCCCACCTTAAGTCCAAATCTTTGCCAAGTCATTGCTATGAAGACAGTTGAGTTGTTGGCCTGCGCTTGTTTTTTTCTCCCACTATTAGATTGTTCGTCTTTGTATTTGTCTGACTTTATTCAAGTTTTAAAGGCTGTGCCAGTCTGGAATAAAAGTTACTCTGTGTTAGGTTTTCTTATGGGAGCAAAAGTTACCCTACTTGTTTACTGTTTATTGTTTACTGTTCCCTGTCTCATTTCATTTCCAATTTCGTTTTGATTAAATCCAGGTTATTTGTATTTGTTTCTGTCCGTCTTTGTGTTTGACTTTTGATCTCCCTTGCATCCTTGGGTGGATCCTCAAGCATAGGCTCAAAGATTGTCCCCTACATTTTATACTATTTGCATAATCTCTTTAGTTTTTCAGCAACTTTTTTTCCTCCCCACACTTTCATTTTGGTTTAATTTACTACACTTCACTGGTTGCTTTGGGGGTGCTATTGGATTCTTTTTTGCACCCTTGGTGGTGAGAAGACCACGGTATTATGGACTGTGGTGTGTCTCTATTTGACGCCAGGAGTGCAGACACAAGCAGCCGTGTCTCCCTGATGAGTTCCGATCCAGCGGACGAAAGGCCTCGGAGCAGGCAATACAAATATATCTGCCTTCAAAAGAGATTGCGATGGTTCCCATACGCAGCTAGTGAAGAGTTTTCATATCTGTAATATATTTTCTTAATTTCATGTTCTCAGTTTCTCCATCTTCAACCTCCCCCCCACCCCCCCCCCACTTAAGTCCAAATCTTTGCCAAGTCATTACTATGAAGACAGTTGAGTTGTTGGCCTGCGCTTGTTTTTCCCCCACTATTAGATTGTTCGTCTTTGTATTTGTCTGACTTTATTCAAGTTTTAAAGGCTGTGCCAGTCTGGAATAAAAGTTACTCTGTGTTTGGTTTTCTTATGGGAGCAAAAGTTACCCCACTTGTTTGCTGTTTCTTGTTTACTGTTCCCTGCCTCATTTCATTTCCAATTTCGTTTTGATTAAATCCAGGTTATTTGTATTTGTTTCTGTCCGTCTTTGTGTTTGACTTTTGATCTCCCTTGCATACTTGGGTGGATCCTCAAAGATAGGTTCAAAGATTGTCCCCTACATTTTATACTATTTGCATAATGTCTTTATATTTTCAGCAACTTTTTTCCTCCCCACACTTTCATTTGGTTTCATTTACTACCCTTCAGTGGCTGCTTTGGGCGTGCTATTGGATTCTTTTTTGCACCCTTGGTGGTGAGAACACCACGGTTTTATGGACTGTGGTGTGTCTCTATTTGACGCCAGGAATGCAGACACAAGCAGCCGTGTCTCCCTGATGAGTTCCGATCCAGCGGACGAAAGGCCTCGGAGCAGGCAAAACAAATATATCTGCCTTCAAAAGAGATTGCAATGGTTCCCTTATGCAGCTAGTGAAGAGTTTTCGTATCTGTAATATATTTTCTTAATTTCATGTTCCCAGTTTCTCCATCTTTAACCTCCCCCGCCCACCCCACCCTAAGTCCAAATCTTTGCCAAGTCATTACTATGAAGATGGTTCAGTTGTTGGCCTGTGCTTGTTTTTATTCCCCACTATTAGATTGTTCGTCTTTGTATTTGTCTGACTTTATTCAAGTTTTAAAGGCTGTGCCAGTCTGGAATAAAAGTTACTTTGTGTTAGGTTTTCTTATGGGAGCAAAAGTTACCCTACTTGTTTACTGTTTATTGTTTACTGTATCCTGCCTCATTTCATTTCCAGTTTTGAAGACATCCAGTTTGGTTCATCAACCCTGCTGTGTGATACTTCTACTGGTGTTCTACGCCCAATTCTCCCAAATTCCTGGACTTGACCAGTCTTTGATCAAATACATGGACTCTCACACGCAGGTGTACTCCCCACACAGCAAGCCTTCAGCCAGCGCTTCGTGTGGCATTGCATAAAACGAAACATACGTAGATGGTGTAAGGAATGTCACGGCTGTCAGTCATCCAAAGTCCATCGGCACACTCGAGCACCACTTGTGGAATGGCCACCACCAACTACCAGATTCAGCAGCCTCCATGTAGATCTTGTTGGACCTCTGCCTGCCAGTCAATGCATGGTCTACCTGTTCACATTCATTGATCGCTTTACTAGGTGGCCAGAAGCCATTCCTCTCCCAGATGCCCATGCCTCTACCTGTGCTCAAGCTCTGGTGCATCACTGGATTGCCAGGTTCGGCGTTCCTGAAAACATTATCTCTGACAGTGGGAGGCAGTTCACCTCAACACTTTGGTCTGAGTGCAACGAGCTCTTGGGCATTGACGTTCACACAACTACTGCCTATCACCCACAAGCGAACGGCATGGTTGAACGATTCCACCGTCAACTGAAGGCGGCACTCAAGGCCCGCACTACCACTCCCGACTGATATGCAGAGCTGCCCTTTGTCCTGTTGGGGATACGATCTTCTTGGCGGGTGGACCCTGATTGTTCCCCAGCTGAACTTGTTTACGGCTCAACGCTTCGCCTGCCAGATGAATTCCTTCAGCCGCTGGATGGTCGCACTATGGAACCTGACACGATGTTTCTCAAACATCTCCAGCACACCATGCGTACCGTTCTACCATCAACCCCAGCGTTCCATGGAAAACAACCCACCTATGTTTCTTCAAATCTGGCCTCCGCTGGGTACGTCTACGTCAGAAACGACGCCCACAGACATCCTCTGCGACGACCCTATGATGGCCCATACCGCATCGTTGACACGAGTGACAAATATTACACCATTGACGTCAAAGACCGTTCAGAGAAAGTGTCAGCGGACCGTCTGAAAGCTGCATTTGTCACACAGCTCACGACTATAGGAAACAAGACTGTGGGTCCATCCAATGCTGAGGTTTTACCACCTTCGGCAGAGCCAACACGCACTACAGCAAAAGCCACAAAACCATACACTTTGCCTTCACCATCTCCTGTCAGAAAACCTTCTAGTGTCAAGACCCGCTCTGGGCGCACCTCACGCCTTCCCCCAAGATTTCAATGAAAATTGAAAATTGCTTCGATGTTTTTTTTTTTTATGTTAACATTTCGCTTCGTATTTGTCCTACGCTAGGAGGGGGGTAATGTAGCGACATCTTCGAGTTCGCCTAAGACTTTAGAGTTGCGTTTTCTTGTTTTGCCTTGACAACGTGTTAGAGTTCCTTCCCTTTTGTTTTGGAGCAACGGACACGACGATCGCTGAGTTATTAACACTTCACTTTAGAACCACACTAAAGTCCATTCTGACCCACTTCTTCACTCAGACTATGGTCCATTCTGACCCCCACTTCTTCACTCAGACTATGGTCCATTCTGACCCACTTCTTCACTCAGACTATGGTCCATTCTGACCCACTTCTTCACTCAGACTATGGTCCATTCTGACCCACTTCTTCACTCAGACTATGGTCCATTCTGACGACCCATATCTCCAAACAGATATGACTCACTTGACCGCATTTTTAAGTTAGGCTATGGCTCGAACTGATGACAATGTTCGTTAAGACCTTGTCTCCATGAAGACTGTTTTGACACAAAACACGGCTCTAGATTACACCC
The DNA here is from genome assembly GCA_033310375.1 of Conus canariensis. NCBI lineage: Eukaryota > Metazoa > Mollusca > Gastropoda > Neogastropoda > Conidae > Conus > Conus canariensis. Next base: position 12,308,196 of record CM065740.1, on the reverse strand, counting down.
ATCCTGGCTATGCCTGTTCAGCTCTAATTTTCAGTTTAAACTAGTACTAGTACTAGTCACTCAAACGCCTCGGACAACACTCCAGTCTAATTTTCTCCCTGAACCTAGCTCCACCATCCCTCTCACGCCATCTCCTTCCAACCTATCACAATTTATCTTAAAACGTGAAATAATTTCACATGAAAATAATTTAACAAGTGTTGTGCTGATCGTCGGTATGAAGTATGTTTGCCGTGAAATTGTCCCGTGGTCTAGTGGTCTGTTTAGCTCCTAAAATAAGTTACTTGATGGATAAAAAGAAGAGATTGCTAGTGTTTGTTGGGGATAGGGGCGGGGGGTGCGGGGAGGGAGCAGCCAACCATTTCCGGCTTGACTTGGAAATATTTATTCATAGAAGCATGGAATGGTTTAGGTGGAGAATGCAACTGACCTAGTTTTAATATCAGCGCTTTAAAAACCGGCCCATTAGCTCCGGTAAATACTTATCACGGGGCAAACTGGTCACATGTCTAGTTCTGTTCCTGTTGCAAATGAAATCAACTGCTGGGATGTGGGGATGGCAGTTTTCTCCCCATCTGAGGAAAAGAAAACAAAAAAACTACTATAGCGCTCTTGGTACCATTTCAATTTATACAAAAAATATTAAAGATCTACCCCTGACCCAAACCCTACTTGCTTCATATTCCATCTATTTTTTATACACACACAATATATATATATATATATATATATATATATATATATATTCAATAATAAACAAAGCTTGCTCTTATGTCTTAGATTGAAGAAATAGGGGGAGATAAGCATTCATATCTGCAGTGGTAGATAATTCTGCCTAACTAACAGTATGTGCTTGAGTGGGCGAATGGAGAAAAATAAAATGAATGCTTCTCAAAATGAGACTTCATCAAGCTTATAGTCTCCAAGGGGGAGACAATCTCCAATGGGGAGGAAACTCACTAACATATAACTCCTGGTCAGATACCGATATTTCGAAACCTGATTGTTTCTCCTCAGTGACCGCAGAAAGTGGTAATTTGACTCCTGTGCCTTTTCGGTTTTAAGAAGAATGTTATCCCAGAAAAGGCTAGTGTGAAATACTGTAGTATGTTTGTCGAGTTTTAAAAAAACCAACCAAAGGTGCTACCTAATAAGCAAAAGAAAATCATGAAAGAGCAAAACAAGCTACATTTTCTGGTGAAAAGTAGAAAATATGAAAAGATAAGCTCTTAAGACACAAGTGCTGAGGGCCAGTTCTTGGAATGAATCCGCAAGGGACTAAATTACAATAAACTAATACATTCCAAGAATAAGTACCGAGCACCATTCCAGCAACTTACAGAGCAGCTTGGTGTTGCAGAATTATATGCAATATTGATGCTGTAAATATGGAAAACCCTTTGCCAAGATGATAATTCTTTTTCACATTTAGTCTAGGAATGACAAAACCAGAACCACTACTAATGTTATCTAGGACTGAGCCATCAGTGTAAATTTTCAGGTGATTACTATAAAAATTGTCAAGATGAACTCTGACATCACTAACCAGGAGGTTTTCAGTTTTAGAAACACTCGTGTAATTGTAATCAAAATTTCCACACAAATGCTCTCAAGGGGAAATCTTAGGCGTGATGGGATCTTCAGAAATTGTTGATAAATCAATGTTACAATCAGACATAAGACTATACGTGTAATTTCTAATTGGTTGTAAATATATCATATTTCTAGTTCGTTTGGGATAATCTTTGTTCGAGTCCATCAATAGTTCTGCTGTAACTGAGTTCTTAACTGACAGGCTTCTAATCATATTTTGATACGTCTAGGAGCCGTTGTTCTCGAAAAGGTAAAACCTCTGCAGCTTGATAACTTTTGATAGTATTTGCATGAAATGGTACCCCTACGGCCAATTTCACTGCTTTGCTATCCAAACTTTGTAGCTTTTTAAAAAGATATTTTGGAGCAGAAAAATAAACTTCTTGGCCATACTGTAATTTGGATCGAACTAAAGAGGTAGACAAATGCAATAAATGTTTCGTGTCTTGCCCCCAAGGCTGGTAGCTGATTATTTTTAAAAAGTTTATTCTTTTTCTTGCCTTGGCTAATAAATGTTCTATATGCTTTTTCCAACTAAGTTTTGTTGTCAAAAAGACTCCTAAAAATTTAACACAATTTTGATATTTCAAGATATCATCCTCTAATTTCAAAATAGATAATATGGAAGGATTTTCACCATTATTAAATAGCAGCAAACATGGTTTTTCCCCTGACAATTTTAAACCATTTTCTTTTATATAATTTGATAAATTGTTTAGTTCCTTTTGATAAATTGTCTGCACATGACTGATAATCCTCTTATTCGAATTTTTCCTTAAACTGGTGTTTATCCATACTGCAATATCATCAGTATATTGAACCACATGTGTGTTCTTAGACAAAGCTTTTGGAAGATCATAAACAAAAATGGAGAATAAAATTGGAGCAACGATTGAACCTTGTGGGATCTTCACATCTACACTTCTGAAAGATGAGTAGGTATTGCCAATTTTTGTACACATATGTCTATCCTTCAAAAAGGCTTTAATATATCCATACAATTTGCCACAAATTCCTATTTCCTTTAATCTGAACAGTAATCTGGCATGCCAAACACTATCATATGCTTTTTTAACGTCAAAAAATGTAGCTAGTGTGCTTTTTCTTCGTGAAAATTGACGTTTGACCTGAGTAGTAAGCTTAACCAAATATCTGTAGTGCATCTCCCTTTCCTAAAACCAGCCTGCTGGACTGGAATCTTGTTATTCTTTTCACAATAAAAAGTGATCCCTTTGAGTATAATTTTTTCCATAATTTTTCCAACGTGAGAAGTAAGCGAAATTGGTCTATAGCTGTTAACTGAAGATCTAATTTTGCCCTCTTTTAGAATTGGTACAACTACTGAACTCTTCCAGATTTTAGGAATAGCGCCAATATCCCAACACTTTTGGAATAAAGAAAGTAGCAAACCTATCCGAGAAGGGGGTAAGTGACAAAGCATCTGGTAAGACACGCCATCTAGACCAACTGCTGAAATTGAAGAAGAAATAGAAGCTAATGCTTCTTTCAATTCTGTAATTTGTAAAGGGGAATTTAAATAGTGTTCTTGAATTGGGCTAGGGTCTGAATACATATCATTGTTCTAAAAAGCTTAGCCTCTGATCTGAATTCAGGATTGCAGTACAACTGTTACATGAAAAACGTATCCACAAAAGCCTCAGCCTTTTCTAAAGCAGTTGGAAATTCCGTATCTAATTTCACAGGAAAAGATTGTGTCCTCTTACAATTTTTCATTTCTTTTATTTTTTCCAAACCTTGTACATATCCTTTGATTCTGTAATCTCCGAATTACAAAATATTTCCCAATATGTCTTTTTTGCTAGAGCGATGCTCTTTTTGCAAAACTTTTTTCTGTATTTTCATAGATTGAAAGTTTTCCTCAGTCTGATCTCTAATCCATGTCTTAAATGCCTTGCACTTTGATGTCACTGCTATTTTACACTCCTCTGTCCACCAAACATTACCAATATATTTACCAATTTTCTTGTAACCACATTTTGGTATCGCCTTATCAGCTGCAAGTAGTAATATTTTCTTAAAATATGAATAAAATTAATCGATATCTTCACTGGTTATTGAATCAGGATCATGAGACTCTAAAAATTTGATGTAATCTTCCCAATTTGCTATTTGTAGTTATATTTTCGTATGTGTTCCACTAGATCTGTCGAGTTTGAATTGAAATTTACATTGAGAGCGATGGTTATGGGAAGATGATCACTACCAAGACAATTTTTTCCTGGGGACCAGTCATAATCTACAGCTAAGTTTGGGGACACTAAAGTCAATTCAACAGCACTGGGATTATGAGTTGAGACATTAGGAATTGTTGTAATACGATCATCATTCAATAATATTAATTCCGAATCTACAACATTTTCAACAAACCTATTACATGTTACTTTAGAGCTGTTTGTATCCCAGAAAGGGGCATGGGCATTAAAATCACCCAAAACTATCAATTTTTTAAAAAGAGAAATCCGTATTTTTAAGCCAGTCTGTATTGTCCTCCTTTGGACTGGCTTGGTAATACATTGATAATATGTTATACATCGAGCACTCATTTACTTTAACTGCACCCCCACCGGGGTCTGCCCTGGGGGACCTGGGTGGGGTGTCTTATTTTTAGTTCTCAGGGTCACCCTCTTGTGCCCCTTGAGGGTGGGACTTTGTTTTAAGTGGGCTTTCTTTTTCTCTGTTTTTTGTGTTTTTTCTGCCTACCCATGGTTCTTTCACCTGCATTTCTCTTTCAGCATTCTCCTTATTAATCTGCAGTTTTCTGTTTTGTCTATCTTCTGCCTTTACGGATCTTTACCCTATTCTTTTCCTTTTTTCACAAGTCTTCTGTAGCACTTTCTATTTTCTCTGTGGCCTCTTGGTCCACCGTGTTGACCGTGCGGTGCGGCCCGTGTCGGGGGAGAATGGTGTCCTGGTGGTTGAGAGGGACTCGGAGTAGGATCCGTGCCCCTCAACACGCCACTTTGGCCCGGACTTCCCCTAGACGGGGGGCAGCATGGGGCCCAATGCTGTCAACCGGTCGCCTTCACAGTGTGGGCATGGCATGGGTCAAACCGTGTGCCACGTTGCTTGTCCTGGAAGCCAGGTGAGTGGCCTCCTGTCCGTTCCCGGCAGTTGGTCATGAGCCTGGTGGATGGGGTGGAGCGCATGCCACGCGGTGTATACCTGCACTATAACCCTGGTGTTTCCCTTTGCTGGAGGACCGCTTAGGGGCATCGCCCTTGTGGGCACTCGATGGCGGGTGGGGAGTAGGGGAGGTGAAGTTTTTTCCTTTCATTATGACATCTAAACAATTACCCCCTAACAAAAAGAGAAGAAATGATGATGGACATGGCACGCTTATGGACGAGACTATGAATAGAGATTCAGATTCAGATAATGAGATAAGAGAAGTGGCAAAGAGAAAGGGTATCCAAAACACATGGCCAAGCTTCCTTTTAGTGGAAGCAAAAGATCCGAAAGAATCCATTGCTCGGATTTCTCCGTTCGCTGTTTGCAAGTGGTTCGAGGGAGTTTCGTCCACAGGATTTAAAATGATCAAAAGACTCCGATCTGGTAGTTACCTTGTTAACTGTGCTACGGAAGCGGCGTCTCGGTTGCTGCTGAAAAGGGATGGTTCTCAACTCATGCAGATCACAGTTAAGGTTTCCATTCACCCCTTTCTCAACTACTCGAAAGGGGTAATCAGATGTGTTGACTTGGCTGGAGTTGCTGAATCAGAAATTCGGACTGAGATGGAAAGTCAGGGTGTTCTGCAGGTCCATAGAGTTAAAATCTCTAAAGGAAGTGACTTAATTGAAACCAACACACTATTCTTGACTTTTGCTATGCCATCTCCCCCAGAGTTTGTCAAAGTGGGTTATGTCCGAGTGAAAGTTACGCCTTTTGTACCATCTCCTTTGCGGTGTTTCAAGTGCCAACGCTTTGGGCATTCCAGCCGAGCTTGTCGGGGTCAGGAGATCTGTCGTGACTGTGGACAGAAGAAGCATGATGAATCTTGTATAAATGCTGTATACTGTGTCAATTGTAAGGGTGATCATCCAGCAAATTCAAAAAGTTGTCCAGTGTGGAAAAAGGAATGCGAGATTCAGAAAGTAAAGATTGAGAGGAAATGTTCCTTTCTTGAGGCTAGAAGGCTAGTGGAGGTCAGGACTCCTTCGGCTGCGACTTATGCACAGAAGGTGGTTAACGATTCTGCGAACCGGTCATCGGGTGATGATCTGGGAGCAGCTCCATTCACTGCTCTGGAGAAGAAATTGACAGAATTGTTGTCATCGGTTTTGGATCGGCTTACTATACTTGAACAATCAGTTGAGGTTTTGTCTCAGAAATGCAATAGTGTTCCGTCCAGCAGTGTACAACAGGCTTCAGTCCCTGCTGGTGAGGGAAGAAGTGTTTCAGTTGCACAAAGTGCTGTGGATCAGAGGTCAGGGGTGAAGGATCGGAGGAAAGAGATGTCCCCTCGCTCACAGGCCAATAACAGCAGTACGAGACAGGCACGCAGTGAGGAGCGTCCTTTTCGGACTCCAGACCCTCCTAGGGGAAAATCTCGAAGTCAGGTATTTGGTGCAGCAGGTTTCAGTCCAGTAAGAGCAAATTCCAAGCATGGCAACAAACAACTTAGAAATTTATCAGGAGCATCGGCTTCTGACCTTGTCTTGAAGAACCGTTTTAGTTCTTTGGTGGACAGTGAAGTTTCTGGAGAAGAGGGCTGATAGATATTCTTTTAACAACCTAACATGGACATACTCCAGTGGAACATAAGGGGAGTTAAAGCAAATTGTCGGGACCTTGAGCTATTATTGACAGAGTATAGATCTTCGGTAATTGCTCTTCAGGAAACCCTTTTAACTGCAAGTAAGAAGCATGAGATTCCTGGTTTCTCCTGCTTACTCAAGCCAGCTTCTGCAGACTTTTCAAGGAGAGGCGTTTCTCTTTATATTCATAATTCGGTACTACATACAGAAATTCCACTTCAGACGGATCTGGAGGCAGTGGCAGCTCGTATCTCGTTAAACAAGGTCGTTACGATATGTTGTTTGTATCTGTCTCCATCTTCTGTGATTTCGAAGAGTCAGTTGGATGGTTTAATTTCTCAGCTCCCTCGCCCATTTCTTTTATTGGGTGACTTGAATGGCCATTCTCCACAGTGGGGAAGTAACTGCACCAATTCTCAAGGGAAAGTTCTTGAAGATTATATATCGGATCATGATCTCTGTCTTCTGAATTCAGGCTCACCGACCTTTTGTTCTCCTTCTGGTTCTTTGACTCACTTGGATTTGTCCATTTCCGACCCTTCCTTATTTTTGGACTTAGAGTGGCAGGTTCATTCGGACCTAAGCGGGAGTGATCACTTTCCGATTTTTATTTATTTTACAAAGCAAATGCAGGAGTCCCCTCGGGAAACATGGAAGTTTCGCTCTGCAGATTGGAGTCTTTATCAGCAACAGATTTTAAGTAGACTGCCTATGAATCTGTTGCGGAGTTATGATGATCCTGTTTTGCAGTTCACTAAAGTGATTGTAGAGAGTGCTAAGGAAGCTATTCCCAAGTCCCGTGATAAACCAAATGATGTTAAGACCCCTTGGTATGATAAAGAGTGCAAAACTTTGAAGGGTAAGAGAAAAGGTGCTCAAAGACTTTTTGCTAGGTTTCCTATGGTGGGGAACAAAGTTAAACATCAGGCGTGTAGGGCTAAGTGTCGGTATACTTTTAAAACTAAGAAGAAAGAATCTTGGAAAAATTTTTGTTCAAATCTGTCCTTTAAGGTCAATTCAAGGAAAGTCTGGAAACTAATCCGTAAGATTAAGGGAAAGTCGGTTACATCAGTTATAAAATGTTTGCAAGTAAATGGATCGATTATTACTAATAAAAAGGAGGTTGCTAACTTGTTAGCTGTTACTATCCATCAAAATTCGTCAGCTGATCATTATTGCAAGGAATTCCAGCGTATCAAAAGATCAGCAGAGTCAAAATCTTGTTCCTTCGTGCCAGATAGTTCTGAGGATTACAACTGCGTTTTCAGCATGGATGAGTTAAAGGACGCCATTTTGAAAGCCAACAACTCAGCTCCTGGACCAGATGACATTCATTATCAATTTATTCAACATTTGCCAGCTGAGGGTTTAAAGGTGTTGTTGTCTCTGTTTAATCATGTTTGGTGTTCAGGGTATTTTCCACCTTCTTGGAGAGAGGCGGTTGTTATCCCTATTCCTAAACCAGGGAAAGATCATTCGGACCCTAACAACTATCGTCCTATAGCTCTCACTAGTTGCTTATGTAAAACTATGGAGAGAATGGTATATTCTCGATTGTTATGGCAGTTAGAATGTCTGGGGGCCTTAGATGTTTCCCAGTGTGGATTTCGGAACAACCGCAGTACTACTGATCACCTGGTTCGATATGAGTCTTTTATCAGGAATGCTTTGATTAATGGAGAACATGTAGTTTCTATTCTTTTTGATTTAGAAAAAGCTTATGACACAACATGGAGGCATGGAATTCTCCAGGATTTGAAGGCACTTGATTTCAAAGGTAATTTACCAATGTTTATTGCTAATTTTTTGTCTAACAGGCATTTCAGTGTTAGGCTTCATTCGACCTTTTCGGATCCTTTTGAGCAGGAGATGGGTGTCCCTCAGGGTAGCATCCTTTCTCCACTTCTGTTCAATCTCAAGATTAATAACATTGTCCAGTCAGTAAATTCTGGAATTGATAAGTCATTATTTGTTGATGACTTCTCCATCTCTGCCAAGGGGAAAACTTTGGCTGCAGCTGAGCGTCAACTTCAGTTGTGTGTTAATCGTGTTCAGCAGTGGGTTACTGAAAATGGATTTAAGTTTTCAGCTACTAAGACAGAGTGTGTTCATTTCCATAGGAAAAGATCTCAGGTCTTAGAACCAGCTATCAGTCTCAATGGTCAAGTAATTAAAGTTTCCAAACAAGTGAAATTTTTGGGGGTTATTTTTGATAATAAGCTTTCTTTTTTGCCTCACATTAAGTACATTAAACAATCTTGCCAGTCAGGTTTGAATGTTTTGAAGGTTATTAGTCACACTGATTGGGGTGCAGACAAGCGAACTTTGTTGCGATTGTATCGGGCTTTGGTGAGACCAAAGCTAGATTATGGGTGTGTGGTATATGGTTCTGCAAGAAAATCTTACCTCAAAGCTCTTGATCCAATTCATCATCAAGGACTGCGGATTGCTCTGGGAGCATTTCGCACATCTCCAAAAGAGAGTTTGTATGCTGAATCTGGTGAACCCCCTCTGGAGCTAAGGAGGTTGTGTCTTTCCATGAATTACTATCTGAAACTGAGGGCTAATCCAGAAAACCCTGCCTATGATATTGTCATGAACCCGCCTTTTAGAGCCAAATATGATCTAAAGCCAAATGAGATTCCTCCACTGGGTATTCATATTTTGCCCCACTTCGGGGCAGCTGGCATTGACCTTGATGCTGTTGATGACGGTCCATTACAGACTGATGTACCTCCCTGGAAAGTCGCCAATCCAGAGATTAATTTATATTTAACTCAATTTCGAAAGGAGGTCACCTCGAGTGCTGCATATAAACAACTTTATCTTGGGCAATGTGAACTTTATCAAGATTTTATCAAGATTTTTACAGATGGTTCTAAAAAAGGTGAGAGGGCTGCAGCTGCCATTGTGTGTGATAACAATTTTCAGGAGCCTACTTTGTTAAGATTGCGGGATTGGTCGTCTGTTTATACTGCTGAACTAAAGGCTTTAAATCTGGCCCTCAGTGCGGTGTCCAGGTCAGATCAGAATGATTTCCTTATTTTATCGGATTCATTGTCGGCATTGTCGGCTCTATCGACAAGAGAAGTTTCACATCCAGTTTTGGCTGATATTCATGATCTTCATACTCGGCTTGTCTCTTCGGGAAAGCATATAGTTTTCTTGTGGGTCCCCAGCCACATGGGAATCTATGGTAACTCAGTGGTGGACAAAGCAGCCAAACAAGCTCTCGGTGCAAGTCTTTCCAGGAGGCCTATGCAGTTTGTTCCTCACTCTGATCTACGTCATAAATCTAGTTTGTATTGTCGTGAACTGTGGCAGAGTGAATGGTGTAATCAAATTCATAATAAATTGTTTAAAATTTGCCCAGATTTAACTATTCCTTTCCCATCGGTGGTATGTAACCGTAAAGAGGAATCGGTTTTGTCACGGTTACATATTGGGCACAGCTATATAACGCACAGTTGGATACTCAGAGGGGAAGACCCCCCATTGTGTGTTGCGTGTGACAGCTTGTTCAGTGTTAATCATTTTTTGACAGAATGTGCTGATTTGATGTGTATCAGAGAGAAGTTCTTTTCCACCAGTGATTTATCAGTTCTTTTTCGTGAGATTTCAGTAGATCTTATTTTTTCTTTTTTGAAAGAGGTAAACTTATTTTATAAAATATAGTGTTTTAATTATGTATACAGGTGTCGTCGGAGTTGAACAGATAATTGTGCTTTTGTCCTCATAAATTTTAAGCTATGTGTTAATACTAGTGTGGGTATTTGTATTTAGAGACTTAGATATGATAGCTGAGGTCCTGATTTGGCTCCTAGTAGTCCGCTGGACCCTATAAACACCAACTAACTAACTAACTAACTTTAACTGCAGCACCGACAGCAAAACAACCTTTTTATCACTTGGTACTGGCCAAGACAAAATATTTGAATATTCAAAGCCACACCTTATATATATTGCACATTGAAATTTTTCATTTAATCTGTTAATGGTAAAAAGTGGAGGATAATAAAAATCCTTAATATTGGGAAGCTTATGTTTTTCAACATTGAGAGACTGAAGGGCTAGCACGCAATGATTTCCCTGCATAACATGATTTTCGAAAGATGGTAGGTTAGTGGAAATAGACCTAGCATTCCACTGTAGAATTTTGAAAGACCCATTACATTGTTGTTTCGTAAGAGTTAGTCTTCAAGTTCGATATTCATTTAATCATTTTCTGAAAACCTAAGGGGGAGGGGGAGGGGGGCAAAAAGAATCCCCAGTAAATACCACATAGAATAAAAAACAACACAATGAGTGTGGGGAATGTTAAGACAGATATGTCTTTCATTTCGAATATCATTAAAACCCCATTCTTGCACCGTCCCAAGGTTGCCACATTTCAAATCGTTGATGGGAGTTTTGCCCCCAGCTAGGGAAGCTCCGTGGAACGTGAAAGATCTGCGCAGGACCGGATCTTGCTGTCTCCTGCGCCTCTTCCAAAAAAGGGGTGGATCGCTCTCCCAAGGCTCTTTGCAAGGAAACTGGACCCTCGGCCGTTCGGGTGAAGGCTGTCTCTCATGGCGTTGAATCTTGTTGAAAGATTATCATGGGAGACAAAGACAACCCTTGGTTCCCCTGTGAGTTCAGTCAAAAGGAGCGCGTTGAACAGCTCTCGTTTGGGTGGTGTGTGTGTGTGTGTGTGTGTGTGTGTGTGTGTGTGTGTGTGTGTGTGTGTGTGTGTGTGTTGTATATATATATATATATATATATATTTAGTATATGTGTGTGTGTGTGTGTGTGTGTGTGTGTGTGTGTGTGTGTATAGATCATGTATAAACACATGTGTACATTTATGCATGCATGTCTGTGAATGTGTATTGTGTGTTTGCATGCACGCACACGTGATTTAATTTTAATGTGTATGTGTGTGTGTTGTGTTGTGTGTGTGTGTGTGTGTGTGTGTGTGTGTGTGTAGATGTGTGTAGGTGTGTGTGTGTGGTGTGTGTGTGTGTGTGTGTGTGTGTGTGTGTGTGTGTGTAGATGTGTGTGTGTGTGTGTGTGTGTGTGTGTGTGTGTGTGTGTGTGTGTGTGTGTGTGTGTGTGTGTGTGTGTGTGTGTGTGTGTGTGTGTGTGTGTGTGTGTTTAGGCATCTTGTCATCAAGAAGCAGACATATTCTGATAAAAGTATAGATCAAAGTTAATATCCGGTAACAGAAATAAACTACACAGAAAGACTAGCAGACATAAATCATTTGTTCAAAATATGGGTAAAACGCCAGATTACGCCGCTAGGTAGAATAGCAATTTTGAAATCCATCATCCTTTCAAAGCTGACTCATCTGCCTAAACCCACCAGATGTTTTCTTTTAAACATGCCAGAAAATGTTACAAGTTTGTGTGGAATAAAAGACCTGAAAAAAATCAGTCGAAAAAAAGTGCATAAAAGCATACAGAATGGAGGTATTGGTCTTCCTGATGTAAAAACCTACGTCACATCTTTAAAACTATCCTGGATCCGTAGGACTGAGAGATCAAACCACAAATGGAAACATATTCTTCTCAGTAATTCTCCTAATTGGCTTCATATGAGTAAACATGACCCAGACATTATCTCAAAAATTACAAAATATAATCCGTTCTGGGCAGACGTCCTTGAAGCTTACAAACTTTTTTTAATTTTTTATTACAAATGTCTGCCAAAAAATGCTGAACCAATTTGCTTCAACAAAAGTATTCAAGTTGGGAAAAGACACATTGTCTCTAAAATGCTTCAAAACAAAAGTGCCTATTATCTCGCACATTCTTTTATGATAATGGTCAATTTCTTTCCCACCGACAATTTAAGGGAAAAGCATAATGTCAACATTGATGGTCTAACTTATACAGGGTATAAGTTAGCAATAATTGAATTCATTAAAATATTTGACATTACCATCGAAAACAACAAATATATTACTTCTCCATTCTGTTATAAGATATTGTTTGCCACTTATATGAAATCGATTCTGTTATAAGATATTGTTTGCCACTTATTTGAAATCCGTTCAAAGACTTATTACGATATACTGATTGATAATCAGTTGAGAGCTCCGTGCTGTGACAAGTGGGACATCAAACTTTCACAAGCTCATGACTGGAATTCATGCTTTTTTATGCACATAAGATTACAGATGTAAAACTCAAGTGGTTTCAGCTGAGAATAATTCACAGGTGCTTAAGTACAAATGTTATTTTGAAAGACATCGCAGTTTTTGCGGACTTTTTAAAGATTCTATTGACCATATGTTTTGGAAATGCACTCATGTCAAATGTTTTTGGAGTCGTTTAATTGATTTAGTAAAAGAGATATGCACTCACGTACAAAATATACGCCTAACAGAGTCTCTCATACTTTTAGGTTTCACATAACAATCGCAATTGACTACATTTTTTTCTTCATTATTCGTCTAGCAAAAGATTACCTATATAAGTGAAAGTTAGAAGGCAGTCTTCCACATGTAGCAGTTTTCTTGAAAATTTTGACGTATAGATATAGAATTGAAAAATATAACTCATACTTAACCATGAACCACTTGGATTTTCATGACAGATGGCTTGCTTATGAAGCTTCGATTTCTAATACCTAGCTGCTTTAGTTACCGTCTCTGGAACATTTCTTTTCTGCATTAATATATAAATGCGTATGATGCATACTTGTAGGCATCCTTCAGTCTCGGAAGACTATGGAGTTGCGCTCTAGGTGTCTATTCTGGTACAGCGACGGGTGTGGCTGGCCAGTCCGACGCGGGAATGACAGTCCCTGTGGCAGAGGGCACATATGAAGTCTGACGCTGGTCTGTCTGCCTGGGCTGCAGCCTTTCTTCTCATTTTCTTTTCCCCGTGCTGCTGAGCGAGTATCTCTTCGAACTTGGAGAGATCTTTCTGCACAGTCTGTCTCCAGGCTGACCGTTCGAGGGTTGTTGCTTCCCAGTTGTTCTGGTCGATGTTCAAGGCTTTTAGGTCCCTCTTGCACACGTCTTTGAATCGCAGCTGTGGTCTGCCTGTGGGACGTTTTCCCTGCACAAGTTCTCCACAGAGGAGGTCTTCAGGGATCCGTCCGTCGTCCATGCGCACGACATGGCCGAGCCAGCGCATACGCCTCTGTTTCATCAGCGTGTACATGCTGGTGCATCCGGCTCTTTCCAGGATAGTGTTGTTTGGGACATTGTCCTGCCAAGTGATGTTCAGAATGCGTCGGAGGCTACGCATATGAAAAGCATTGAGCTTTCGCTCTTGTCCTCACTGACAGCTCTTGTCATGTCCTAGACTCGCTGCCATACAGGAGGGTGCTCACGACGCAGGCTCTGTAGATCTGGATCTTTGTGCGCTCAGTCAGCTTGCTATTGTTCCATGTTTTCTTTGTCAGTCTGGTCATGGTGGTAGCTGCCTTGCCGATGCGCCTGTTGAGCTCTGGGTCAAGTGAGAGGGTGTCTGAGATAGTTGAGCCCAGATAAACGAAGTCATGGACGACATCCAGTTCATGGTCATTGATGCTGATGACTGGGGGAGAGTCAACATCCTGTCCCATGACCTGTGTTTTCTTCAAGCTAATGGTAAGCCCGAACTCTTGGCAGGCATCGCTGAAGCGAGACATGAGCTGCTGGAGTCCTCGGCTGAGTGGGCGGTTACCGCTTCGTCGTCTGCAAAGAGGAAGTCACGCACGCACCTCAGCTTGACTTTAGTCTTGGCTCTTAGTCTGGAGAGGTTGAAGAGCTTTCCGTCTGTCCTGGTTCGGAGGTAGATACCTTCAGCTGTCTACAACGCCGCCATGTCCACCTTTGGCAAAAAGACCAGCAGGTCAGCTGACTGGTTTGAAGCCCATTTAGAAGAAATGACACCAGTCATCGAGGCCAAGAGAAACGCCCTGACAACATACAAAACCAATCCCAGTGAGCAGAACCTCCAGGTTCTCCGTGCTGCTCGCAGCAAAGTTCAGCAGTGTGCCAGGCAATGCGCCAACGATTATTGGCTTCAGCTCTGCTCCCAGATTCAGATCGCAGCTGACACAGGCAACATTAAGGCGATGTATGACGGCATCAAGCAGGCACTGGGCCCAACGCAAAAGAAAACTGCCCATTTGAAATCAGCTACAGGGGAGGTGATTCAGGACAGAGAACAACAGATGGAGCGCTGGGTAGAACACTACACTGAGCTATATGCAAGGGAAAATGTAGTCACAGAAGACGCCCTGAATGCTATAGAGCGCCTACCAGAGCTGGAAGAGCTTGACAGAGAACCAACCATAGACGAACTGAACGAAGCCCTGGACTCTCTTGCCTCTGGCAAGGCACCAGGGAAAGACGGTGTTCCTGCCGAAGTACTGAAGTGCTGTAAAGAGACACTCATCACCGAGTTGCATGAAATCCTCTGCCTCTGTTGGAGTGAAGACGAAGTACCACAAGACATGAGGGATGCTAACGTCGTCACACTGTACAAAAACAAAGATGACAGAAGCGATTGCAATAATTATCGCTGCATATCCCTCCTTAGTATCGTTGGGAAAGTCTTTGCACGAGTAGTACTGAAGAGGCTCCAAGTACTTGCAGAGCAAGTTTATCCTGAATCGCAGTGCAGTTTCCGTGCCAACAGATCCACTATAGATATGATCTTCTCCCTTAAACAACTTCAGGAGAAATGTAGGGAGCAAAGGCAGCCACTCTTCATTGCCTTCATAGACCTCACAAAGGCTTTCGATCTGGTCAGCAAGGATGGCCTCTTCAAGATCCTCCCCAAGATTGGATGTCCACACCAAACTTCTCAGCATCATCAGATCCTTCCACGAAGACATGAAAGGCACCGTCGTCTTTGACGGCTCAACATCAGCTGCCTTCAACATACGGAGCGGAGTGAAACAGGGTTGCGTCCTGGCTCCCACCCTGTTTGGAATCTTCTTTGCTGTGATGCTGAAACACGCATTTGGTCCTGGAATATTTCTTCCTTGAACCACTTGGATTTTCATGACAGATGGCTTGCTTATGAAGCTTCGATTTCTAATACCTAGCTGCTTTAGTTACCGTCTCTGGAACATTTCTTTTCTGCATTAATGTATAAATGCGTATGATGCATAATATAACAACAATTACTAGACTAATCATATCATCTTTTTCCTTTTTTGTTTTTTTTTAAATCTTTTGCTGATGATATCCTGTGTGGCCTTTGTATGCTGCTGAAATATTTCTGTATAGTGGTACTCATGAAATAATGTACCTTATGATAATAACATATTATCTTCACTTGCTGTGGCCCAACCCATTCTGTCTTCCTGTTTCTTTGCTTGTCTGTTCGTCTGTCTGTCTGTCTGTCTGTTCTATTCGTCTACCTTTCCTTCATCATTTGTGTATGCATGCTGATTTATCTTGCAATACACACACACACACACAAAACACACACACACACACACACACACACACACACACACACACAATATATATATATATATAATATATATATATATATATATATACATTTTTTTTTCTTTTTTCATCAAACGCATGTATACATCTCATTTGGGTAGTAATATTAGAATAATATGATGTATACAGGTTTATGTATATTTCTTATAGCATTGTCAATAAGTAACCATGTTTTTATACATAGATAACGCTATGCTGAAAACACACACACACACACACACTCTCTCTCTCTCTCTCTCTCTCTTCTTTTTCATGTGTGTGTGGTTTGGCTCTTTGTGTTTGTTTGTTTTTCTTGCTTTATACCTAACTTTTAATTATGAATGTTGCTGTTTATTTTTGTTGTTGTTGTTGTTGTTGTTTGGCTTTTTTTATGTGTGTATGTTTTTTTTTCTCTTTGTACGTGGAATAACAATAAAAACAGATAAATATGTTAAAAATATCCGGTTACAGCACATTGCCCTTTTTTAATCTCTACCAGCACACAAAACGCAGCCATCATCGCCGAATAGAGTCTTACTTTACGTAACAGCTAACAGCTGTGGTCATATCAAGTTCTCATTACCAGCTTTTATCAAGTCCTCATTGACAGCTCTTGTCATGTTCTCACAAACAGCTTTTGTCAAGTCCTCACTGACAGCTCTTGTTAAGTTTTCACTGACAGCACTTGTTAATTTCTCACTGACAGCTTTTGTCAAGTTCTCACTGACAGCTTTTGTCAAGTTCTTACTGACAGCTCTTGTTAAGTTCTCACTGACAGCTTTTGTCAAGTTCTTACTGACAGCTCTTGTTAAATTCTCACTGACAGCTTTTGTCAAGTTCTTACTGACAGCTCTTGTTAAATTCTCACTGACAGCTTTTGTCAAGTTCTTACTGACAGCTCTTGTTAAATTCTCACTGACAGCTTTTGTCAAGTTCTTACTGACAGCTCTTGTTAAATTCTCACTGACAGCTTTTGTCAAGTTCTTACTGACAGCTCTTGTTAAGTTCTCACTGACAGCTTTTGTCAAGTTCTTACTGACAGCTCTTGTTAAGTTCTCACTGACAGCTTTTGTCAAGTTCTTACTGACAGCTCTTGTTAAGTTCTCACTGACAGCTTTTGTCAAGTTCTTACTGACAGCTCTTGTTAAGTTATCACTGACAGCTTTTATCAAGTTCTCACTGATAGTTCTGGTCAAGTCCTCACTGACAGCTCTTGTCATGTCGTCACTGATAGTTCAAGTCCTCACTCATAGCTCTTGGCAAGTGCTCACTGATAGCTCTTGTCAAGTCCTCACTCACACACACCACACACACACACACACACACACACACACACACACACACACACACACACACACACACACACACACACACACATTCTAATACATAGAACTATGAGGACAAAGAATCGAAGTTGAAAAAGGAAGAGAGAATACATAGTCTAATATCACATAATGTGTATAGACGTTAAATCGAAGACCTAACACACATACACATTCTCTCTCTCTGTCTCTGTCTGTCTGTCTGTCTGTCTGTCTGTCTGTCTGTCTGTCTTCTCTCACTCTCTCTCTCTCTCTCTCTCTCTCTCTCTCTCTCTCTTCTCACACACACACACACAGCCCTGATGTGGCCCTTTGCGGTCGGCTGGACTATAAGCAACATTATCTTCTCTCTCTCTCTCTCTCTCTCTCTCTCTCTCTCTCTCCTCTCTCTCTCTCTCTCTCTCTCTCATGCTAAAAATCTTCGTGGACACGGAACATGTATTACGACAAAAAGCATTTGATACACTAGATGAATTGTATCGTATGGCTAGGATTAGCCATTTTTTACGAGTTTGTTACCCCATGACAGTAGATATAATCAATGTGGTCAGATTACTTGCAATGTTAAATATCTCACTGCATTTTGTACATGTCTATCTTTTGTCAAACTTTCTTTTTCTCTTTCTTGTGTCTCGAGAGAGAGAGAGAGAGAGAGAGAGAGAGAGAGAGAGAGAGAGAGAGAGAGAGAGAGAGAGAGAGAGAGAGAGAGAGAGAGAGAGAGAGAATGATGACAAGAAATCGAAACAGAGAGCACCTTGACTGCAGGAGGAAAGGAACAAATTAAGCAAATGCATAGAAGGGCGCGCTACCGAGTGAAAGATAAGAGGACAGAACATGTAGTTGAAAAGACGCTATGGTGGGAAAGAAAGAAAGTACAATATGAAAGGCAGGAAATGAGAACTATGAGGACGAAGAATCGAATTTGAAAAAGGAAGACTGCAGTATAGCTGTAAACGAGCCAAATAGAAGTAAATACTCAAAATAAAAGTACAAAAAGTATCGTTATTTTATACACAATTCAAAACAGAAAAGTGGATTTTCGGTAAGAAAAGCTTCTTCTGTCGCCAAAATAATGGACAAACATACTTGCCTTCAATAAAAATCCCCAAAGCGGACAATACAAACGATCAGAAGATTTGAAAATAGAGAGAAAAAAATCAGAACAAAAATCTTCACCGTTTCAGGACTTGTGACATAAAACAAAAGACAAATAGATACGCATAGGCAATGATGTATGAAAACATATACGTAAACGGACGAATACGTGTTTAAAGGTGTGTGTGTGTGTGTGTGTGTGTGTGTGTGTGTGTGTGTGTGTGTGTGTGTGTGTGTGTGTGTGTGTGTGTGTGTGCACGCGCGCGCGCACGTGTGTGTATGTGTGTGTGTGCGTGCGCGCGCGTGTGTGTAATGGAGAAAAGGAAAAAGAGAGGCAGATAGAGGGAAAAGGCAAATAGAAATGGAGATAGACAAGAAGAAAATGAGAGAATGGTAGAGGAGGAGTCTTATGTTTGGAAGGGAGCGCTTGAGGGTGTAAAAGAAAGGGAAAATGTAGAGGAGCTATGCTGTAAGGGTTGAGGGTGTATATGGAGGGGAAGTATGGGGGCAACTCTTAAAAGAAATAGGTGTATGTGGATTGTCATAGTGAATAAGATGAAGCTAATATCTTTCTTTATCTGCCCTCCAAGCTTCGTTGTGAGAACTGTCCTCAGTGATTCAACTTCTCTGTTCATATTGTTACAGCCACCTGGAGATTGTTATTCCAAACATTTTTTGAATTTCTGCTTTTTATGACGTCTGAACAGAACATGTTTGTCCAGACTCTTTTTATTAAATCCTATTTAACATTGTTCATTGAACAAGCGTGTTTTCCTTTATGTTTTGTGTTTATTTTCATTTTGGTTTTGGAAAGGACATGGAATGGAAAAATAAATGACTTTAAAAAGGGAGGAAGAAATGAAAAAAAGTTTAACAAGACTACGAAAGATAGCAGACTGAAAATCACCGACCAGCAGACTGAATTAAAACAATAAGTGTGGAGAGAGAGAGAGAGAGAGAGAGAGAGAGAGAGAGAGAGAGAGAGAGAGAGAGAGAGAGAGAAAACAACATTTGAAACCGTCGATTTTTATATTCAACTGTATTCAGCTCATTTTGAGGTATGATCGCATTTTATCCAATATATCTTTAAACTTTTTTTAAAATTTCTCTTACAAACCACAGAAACTACTACTAACAACGACAACGACAGCAGCAGCAGTGGCAGCAGCAGCAGCAGCAGCAGCAGCAGAAGCAGCAACGGCAACAGCAACAGCAGCAACAACAACAACAACAACAACAACAACAACAACAACAACAACAGACACATATACGTGCGTGACACAGAGAGCGTGCTTATCCATTATAACCATTGATCAAAATTAAACGCAAAATCCGCTGAGAACGTTCAATAAAAAGATAGGGGTAATGATACATTTAAGGGTGAGAATCATAAAGTAATGTAAGAGAAACTCTCATCAGACGACAATTTCTTTTCCAAACGGGAGGATAGGGGGAGGGGAAGGAAAGATGACGATGGGAGTAATGCATAGAGATTAGGAGGAGGGAGGGGATGGCATGGAGGGTACAAATGGAATTCATGTGTGCCTTTCAAAACGCAGCAATCAGAGTGATCACAGGGATGGCCCCGGGGAAACTCATTTTCCTTTTCAATGTGCCCATTATTGCCCTCTTTTTCTGTTTATTTGTTTGACTTTTCCCTTTCTCTCTCTCTCTCTCTCTCTCCTCTCTCTCTCTCTCTCTCTCTCTCTCTCTCTCTCTCTCTGTATTTTTTGTTTTTGTTTTGTTTTTGTTTTTGTTTCTTTTGCTCCATTTCTCTCTGTCAGTCTTTCCTGCCATCGATCTAATACCTTTTTTCTCGTTTGTTTCTGTTTTTCATTCTTTTCCTTCCTTGTAGTCTTCGGCTGGGTCCACAATCTCTCTTTTCCTTTCACGTTTTCTGACATATAAACAAATAATCCATGTTTCATGTTGCCATTGATTTGTAATATGTTACACATTTGGTAGGAGCATCGAGCAGTCATGCTACAGAATAGCGAAATAAGCCTTGTGGACGGACAAGTCTCATAATATCCGTTTAGGCAGAAGGAACATTTTACTTGACAACCTTCAATTTCTCCACCATTTCAAAATTCTTGACGGCTCTGTATGGCCTCACCCTCTTCTGCCCTCCTTCCCATGACAAAGCCCACATCAGAACTACGGGCGCGAAGACAGAACCCTGTCAGTCCCTGTTCTTGTTTCCACATCAGTAGAACTGCTACGGGCACCAAAACAGGACCGACCCAGTCAATCCTTGTTATCGTTTCCAAATCTGAAGAACTGCTATGGGCACCAAAACAGGACCCGGTCAATCCTTGTGTTATTGTTTTCCACATCTGAAGAACTGCTATGGGCACCAAGGCTGGACCCAGTCAATCCCTCGCATTGTTTCCACATCTGAAGAACTGCTATGGGCACCAAGACTGGACCCAGTCAATCCCTCGCATTGTTTCCACATCTAAAGAACTGTTATGGGCACCAAGACTGGACCCAGTCAATCCCTCGCATTGTTTCCACATCTGAAGAACTGCTATGGGCACCAAAATAGGACCCAGTTACTGTTTCCACATCTGAAGAACTGCTATGGGCACCAAAACAGAACCCAGTGAATCCTTGTTATTGTTTCCACATCAGAATAACTGCTATGGACACCAAGACAGGACCCAGTCAATTCCTGTTATTTTTTTCACATCTGAATAGCTGCTATGGGCGCAAAAACGGAACTCAGTCAATCCCTGTTATTGTTTCACATTAGAATAACTGCTATAGGCATCACGACAGGAACCATTTAATCCCGTTATTGTTTCCACATCTGAATAACTGCTATGCCCACCAAAGCAGGACCCAGTCCATCCCTGTTAATTTTTCTACATCCGAAGAACTGCTGTGGGCACCAAGACAGGACCTAGGCAATTTCTCACATTGTTTTCACATCTGAAGAACTCCCATGAGTGCCAAGACAGGACCAAGTCAATCCTTGTTATTGTTTCCAAATCTGAAGAACTGCTATGCTGACCAAAACAGGACCCAGTCAGTTCCTGTTATTGTTTCCAGATTTGAAGAACTGCTATGGGCACCAGGACAGGACCCAGTCAATCCTCGTTATTGTTTCTAAATCTGAACTGCTATGGGCACCAAGACGGGACTCAATCAATCCCTGTTATTGTTTCCACAAACTCTGTCAAAATCTGAAGTGAGAATAATGCTTTGGAAAGAGAAAAACAGGTTTTCTTTTTTCTCAGGATGCTAAACCACCTCTGACATCTGAAACCCTACCCCCAAAAGGCCGTTACTGACTACATTGTCTTCACATGGAATGTAGCTCCATACACATCATGATTTAACACATACTATGCGTTAACCTGATCTTCAATCAGGCCATGTCATGCATATTGTGGCCTGCACTGGTCACATCTCCGCTCACACTGCTGCCTGCATTCCATTGCCACATCTTCGCTGAAACCATGTTCATATTATGGCTCACCTGACCACTATTTTACCCAAGCCATGATTTTACTCAGGCAACTTTCGCACCTAACCACCACCTCATAAACACATTGTTGACCACATTGACCACGTCTTCACTCAGAATATGGTACAAACTGACCACATCTTCAAGTGCACTAGACAAGAGTAAATGTAGAGAAATCATATGTAGCGTGCATAGAGTTTGAATGTTATTATCACTATTCTTTTTATTTATTTCATGTAAACTAAAAGGCACTATGCCAATCCCAAAAGTAGAGTAAAACCACTGTTGAACAAGCAAATGCAGCTGAGGGAGGAAACCACTCATTCCAGGCGCATGCATATACTTCACCAGAAATGGCAATAATTGTCATGACTGTTTTAATTATTTTTTCCTCTCCTGATCATGTATAAACGATAATGAGAGTATGAAAAGTAACATGCAGATGGTAATAATTGCCATTCAATAGCTTCCGCTGACGCTGAATGTCATCAAACAGGTGATGTGAACTGATGATAAATGTGTACTTTCTACCCGTCTGCATGTTTTCTTTTCATAGAGTGGACTCCCCCCCTCTTCTCCCCCCCCCCTTCCCCCCTCCCCCCCTCTCTCTCCATTTGTCTCTCTCTGTGTCTCTGTCTCTCTCTCTCTCGAGATAGAGAAAGAAAATGTGTATATGATGATTTGTGGTGATTTGAATGCTGGAACTGGGCGTGAGCAGTCAAGAATTGAGAGAATGGAAAATTATGTGTTTGGTTTTCATGATGATGATGATGATGGTGATTGTGATGACCCACCTGAACGTCGGTCAAAAGATTGTGTCGTTAACAATTTTGGAAAGTCTTTGTTAGATTTATGTTTTCTTTTTTCTTTAGAAATTATGAATGGATCATGTAAGAATTATTTTGACGGAAAATTCACTTTTGTGGCGCCACAAGGTAATAGTGTCATCGATTATTTTTTGTTTCGGAAGGTTTATCATCATTTTGTGATTTGTTTGTTAATAATTGTTTGTTTTCATGGCATTTGCCTGTTGAGCTTACATGGCTACCCAATCAAAAATGTGTGATGGAACAACCAGAGAAACCGACTATTGCAATAGAAGAAAAGATGATATGGTCAGATAATTTTGTAGATTCATTCAAAAATGAAATAAATTCTGAAAACTTTAAAGCACTTATTAATAAGGCCTATACAGAAGTAAGTAAAGATGTAGATAGCTCATTAGAAATATTCACAAATGCGTTGTACGCCGCTGGTGGCTGTTTCATCAGAACATTGGGTCGTAGGAGAACAAAACGATAATGCATGGTTTGATAAAGAATGTAAAGCACAACGAATAATAGTGGAACGGTTACTGAAGAGTTTTCAAAGAGCAAGATCTGAAGAATATAGAAAGCATCAGGAGGAATTATATGTGAAAGAAAGGAAAAAATACACAGATATTAAAAGAGATAAACAGAGGGTGCATGATGAAATCAGACTAAAAAAAAACTGAAACAATCTAGCAAAGATCCAAAGCTATTCTGGAAAACGGTAAGAGAAACAATAGTAAAACAGTAATATATAATGATATTAACATCAAGCAATGGAGAGATCACTTTTTCAAGGCCTTTAAGACCTGGACAATATTGATAGAAATTATGGTATTTATTTTGAAGATGAGGATCAAGAGGAAGCACAAGAATTTTTGTATGAACACATAACCAAAGAGGAAATAAAAAAGAGTTTAAAAACTTAAAGAATAATAAAAGTGCTGGACCAGATAGGATAATTAGTGAAAGGATGAAATGTGCTGGTGACAGTATTATAGACTATTTTGAGATGTTGTTTAATAGGCTTTATGATTCTGGTGCTTTCCCAAAAGAATGGTGTAAATCTATAATAGTCCCAATATTTAAAAAAAGGAGATGTATACAACCCTGATAACTACCTACGAGGTGTAGCCCTGACTAGCGCAGTGAGTAAAGTTTACACCCACATTTTAAACAGGAGACTGACCGCATGGGCTGAACGGAAGGAAAAAAAATCATAGAAGAACAGGCAGGATTCAGAAAAGATTATAGCACCATCGACAACATGTTTACGCTATATGCTATGGTACAATCTTATTTATTGACAAATAAGAAACTATATGTAGCCTTCATCGATTTCCGGAAAGCATTCGACTCTGTGAATAGAACTATATTATGGGATGTGCTAAGAAAAGTAGGTGTTCAAGGTATATTATATAGGCCACTGAAGGGGGTTTATAATTCAGTACTAGCCTGTGTTTGGGATAAGGGTTTATATTCAGATTATTTTGGATGCCCTCAAGTGTAAAGCAAGGATGTTTATTGAGCCCACAAATGTTTTCATTCTTTATAAATGAATTGGCTCTAGAAATTAATAGAAAGGGAAGGCACGGGATCCAGTTAATACCAGGTATGACAGAAGTTTTTCTGTTGCTATTTGCAGATGATGTGATTCTTGTTTCAGATACGCCAGTTGGACTGCAGAATCAATTAAATGCACTAAACGGAGAGGCGGATAGACTAAAATGAACAGTTAATATGGATAAGACAAAGATAATGGTTGTCAGAAAGGGAGGGTATTTAGCTAGGCATGAACAATGGTGGTATGGTGATTTAGAAGTTAAAGTTGCAAATAACTACAAATACTTAGGTCTAATTTTCACAACTAAATTAAGTATGAGTAAGGCATGGATGGAAATGTATAGAAAAGGAAGGAAAGAGTTACTGAGATTTTAAGATCTTTAAGGAAGTTGAAATGTATTGAACCTACTATATTTTGGAAACTTTTTGATTCACAACAGGAACCTATGATAACATATGGAGGAGAAATATGGGATTTATTGGAAAATGACCATATGGAAAAGGTGCACACATTGGCGATTAAACTTTTCTAAACATCCCTTTACACAGTTCTAATAAAATGGCATATGGAGAAACGGGTAGATACCCCTTGCAAATACGTTCCAAAACTAAGTGTGTCAAGTATTGGCTACGTCTTGTAAAACTTCCACAAGCAGAATTAATAAACAAGCAATAATATTAAGTCAACATGAAAATGGAAGACAAAACTGGGTTTCTGGAGTAAAAAATCTCCTTTTCGAAACTGGATTTGGTTTTGTATGGAATAACCAGGGTGTTGAGAACGACAAACATTTTATCCTAGAATTTAAAGAGCGTTTGATATCCTCCTACCAACAGATCTGGCACTCTGAATTAGAAAATAGTGAGAAATACTCTTGGTTCTTGCGCTTTAATTGTGACTTACAGCCAGAAAAGTATATATCGGTTGTAACGCGAAAATGGCATAGGGATTCATTGGCACGCTTTCGAACAAGGACCCTTGGTCTATATGCTAGAGAAAGGTGGGTATGGTATATCTAATAATGAGCCTAATTGTATCTGTCCAATTTGTAAAAAAAAATAATATAGAAGATGAATTTCACTTTTTCTTTCAGTGTGATGTGTATGAAAAGGTACGGGGAAAATGCAATGTTTTTAAATCAGTACTAGCAGAAGAATGTGACTTAGTCACTCTGTTACAGAGTGATTGTGAAAACAACTTAAAATATATTGCTAAATTTATCGCAGAAGCAAATATTCTTCGAAAAAGGAAGCTTTTCAATACTTAAGTAGGATAAATGTTCTTTCTTATTAAGCCCTATTGTCCTCTCAACTGATTGACAAGGCCTGTTGGTCGCTCGCTATTTATGATGTTTACTAATTTCTATTGTTTTCTGATTCTCTTTGATTTTGATTTTTCTTCTTTTGTTCAAGCAGTGTTCCCCATGTCAAATAGCAGGTTTTGCTGATGACATTAAACTGTATTCATTGTCACTCACTCTGTCTCTGTCTCTGTCTCTGTCTCTGTCTTTTCTCTCTCTCTCTCTCTCTCTCTCTCTCTCTCTCTCTTCTTGTGTGTGTGTGTGGTTTTTTTTTTTTGGGACGCGAGCGTGTATGTATGATTGCGTGCATGCCAGCGTGTGTGTGTGTGTGTGTGTGTGTGTGTGTGTGTGTGTGTGTGTGTGTGTGTGTGTGTGTGTGTGTGTGTGTGTGTGTCTGTGTGCCCATGCCTGTGTCTATGTGTCTATAAGTGGCACCTAATGTGATTATTTCCTGATGGAGTCTCAGTGTCGGAAATGGACAATTTGGAGGTTGTAAAGTGGCTTATAGTATTCTTCAGAGAAAGTTTGATTGTTTGCTGGTTTGTTTGCTTGCTTGTTTGTTTGTTTTCCAATGACAGCAAGTGCAATGGATAAGAAGAGTAATAGAGTAATCCAAATATGCCTCCCTGAGAGCTCCTTTTCATAAAATCAGATTTGCATAAAGTACGTAACTCATATTTACCGACGTGTTCGTTCCAGATCCCTCCCTCCCTGTGTGAATGTGTGTGTGAGTGCGTGTACGTGTGTGTGTGTGCGCGCGCGCGCGTGTGCGTGTGTGTGTTCCCTGGCCTTCCACAAAGAACACGACGAGTATGCGAGCGCTCACATAAGAGAGCTTAGAAAATATGAAAATAAACATTTAAAAAGTGTTTGAGGAGAACATGGAACCATTGCATGCGTCTAAAAGCTGATGAGAATAACAAGTCCCTTTCAGAACACAATGAAGTTAATTTCTCTGCAACTCTTCCAGCAAGAGGACACACACGGGACATTGTGTAATGTCTGACACTGAAGAAACCATTAGTTCGGACCGGACGCACGTTTGGCAGCTTTCACTTCCCCCTCAGGTGGCCCAGAAATGATAGCGGTAGATTGGTTCGGTGAACACCACCCGTTTTCCGGATTTCGAGCAGTAACGGTTGATTTGGGGAGACTGTAAAGCGTCCTGGCCGTGAGAGCTGCGATTACTCAGTGCTGTATTCTCTGTACGTCTCTAAGGGGAATTATCTTCCAGACGTGCGCGCTTACAAGCCCTTGAACATGGTGAAGAGAGAGACAACTGTGAAAAAACATAAGCGAATGTTGTGTGAAACGTGTTTTGGACGCACCGAAGTAGCTTTTTGTGCATTTACATTATTTTTCAACTTTTCATTTTAAGTTTTTAAGTGGAAGAATTGTTAACCTGCACTTGTTTTCCCCCACTACTTAATTGTTCAGCATTTCATTTTAAGTTTCGGATGATGATGAATATACCACTAAACTTGTTAATAATTATGTCTACGAGGAAATAGCTATGCCCGTGCATTTTACAACAGCCTGTATTTCAGTTTGTGATAATCACTAAGTGGTTGACTGTATTGTTATAATAACTCTCACAACTTATCATAAGCTATCATTCTCTCTCTCTCTCTCTCTCTCTCTCTCTCTCTCTCTCTCTCTCTCTCTCTCTCTTAGGAAAAAGAAATGCTCGGTAAGAACTTCTAATGTTTAAGTTGTTTGTTTTCATGTATTTCCGCAAGCTTGATGACCTTATTAAGAAATGGTTTTGTTCTCTTCACTAGTATAGCTAACGATGAAGCGGACGGTGATGATAGATGTGACAGTGCATGAACGATGTATAAGAGTGAATATGTGTGCCTGGGTGAGGCACTTGTGTTTATGATCATGTTGTTACCTTAAAAAAACTACATATTCATTTTGAGTGACGAAAAAGCACGTCACTATATTCCTTTTCTTCTAAATGGCTTCGAGCCTCATCACTAACATTTACGCAGTCCCTTACAATTCATGTTTCTTTGCGTTATATACTTTTTTTCGGCGCTGAAAATATTCAGGTACACCCCCTTGACATAAGGGCTATGTAGGCCATTGTCAATAAAAATGTATCTGAAGCGTCTGAAGCGCCTCTCTCTCTCTCTCTCCTCTCTCTCTCTCTCTGTGTGTGCTTTGTGTGTGTGTGTGTGTGTGTGTGGTGTGTGGTGTGTGTGTGTGTGTGTGTGTGTGTGTGTGTGTGTGTGTGTGTGTGTGTGTGTGTGTGTGTGTGTGCGTGCGCGCGTGTGTGTGTGTGTGTGTGTGTGTGTGTGGTGTGTGTGTGTGTGTGTGTGTGTGTGTGTGTGTGTGTGTGTGTGTGTGTGTGTGTGTGTGTGTGTGTTCCAGGGTGCTTTTCCCTATCAGTGCATCGAGTCTTTGGACGATTTTTGCATCCAGTTTCTCCCAATCTTCAGTTTCGTTTGCTCGTGGCAGGTTGAGTTTCAGGCGCCTGGCATCGAGGGCCTGTGCAAATTCCTCATCCGAACCAACAGCGTGGATGTCCTTGGCACTGTGGTTTAAATCCTGGCCTTGGTCTTCCGACGTCTTATCTGCTGATGCAGTGTGCTGCTGCTCATTCAGATGAGTCTTCACACATCCCATCTTTGTTCTGTGGATCTTCATGCCACGGGTGGCAGCGAAACGCTTTCCACAGACGCATGGATATTCCTTTTGGTCCATGTTCATAGTCCGTTTGGGATTTGCAGTCGTGATTGGTTGAGCACCGATGGATTCATCATTCTCTCCCCCTTCGGTGAATCCTGGGAGCATCTTTTCTTTTTGTACTTAGTAGCCACATGTTAAAGACAAAGTGGGGAGCCAGCCCACAGAGCCCTTGGTTCTGGTCTTTCCCAGTGTCCTCCGGTAAACGAGTACCTGATTCAGTTCAGGGGAGGTTAAAGGCGGCCCTAGACACGGTTGGCTTCTCAGGTTACTACACCACAACCAACAGACTATGGGAACTCTCTTACCTTTTAACCCAGAACAGATGCGGGGGATGTCAAAGTCTGCCAGCAGTTTGGGTGATCAGCACTTGCCCTTATTTCCTAAGCGCTGCTAGGAGTAAACTTCAGTTGGATCACTGAAGAGATGCGATCTCCTAATAATTCTCTAAATATTGAACCCGTATATGATGAGGGAAGCAAGTATCGGCAAACAGTTTCCCTATAATGAATAAACTACTGTAGGAAATTAAGCTGCTTAAAAATGAGATAACAAAAACCAAAAAAAAAGCAATCAACACTAGAGTTTTTGCTTGAAGATCCAGAAAAGATAGGATGCAAAGGAGGTAAAGACGTGCCGCCACAGAGTGAGCAGTTCTACAGTTTATCAACCTAAGCACCGTCAGTCATTCAGTGCTGACAGCAGCTAAGAATTGTGAAGAATAGCTTTTACTTCGATCGTCGAAGTGATGCATTTTCGCACTGGTTGACCAAGCAATGATATGTGAACAAACAAGTAGTAGGGGTGAACACGTGCAGGCAAACGGCCCTTCCGTGAATTAGCAATTATTATTGGGGTAGAAGGATGACGGCGGTTAGAAGTAGATGGTATCCTATATGCGTTCAAACAGAACAGACACACCACAAAGTGGCTTATCAGCTGTGCTGAGTTTCCTCTGGTGGGTTGCGTAACGACAACATGTCACTGGAGCTCCGAAATGGAGAGGATGAGGCTATCTAACTATCACAGAAAGCCAGAATTAGCGATGTTGGAGTAATATCACGGAGGGGCACGGAATATGATATAGGAGGGAAAGGGAATGTAAGTTTAGTTGTTGATTAGGGAACATTCATTTTCAGCACTGACTCTTCGTGAGTGTAACACCCCACCCCTCCTTTCTCCCACTCGGTGACATATTGAACAGTTCTTCGGCTATGGAAAATGCTTGAAATGCATGAACTATTTGGATACATTTTTGTGCACTGCATCGTGTTCCCGTATTACCTAATTTGAAATTCAACAACGTAGCAGAATTAAGACTCCTTAAGATAATTTATTTTTATACACTTGGCTGGTCTTTCCAATTGTTCTCTTTACAAGCTTTCCATTGGCATCAAGTTGTACCAACTGTTGAGATGTGGTTAAAGACTGTTAGCTCTCTTTCCAGCCTGTCTTGGAACTTTTTAAATGAGGTCAGAATTCCTTTTTACCCTACTCTGTGGCCAATGTCTTCAATAAAAACACAAAAATCCCCTTCAGTTTACCTCTCTATCTCACAGAATCTGTGTTTTTTTAAAGAACGTATGCGCCCTACATACAGTGCCATACATACAGTGCCATACATACAGTGCCATACACACAGTGGACCCACTGTATGTAGTCCACTGTATGTAGTCCACTGTATGTAGTCCACTGTATGTAGTCCACTGTATGCAGTCCACTGTATGTAGTCCACTGTATGTAGTCCACTGTATGTTGGACACTGTATGCTACTGTATGTATGACACTGTATGTATGACACTGTATGTATGACACTGTATGCTGGACACTGTATGTATGACACTGTATGTAGTCCACTGTATGTAGGACACTGTATGTAGTCCACTGTATGTAGGTCACTGAATGTAGGTCACTGAATGTAGGAAACCGTACGTAATCCACTCATGTATGACACTGTATATTGGACACTGTATGTAGTCCACTGTATATAGGACACTGCATGTAGTCCACTGTATATAGGACACTGCATGTGGTCCACTGTATGTAGGACACTGTATGTAGTCCATTGTACGTAGTCCATTGTATGTAGGACACTGTGTAGTCCTCTGTATGTGGAACACTGTATGTAGTCCACTGTATATAGTCCACTGCATGTAGTACTGTATGTAGGACACTGTATATAGGACAAGGTACGTAGTCCACTGTATGTAGTCCACTCTATGTAGAACGCTGTATGTAGTCCACTGTATGTTAAAAAAAATCCTGTCGTCATCGATAAACTGTGCAGCACGTTACGCAGGGGTAGTTTCCTGCATAGTGACTGACATGGCAGGGGATCCATGTTACTGCTGATGCTTTTCTGCGTCGTTCCTCATGTCTTTCTTTCTTTCTTCCATCCACCCCCCTCCCTTGCACCCCTCCCTTTCTTTCTTCTTTGTTCTTGGGCTAGAACTCTGATGTTCTCAATAAGCGAACATTTTGCACTGTGACTGTTTGCAATCCCACAGTGGAGGTATCAACACTGGCTGTCTTATGGGGAGGTAGACCCAGTAACTTGGATAAAGACACTAGTGCTTTCACCACTGGGCCAGACATCTTTGCCTCTTCTGATATTCCCAGATATTCCCATAGATCCTTGCCCCTTTCGATATTCCTAGACATCCCTGCCTGTACTGATATTCCAATACATCCTTGCCCCTTCTAATATTCCCATACATCCTTGCCCCTACTGATAATCCCAGACATCCCTGCCTCTACTGATATTCCATACATCCTTGCCCCTACTGATATTCCCATGCATCCTTGCCCCCTCCGGTATTCCCATACGTCCTTACCCCTTCAGCTTCTGATATTCCCATACACCAATGCCCCTTCTAATATTCTCATACATCCTTGCCCCTACTGATATTCCCATACATCCTTGCCCCTTCTGATCTTCCCATACATCCTTGCCCCTTCTGATATTCCCATACATCCTTGCCCCTTCTAATATTCCCATACATCCTTGCCCCTTCTGATATTCCCATACATCCTTGCCCCTTCTAATATTCCCATACATCCTTGCCCCTACTGATACTCCCATGCATCCTTGCCCCTACTGATATCCCCATGCATCCGTGCCCCTACTGATATTCCCATGCATCCTTGCCCCTACTGATATTCCCATGCATCATTGCCCGTACTGATATTCCCATACATCTTTGCCCCTACTGATATTGCCATGCATCCTTGCGCGTACTGATATTCCCATACATCCTTGCCCATACTGATATTCCCATAATCCTTGCCCCTACTGATATTCCCATCATATTTGCCCGTATTGATATCCCCATGCATCCTTGCCCCTTCTAATATTCCCATACATCCTTGACCCTTCTAATATACCCATACATCCTTGTCCCTACTGATATTCCCAGACATCCCTGCCTCTGCTGATATTCCATACGTCCTTGCCACTACTGATGTTCCCATGCATCCTTGCCCCTTCTGATATTCCCATACGTCCTTACCCCTTCTGATATTCCCATACATCCTTGCCCCGTCTGATATTCCCATGCATCCTTGCCCCTTCTAATATTCCCATACATCCTTGAACCTACTGATATTCCTGCACCACTTTGGCTTCACAAGGGGAGTATTGTGTATGTTTATGTCTGTATTTTTTTGTCGCTGAGGAAGGCATATTGCCGAAAATTTCTTGTCCTGTTTTGTGTCGTGCATTAAAACTGCGTTACTTCACACTTTGTTTTGTGTGCTCTTCTGCTTTTTTGTCCTACTGATATTCCAATACATCCTTGCCCCTTCTGATCTTCCCATACATCCTTGATCCTACTGATATTCCCAGATATCCCTGCATCTACTGACATTCTATACATCCTTGCCCCTACTAGTATTCCCACGCATCTTTGCCCCGTCTGATATTCCCATACATCCTTGCCCCTTCTAATATTCCCATACATCCTTGACCCTACTGATATTCCCATACATCCTTGCCCCGTCTGATATTCCCATACATCCTTGCCCCTTCTAATATTCCCATACATCCTTGACCCTACTGATATTCCCATGCATCCTTGACCCTACTGATATTCCCACGCATCTTTGCCCCGTCTGATATTCCCATACATCTTTGCCCCTTCTGATCTTCCCATACATCCTTGACCATACTGATATTCCCACGCATCTTTGCCCCGTCTGATATTCCCATACATCCTTGCCCCTTCTGATCTTCCCATACATCCTTGACCCTACTGATATTCCCATACATCCTTGCCCCCACTGATATTCCCATGCATCCTTGACCCTACTGATATTCCCATACATCCTTGACCCTACTGATATTCCCATGCATCCTTGACCCTACTGATATTCCCATCATCCTTGACCCTACTGATATTCCCATGCATCATTGACCCTACTGATATTCCCATGCATCCTTGACCCTACTGATATTCCCATGCATCCTTGACCCTACTGATATTCCCATGCATCCTGCCCTACTGATATTCCCATACATCCTTGACCCTACTGATATTCCAATACATCTTTGCCCTACTGATATTCCCATACATCCTTGCCCCTACTGATATTCCCATGCATCCTTGCCCTACTGATATTCCCATACATCCTTGCCCCTACTCATATTCCCATACATCTTTGCCCCTACTGATATTCCCATGCATCCTTGCCCCTACTGATATTCCCATATCCTTTGCCCCTACTGATATCCCATGCATCCTTGCCCCTACTGATATCCCCATGCATCCTTGCCCCTACTGATATTCCCATACATCTTTGCCCCTACTATATTCCCATACATCCTTGCCCCTACTGATATTCCCATCATCCTTGCCCCTACTGATATTCCCATACATCCTTGCCCTACTAATATTCCATACATATTTGCCCTACTGATATTCCCATACACCCTTGCCCCTACTGATATTCCCATACATCCTTGCCCCTACTGATATTCCCATGCATCCTTGCCCCTACTGATATCCCCTTGCATCCTTGCCCCCACTGATATTCCATACATATTTGCCCCTACTGATATTCCCATATCCTTGCCCTACTGATCCCTACATCTTGCCCCTACTGATATTCCCATGCATCCTGCCCCTACTGATATCCCTTGCATCTTGCCCTACTGATTCCATATTTGCCTACTGATCCCCTTGCATCCTTGCCCCTACTGATATTCCATGCATCCTTGCTACTGATATCATACATCTGCCCCTACTGATATCCCCTTGCATCCTTGCCCCTACTGATATCTCCGTGCATCCTTGCCCTACTGATATCCCTTGCATCCTTGCCCCTACTGATATCCCCTGATCCTTGCCCTACTGATATCCCCTGCATCCTTGCCCCTACTGATATCCCCTTGCATCCTTGCCCCTACTGATATCCCCTTGCATCCTTGCCCCTACTGATATCCCCTTGCATCCTTGCCCCTACTGATATCCCCTTGCATCCTTGCCCCTACTACAATTCCCAAGTTGAGAAAATCGTAGCTGTCATTTGTCCTCACCCTGAACATGGTTCTTTCCAAAGTCCACGTTCTGATGCAATGTGTCCCCGTCAAAACACTCGTCGCCCTTCAAGCACCGGCTGACCTCTGTCGGGGACCTTTTCTTTTGTCTGCTTTCCTTCCAGCCCTATGAAGATGATGATAACAGCGGTGATGCTGCTACATTGAGCGCGAAACGTGATTGGAAATGTCCAGCGTGGCTTTCCTTGGGTGGTGAGTCAGCCTCGGGCTGATTGTCAAGCTGTGGCAGTTGTATGGGTCATGGTAGTGCTGTTCAATTTACAGACCTGCGTGAATGTCGGTCCCTTCCCTCTTAGGTGTCCACACACACACACACACACACACACACACACACACACTCACGCGCGCGCGCACACACACACACACACACACACACACACACACACACACACACACACATTTGTGAGAGAGAGAGAGAGAGAGAGAGAGAGAGAGAGAGTATCGCATTCGAAACGAATACATATCAACGAAGGAAAAGGAGACCAGTCATGTGAAGTCTGTCTGTCTCTCCTTTTAAATTAGTAAACGTGTATCCAAGTCTCAAAAACTTCTGAAATAACAAACGCGAAAATAGTGAATTATGAAATACTAGGTACATTTTCAGAGTGTACGACAGTTGATCAAATCATGTTCTTTTCTGTGTGATGTGTCAGAGGAAATGAGTTGTGTGTAGGAGAAGAAAGTGGCTGAAGCTCTTGCACGCACACTTTTCAAGGAGCACATTTCATCAGGGTGTTGTCACTGCATGCGGACTAGTCCATATACGTTACACAAAATCCGCTAAGCTACGAGAGCAGAGAGCGCAGGATCTACAGCTATTTGATGAATGAATGGCTAAGTTGAAAGAGTTTCAGACGAGGGTCTTTTGGGTACGACTTAGCAAAGGGCGCAGGATATGTGTGTGTGTGTGTGTGTATGTGTGTGTGTGTGTGTGTGTGTGTGTGTGTGTGTGTGTGTGTTGAGAGAGAGAGAGAGAGAGAGAGAGAGAGAGAGAGAGAGACGGACAGATAGACAGACAGACAGACAGACAGACAGACAGACAGACAGACAGAGTTTGATTATTTGTGGGCATTGTCTATTTAGATAATGATATAGCTATTATGGATCAACAACAACATTAGCAACAACAACACTAACAATAACAAAAATACAATTAAGAATAAGAATAAGAACAATAATGCCAATGATGATGCTAATAACAATATTGTTAAATAAGATAACAACAACAGCAAAAATAACACTAACAATGTTATTAACAACAACAACAACAGCAACAATAGTATTTTCTGTTATTCTTATTCCTGTTGTTGTTATTGTTGTTACAATGATAGTGAAATTGTTCATGGCTGTTAGTGGAATTAAAATGTCACGAAGTTAATGCTTCACTGGAATATGTCTCTCCTTCACACATCCACACACTTTTCATCATTCACACACGGAAACAAGATGAAGGCACATGCACTGAATCTCCGTGAGGGTGAATGAACTTCACCGAAATATACAAGATACAAATAAACAGACAAGAGATAAAACAATGCTACACACATTTACCACGCAATAGGAAACGGAGAGGAAAGTGTTCAACAAACATGTTGAAAGAGTTCTAAGTGAGAGGCATCAAACTGCACAAGAAAATACTCCCAGATGGCATTCAGCAGGCCGTTTTTCTGTGAACAACCGTTTTGGGAATATTGTTTTATGTATTTACACTTCAGCCAGGAAGATTGTGTTTCCCACGTCGTTGATGTGTTTGCTGGCCAGCATGATTACATATTTTAACCAGACTTCGACAACACATAAGATCCGACGCAAGAACGAAAGCAACAGAGCTGTGCATGTGAGCACCACCCTTTGTTGGAAGTAACATCAACCACACTTCATTGGAAGCTCAAGTTTTTTACCTTGACGGGTTCGTCAAGCCCCCCCCCCCCCCCCCCCCCTTTTTTTTTTTTTTGAACATTGGAGCACAGCGGAAGGAAGACGCGATGCAGTGTCATAGATAGGGAGACCGGGGCGTAGGGTGTGTGTGTGTGTGTGTGTGTGTGTGTGTGTGTGTGTGTGTGTGTGTGGAGAGAGAGAGAGAGAGAGAGAGAGAGAGAGAGAGAGAGAGAGAATCAAATTGATAACTATGCTGCTGCAGTAGATGTGAAAGAGGGGAAAGGCGAATGGGGTGGCTCGGGAATAGGGACAGAGTGAGAACGGGAAGGGGGAGGGGCCAGTGAAAACATACTTTTTTTTTGCTGTCCCATCTTCTGTGCCACCTACCATGCCGCTCATTCCTACCCTCCCGTCAACGTCCATAGCCCAATCCGGCCCGGCAATCCACAGGAAGCAGTCAGTATCAAGTCATCAGGAGGCAACGCACTGGAGGAGACACTTCACTGCCGCCGAGTCACTACGGTGGAGTTCAGTGGCGCCTGTTCTGATCCAACACACGCAGGACGTGAATGAGCTCTCCCGCAGGAAGGTGCCCACTACGTCCGTTCAACGACAGCTCCCATGAATTTGCCAATGCCGTCTTCCCCGACGAAATCAAACCAAGACCACTTCTGTCTGAGACTGTATGACAAGGGTGAAATCTATGCTTACTTTCAAGATGTATCCTGGCGTCAAGTAAGCCTGAGAGATACAGACACCTGCAGAGCTGGTCAGGAAATTTGAGCCACACCGTCAGAGACGCATCCATTAAGTGGATGAAACTCGATTGTGTGGTCGCAGTCTTCCCAATTGAGCCCCTAGCAAACTCAGCTCCTGGTAGAAGCCGGTCGGGGCAGAAAAATCTCACATGGCTCTGACGGAAATCGGACTCACGAACTCCCAGCGGAAGTCCGCGACGTTTGGTATGAAGGAGGATTCTGTCCGGTTTTTTTTTTAATCAGACGACCAGACAAAGCAAGAGAATAGAGCCAGGAGAGGAGGAGGGAAGGTGCAGGTGCTGGGTAGAAGGATGGTGGAAGAGGGGTGGAAGGGGAAGGAGAACAAGCAACAAGCAAATAGCTGGCATTAAAAACGTCGTAATGAGAAAAAAGATAAAGGGGTGGGGGAAGGGGTATCATACTTGCAGCAACACGAAGAGGTGGGGGATGGAAAATGCAAGGAAAGAGAGGAGAGGTGTGGGGGGGGGTGTTGGGTCGTGGAGAGAGAGAGAGAGAGAGAGAGAGAGAGAGAGAGAGAGAGAGAGAGAGAGAGAGAGAGAGAGAGAACTCAGAACTCAGAATATTTTATTTGACAGGCCACAGGCCCATATCAAAGTGAGTGAATAAGGTCAAAATAAATCGGTACAAGCCACTCTTAACGAAAACGCAGCTGAATTGTGTTCAAAGTTAATAAAGAAAACATTCATGAAGCAACTGCAGCATTAAGTACTCGTTCCTAACAGCCATTGCTCTATAAATGAAATTACCAACACTCGTAATAGTAGTCTGAATAGAACAGGCTAGCAACATGGACATTTTGAATAGAGAAGGGTGTTTGTAATATTTAGCTGGAATCAACTCAAAGCGCAACTTCTCGTACAAAGGACAAATCAGTAGAAAATGAATCTCAGTTTCCGGTGCTTCCTTACAGTGTGGACAGAAAATGTCATGGTTTCTATTGCGATTAGTATATCGTAAAAAGTGACATCGTAAAGGCGACATTCCTAACCGAAACCTTGAAAGTAACCTGCGGATTTGTTAACATGTTTAATTACACAGAGGTAGGAACTTCGAACAAGAAACTGGTTATATGACCGATAAACATCGTACAACTCATGCGATTCAATAGCTGAATGCCAGTCTTGGATGTAACAATCACTTAAACGTTTCTTAAATTCTACAATGAAAGCTTTCACATTGCCAACACTTTGCATTTCCCATACAATTCCAAACCCGAATCTATAAAGAACATAGCAAACATTAGTTGTCCAGGTAATATAATTTTGATTCTGCAGATGCAGCAACATATCATAGGCTTTTTTCGGGAGTCTGTTATTATCCATACAAGCAACACGAAGCCAAAATCTGATGCATTTTGCATAAGTATTAACATAGAGAGGGTGTCTTCCAGATTCGCCATACACTAAGTGCCTAGGAGCTTTTGGACTTACACCAAGAAATCTTTTAATAGCAGCTAAGTTCACCCTTTCAATTTGTTCCTGGTTAGATGACAGTCCCCAAATCTCTGCTCCATAAGTTAAGATAGGTTGTATTTAGCAATCGAATAGCTTAAAGAAAATACCAGGAGAATGTTCACCTATTGACCATGGCATTCTGTTGATAGCAGTTAATCCTTTCTTTGCTCTGTTTGCTAGGTCACACATAGTTGCTTGGAAAGATAATCTTGTAGTCAGTGTTATACCAAGATACTTATACATGTTAACAGCGGAACGTTGAGCACCACCAAAAGTCCAATTTTCATTCGAAGCAAGGTAACCCCCATTCCTGAATACAACAATATTTGACTTTTCCAGATTCACAAGTAAATCTAAACGTTTTGAAGTATTATACAAGACATTCAGTTGGGTTTGCAAACCAATAACAGTATCAGAAAATAATGCAACATCATCAGCAAATAACAGAATCAAAAGTTCAATGAGGTCTGGTGAAAGCTGAATACCATGTCTGCCAAAAGTGTTAATATCTTTAGTTAATTCATTGATGAATAGTGAAAAAAGCACAGGTGAACACACCTCACCTTGTTTTAGTCCCCGTGGGCATAGAAAAGTGTCAGTAATGTCACCACTAGTTCGAACACAAGTCTTCACAACATTATACACACTTTGCAATGCTTTCAAGAATTTTCCATTAAGACCATTAACAGAGAGAACCTTCCACAATTTATCCCTACTTACTAGGTCAAAAGCCTTCCTAAAGTCTATAAATGCGACATAGAGCTTCCTGTGTCTTAACAACTGCTTCTGATTCATTGCTATTAAGTTAAAATGTGATCTGTTGTTCATCGTTTGTCACGAAAACCAGCTTGCTCCTCCCCAAGAATGTTGTTCATTTCAAATATTTGGTTAACCTTCTATTGAGAACAAAGCTATATATTTTACTACAAATGTTCAACAGAGAGATTCCACGGTAGTTATCTGGACAATTCCTATCACCCTTCTTAAATAGTGGTTGCAAGATAGAGACTGACCAATCTTCCGGAAACAAACCCTCATCAAAAATTGTATTGAAAAATTTAACAAGGAGAGAGAGAGAGAGAGAGAGAGAGAGAGAGAGAGAGAGAGAGAGAGAGAGAGAGAGAAGAAGACAGACAGACAGACAGACAGACAGATAGAGATAGAGACACAGACAGCGAGACAGAGAGAGAGAGAGAGAGAGAGAGAGAGAGAGAGAGAGAGAGAGAGAGAGAGAGAAAGAGAGAGAGGGGGGGGGGCGGCACTAAGTAAAATAAATGGGTATTGAAATATACTTCCCTCAACTCCTACGGGAGGACGGATCTCTCTCTCTCTCTCTCTCTCTCTCTCTCTCTCTCTCTCTCTCTCTCTCTCTCTCTCTCTCTCTTTTCTCTGTTTCAACCTGTTCTATATAAGCTAACGTCCTTTTGCCCCCTCTGCCCCACCTCCCCCGCTATCTCCTTTCCCCCGGTTTCCCTCCTCCTCCTTTTTCACTTCTCCATATATACATGCATACATACTTACATCCATCCATCTGTCCATCCATACATGCATACATCAGTCGCTACATTGAAATAAGCATTAGTCTTGATCCTGAATCGCTCAGGGCTCTTGTGTGGAACCCACCACGTTGCCAGAGGACAGAAGTGTGATAGTGAGCCACGGCCATCAGTCAACGGCAGGAAGGATTCAAACGTCTGCCTGCCCCTGGCCCAAGCTCCATGGAGATCAGCCCTGCAGCGGTTTGTGTGCCACCCGCTTTACATGAATACACCAACATTCATATTACACGTTCACGTTCAGTTTTGTCCGTGCACGGCCGACCAAACGGAGCTGGTTTTGAGTTTTCGCCACATAGATAATGAAATAAACACAGAGATATTAAAAATACACAGAAACATAGACGAATAGACAAACAGATTAACTGATCACGTCCATATCTTGCTTCGTTTTAATTATTTATTCATTTATCTATTTATTCATTTATTTACTTATTTATTTATTTATTTATTTATTTATTTATTCATTTGTTCATCTATTCATTTACTTGCTTGTTTGATTATTTGTTTTTATTCGTTTTTTCATTTCGCTTTTGAAAACAAATACAAGAGTATTTAATAAAAACGCATCCATTAAGTGGATGAAACTCGACTGTGCGGTCGCAGTCTTCCCAATTGA
This sequence comes from Conus canariensis, assembly GCA_033310375.1. NCBI lineage: Eukaryota > Metazoa > Mollusca > Gastropoda > Neogastropoda > Conidae > Conus > Conus canariensis. The sequence goes on along the minus strand of CM065740.1, from coordinate 12,268,313 downwards.
GCCCTTAGCAAACTCAGCTCCTGGTAGGAGCCAGTAAAAATACACACATATACAAGAGCACGCGCGCGCGAGCACACACACCACACACACACACACACACACACACACACCACACACACACACACACACACACACACACACACATACACACACACACACACAGAGCGAGAGAGAAAGAGAGAGAGAGAGAGAGGGAGAGAGAGAGAGAGAGGTGGTGTGTGCTAGGGTAAGAATGTGAAGGGCAGAACCATTAGAAGTTGGGGAAGGGGTGAGAGTGGAAGAGAGAGGAAGGATTAAAAATATATGACAGTAATCAAATAGAGAGAGAGAGAGACACTGACACTGATAGTAACACATGTTTATTGGCATTAGCTTTTCACAGCCTTAGTGCCAAGGGGAGAAATTTATGAAATAGCAGTATACTAATAGCAACGAGAAAAGGGAAAATACTCATGCACATCCACTCAAAACACGCGGGCGCACGCGCGCGCGCCCACTTACACGTATACTTCAACCACGAGCGGTTTCCAATCTAGGGTAACACTCCACACACACACACACACACACACACACACACACACACACACACAACACACACACACACACAAATCATCATCATAATAAATGCCAGACTCGACCATCCATCTACAGTTACTTAAGTAGTAAACGTTCATCGGAATTCAAAAAAAATTTGAGTACTTATTTTGTCTTTTCAGTTTCTCTCGCTTTTTTATTCACTGTAGCTTTTTTCCGCCCAATACCTTTTTGTTCTTTCTTTTTTTCTTTTTCTTTGTAATTACCTTCCTTATGTTACCATTGTCATTTTTTTAAGTATCAGTGTTGTTCTGATGACAGTATCTTGTTCCTCGTATTATTTGCTTCTGCAATAAATTTTGAAAGCGATGTTATCATTTCTTCATCTCCGGATATAAGAATAGCTACTTGTCAGGCACATGGAAAGAAAAATTTTAAGTGCCTGTGTAGTTGAAAGGTTAAGCGCGAGCGAAGGGAGTTAAATGTGTGAAAAGGAAACAGCGTAGGATTTCGTTCTTAAAGGGCAGGTCACTTCCTTTGTTTTGAATGTGAGATGTGTTAAGAAAAATTGGGTAAAAAGCTAAACACACTGGAAGTGAGTGTGGAGAGAGATTCGAGCAACAGCGCTGATAGAATGGAAAAGAGGCCGCCGACTGTCAGGCCCATTTAATACAGACATGAGTCTGTAACACGCTAACGCATGTATTTTGCTAGGGAGTGATTCAGACAGAGTAAGTATCTGATACCACTTTAAGGAGCTATGAAAGTTCCAGTCTTTGTTTTTATTTTATCCATGTCGATCGTGAAATTGGGAATCGAAATTATTTTGTAAAAGTGTTTATGTTGGGTTGCTGCTAACTGTGTGCAGTATAGTCATCATAGCTTATTTTGTTTTCTAGCTACGCCGTTATGGTAGCGGTAGCGAAGTAGGCAAGGCTGTGACTGGAGGGAGAGTGGGGTGAGCTACGGGAGCCATACCCCCCTGCCAGAAATATGTCGGAAGGACAGCCAGAGACAGCCAGAGATAGTTGGTATGCTGTCCAAACGTGCAGAGGCGAAGTCGGAGATCGCCATAGAGTTATGCTCTGAGGAAACCCAGCGGAAAGGGTAGGTGGAAACATATGTATGATGTCCACCATAACGTTCGTGATTGAAGGAAGAGGAATGAAGGTACCGATATTGTGATGAACTGACCCCAGGAGGATTATAAAGCGAACTGTGACCTGTGAACAGACGGAATAATAAACCCCACCAGTGCTGTGTATGAAAATGGGGAGAAGAGGAGGCACTGGGGGAAATGAATTTTTAAAAACTGGTATTCAGCGCCTTGTGATTTGTATGGAGTCGGATGCATGTTGTGTAATGGAGTATTGGCTGTATTCATGTATGCATGTGTGAATATTTGTGCGTGAATCAGCAGCCTGACAAGCGGTGACCCCGACGTGATACGAACACGCAACCTTCACCAAGGTGTCAGGCACACGGAAAGAAAAATTTTAAGTGCCTGTGCAGTTGAAAGGTTAAGCGCGAGCGAAGGGAGTTAAATGTGTGAAAAGGAAACAGCGTAGGATAGTCGTTCTTAAAGGGCAGGTCACTTCCTTTGTTTTGAATGTGAGAGTGTTAAGAAAAATTGGGTAAAAAGCTAAACACACTGGAAGTGAGTGTGGAGAGAGATTCGAGCAACAGCGCTGATAGAATGGAAAAGAGGCCGCCGACTGTCAGGCCCATTTAATACAGACATGAGTCTGTAACATGCTAACGCATGTATTTTGCTAGGGAGTGATTCAGACAGACTACGCCGTTATGGTAGCAGTAGCGAAGTAGGCGAGGCTGTGACTGGAGGGAGAGTGGGGTGAGCTACGGGAGCCATACCCCCCTGCCAGAAAGATGTCGGAAGGAACAGCCAGAGACAGCCAGAGATAGTTGGTATGCTGTCCAAACGTGCAGAGGCGAAGTCGGAGATCGCCATAGAGTTATGCTCTGAGGAAACCCAGCGGAAAGGGTAGGTGGAAACATATCTATGATTTCCACCATAGACGTTCGCAACTGAAGGAAGAGGAATGAAGATACCGATATTTGTGATGAACTGACCCCAGGAGGTTTATAAAGCAAAATATGACCTGTGAACAGACGGAATAATAATCCCCACCAGTGCTGTGTATGAAAATGGGAGAAGAGGAGGCACTGGGGGAAATGAAATTTTAAAAACTGGTATTCAGCGTCTTGTGATTTGTATGGAGTTGGATGCATGTTGTGTAATGGAGTATTGGCTGTATTCATGCATGCACGTGTGAATGTTTGTGCATGAACGAGCAGCCTGACAAGTGGTGACCCCGATTTTGAACTCCCCTCCCCTTGGTTGAATGCGTTCCCCACCCCATTCTGGAAAAAAAATGTTTTGAAATGCCTATGTTTTAGTGTGGGAACACTTGATTGATTTCCATCAACACCCATGTTAATTTTCTTCCCATCTCTTTGTGTTTCTGTATTGAAATGATTATTATGTAAAGTCTCATACTTTATTACTTTATTGGATAAATTTTGTAATTTTCTTATTCTTTTGTCTTTTGTATTTATATCTTGTAAACATTTTGATGTAAACCCCTTCTTCTTGATCCCCTTCCATTACTTTATTTAAACTTATAAACCACCATTTCAAAATTTGATTATTTTGGAAATAATTTTGTTTTAAACACCTTTCTTTACTTTTACTGATGATTCAATTTTGTTTTGGTTTCTTCCCCACTTATTCTGTGAGCAGTTTCATATGTACCCCCCCCCCCCCTCTCAAAAGTTCCTCTAGGTAATTTGTAGTCGAAACACTTGCTTGAAGGGGGCTTCTCTTCTGAGGACTCTCTGCTGCCACGCTCTCCACGAGTTTCTTTCTACTGATGCATGGGTAAAACCATTGACTTCCGGGAATAGGCCGGAGGACGTCCGGGAAAGACCGGAGGACACTGGGAAAGACCAGAACCAAGGGCTCTGTGGGCTGGCTCCCCACTTTGCCTTAAACATGTGGCTACTAAGAATAAAAGGAAAAGATGCTCCCAGGATTCACCGAAAGGGGGAGAGAATGATGAATCCATCGGTGCTCAACCAATCATGACTGCAAATCCCAAACGGACTATGAACATGGACCAAATGGAATATCCATGTGTCTGTGGAAAGCGTTTCGCTACCACCCGTGGCATGAAGATCCACAGAACAAAGATGGGATGTGTGAAGACTCATCTGAATGAGCAGCAGCGCACTGCATCAGCAGATAAGTACGTCGGAAGACCAAGGCCAGGATTTAAACCACAGTGCCAAGGACATCCACGCTGTTGGTTCGGATGAGGAATTTGCACAGGCCCTCGATGCCAGGCGCCTGAAACTCAACCTGCCACGAGCAAACGAAACTGAAGATTGGGAGAAACTGGATGCAAAAATCGTCCAAAGACTCGATGCACTGATAGGGAAAAGCACCCTGGAACACAAACTAGCCACATATGGGGACATTGTGTATGCCACATGTAGAGACGCCTATGGAGCAAAACTACCCAAAGAGAAAACACCTCCAAAGAAATCCAGACGCCAAGAAAAGATGGACAAGATCAGGGTCCAAAAGAAAAACCTCAAGATGCAAATGAAGACCGCACTGCCAGCTGAAAAACAAGGCTTGGAAAAACTGTGGAAAGACCTGAAAGAAAAACACAGCGCCCTCAGCAAAGCGGAATCTGCGAGGAAGAGGAAGAGCAAAAAGAAGAAGACACAAGAGCGCTTCTTCAGAGACCCCTTCCAGTTTGCCAGAACACTGTTTGAGCAGCCAAAATCTGGACCCTAAGTGTGGACAAAGGAATTCTTGAGCAGCATCTGAGGAAAACATACTCTGACCCACAGAGCAAAGCACCACTCGACATTCAAGGTCTGGTGTGGCCAACCAACCCTGAGGAACAGTTCAATGGCAAGCCTCCAACGTGTTCAATGGCAAGCCTCAAGAAGGTGGTCGACAAAGCCAGAGCCAAATCATCACCAGGGCCAAACGGAATACCTTACCAGCTTTACAAGAAATGTCCCAAGGTGCTGGAGTGGCTCCACAGGCTGCTGCGATCGGCTTGGAGAGAAACCAGAAGATCAGCGGCCAGTGGATGACGGCAGATGGTGTGTACATCCCCAAAGAGCAAAACTCAAGTGACATCAGCCAGTTCAGGCCAATATCACTACTGAACGTCGAAGGGAAAATCTTCTTCTCTGTCATGGCAGCAAGGCTGACCAAGTACCTGATGGAAAACAAGTACTTGGATGTGTCAGTCCAGAAAGGTGGCATCCCAGGCGTGGCTGGCTGTGTAGAACACGCCACAATGATCTGGGACGCAATCCAAAAAGCAAAAACAGAAAAGAGAGACCTGGACGTAGTGTGGCTTGATCTGGCAAACGCATATGGATCTGTGCCCCATGAGATGATACAGTTGGCTCTTGAGATGTACCATGTGCCAAAGAACATCCGCGACATGCTCAAGAAGTACTTCAATGGCTTCTCAATGCGGTTCTCTACCAAGGAGTACACAACAGACTGGATCAACTTGGAAGTGGGTATTGCAATGGGCTGTGCAATTTCCCCAATACTGTTCGTGCTGGCAATGGAATTCATCTTGAAAGCAGCAACAAACAACGCGAGACAAACAGACCTTGGCGATGGATACAAGATGCCTCCTCTCAAGGCCTTCATGGATGACACTACAGTGATTTCATCCAGAGAAGACGAGACACGTCATGTGCTGGAGAGGCTGGACGACATAGTTGCCTCATCCAGAATGAAGTTCAAGCCAAAGAAATCACGGAGTCTCTCACTGAGGAAAGGAAAAGTGGCCGGATCTGTGGTCTTCAGTGTTGCCAACCAGGCCATTCCAACAGTCACAGAAGAACCAGTCAAGAGCCTTGGAAGATGGTATGATGATACGCTGAAAGACACACAAAGAGCAAAAGAAACCAAGCAGATGGCGGAGGAAGGCTTGGAGACCATTGACCAGTGTGGGCTCCCTGGCAAATACAAGGTCTGGTGTCTGCAGTTCATGCTGATACCAAAGCTCCTATGGCCTCTGATGATATACGACATCTGCACCAGCATAGTGGAGGCAATGGGAGCCAAAATCAACAAGTTCACAAGGAAATGGCTTGGTGTCCCACCCTGTCTGACTGACATAGCGCTGTACTGTCGCCAAGCAAAGCTGAAACTACCACTGAAATCCATCCTGGAGAATACAAAGCAGGGAAGATCAGACTTCAAAGCATGCTGGAGGACTCAGGAGACAAGGTGGTAGAAGCAATCAAGCCCCAGCTGAAGACAGGCAGAAAATGGAAAGTTCAAGAGGCGATGGATTCTGCAAAAGAAAGTCTCAAGATCAGAGAAAAACAGGACACACACAGACCAACAGACAAGGACTGGGGTGACCAAAACTGAATAGTGGTCAAAGGCCAAAGGAAAAGCCAAAAGAGACATGATGATTCAGGAGATGAGAAAAGAAGAAGACCAAAAAAGACTCCAAAAAGCAGTCCAGCAGAGCCAGCAAGGGCCATGGACAACGTGGGAGAATGCACTCCAAAGAAGTCTCACTTGGAATGACATTTGGCACATGGCCCCTCTCAGGATCAGCTTCATTCTCAGATCTGCATATGACCTTCTCCCTCAAATGCAAAACCTGGTGAAGTGGGGGAAAACAGACGATCCTGCATGCCCCCTCTGCCATGAAAAACAAACAGTGGAGCATGTCCTAAGCTCATGTAAAGTAGCCCTGGCTCAAGGAAGGTACACATGGAGGCACAACCAAGTGCTCAAAGAGATTGTACAAGTAGTCTGGGCTAGTACCAACACCACAAAAGGGAAAATCTGGACTCCAAAAGCACCCGCAACATTCTTCACGGCAGGAGGCAGCAAATCATGGCCAAGAACAACAGTGCCACTCGAAACATGCAGGCAGAGTCTGCTGGATGGGGCAGATGACTGGGAGTGCACTGCAGACCTCACAGAATGGAAGAGTCACCCATAGATCATCAGCAAGAGTGGCATGAGACCAGACATAGTAGTCCACTCTCAGTCAACCAAGCAGCTGATCATGATCGAGCTCACGGTGCCATATGAGAACAGAATGGAGGCAGCTCAAATCTACAAGACTGAAAAGTATGCTGATCTGGCAAACAGCCTGAGGAGAGAAGGCTATCAGGTCAAAGTCCTCACTGCAGAAATTGGAGCTAGGGGGTTTGTAGGAACGTCTGCATACAGCCTCATGAAACGGCTCTCAGTTGCAGGGAGGGAAAAAAACAGAGCCCTGAAAGCAATGGCAGAAGCGGCAGAGGGGTGTTCAAGCTGGATCTGGTCAAGGAGGAACAAAAGTGAACTTCATAAGGCTTAATTTCCCTACAAATATCAGGTGTCCCTGTGGCTCAGTGGTTAAAGCGCGAGTCATTAAGTGGAAAATGAGCATGTCCAGAGGGTCATGGGTTCGAATCCCAGCCATGGCTCGTCCCAAGATGGGAAAAAAAAGGGGGCAGCAGAGGGACATCCAGAGTCATGAACCGGGTGTGGCCCAACCCCCCTAGAGTGTCAGGAGATAAGGGCCGAAACACTTGCTTGAAGGGGGCTTCTCTTCTGAGGACTCTCTGTTGCCACGCTCTCCACGAGTTTCTTTCTACTAGTGGATTTTTGGGGTTTTTTTTCTATAGTAGTTGAGCGTGTATCCCCGTCGCTAGTTTTACGGGTGGGCATAACCAATAGGGTTGTCCAGAGGGTTGTCTATTTCCTGTCTTACTTTCTCTTACTATTCTGGTTTTTCCACTCTGTCTACTTTTGCTGTTTTCTAACTTCATTCTCTCTAGTTACTCTTTACCATAAGCACCTCTCTAGTTTGTACTTTACTCATTCTCATATCTTAAGTAGGGTCTTTGATTAGTGAGTGTATTCTTTCCCCCTTTTAGATGTTTGTTGTTTTTTCATTGTTTTAATTGATCATGTTTTAAGTTTTTTTTTGTTTTTTTTTTGGTGTGAAAGGTTTTGGTGGGCGAGTGATCTTCTTTGACTTTATTTCTGACTCTGGTAGGGAATTTTTTTTTTTTTTGCCCCTATCCCATAGGCCGCCTAGCTCCAACCTCTTTTCGCTTGTCTGTAGCGAAGGGACATGGCGTTGAAGGATATAAAGTGCCTTCCGTAGATTTTGAGTTTTCTTTCACTTTCTATCGTTTGAGTTCAGTTTTTCCCCTCGCTCCAATACCACGTGATTAGATGCCAGTGGATGGTTTATCTTTTCAGTTGTGGTTGTCCGATTAAAGAATTGCAAGTATTGAATGAATGCAGGTGGTGATTGATTATTGATTGATTTATCTAGATTGTTATCTGGTGTTTATTATTGATTTATTTTAATGTATTACTTGATGCTGATTGATTGATTGTTGCTTGTATTTATTGGTTTCTACCGCGTGGGTCATTTTTCAATTTGACGGTATTTTCTGTGTTTAGTGTACTTTATTAGTCCATAGTATTTATTATAAATATTATTTTTAGTAAATGTGGTGAGTGTGAGAAATTTTAATCGGAAAGCTTTAATATCATCGTTGTTTTTGTCGTTGTTTTTTTGAAAAATATTTCATCAAAATGTCTGAATTCGACGTTTACCTGTCTCAGGGTAAGACGCTAGGTCTTGATGGTGCTGACTTAGTGGACTATGTTAAGCAGTGTAATGATCGCGCAGAGCGTGCGAGAGAAAGAGAGAGGGAGAAGGAAAGGGACACTGAAAGAGAGAAAGGAAAAAGAGAAAGAGAGACAGAGAGAAAGAGAGAGAGAAGCGGAAAAAGAGAGAGAGAGACAACATGAACAGAATATGAAAGCTATGGATTTAGAATTTCAAAGGAAAAAAAATTGAATTAGAGTTAGCGAAAGTGTCAGCGTCTGGTGTGAGTGATGGTACTAACCAGCAGGGTTCTAGTGATTCCAAACCGTTTTCCGGACGGACACCATATATTCCAAAACTTCCGATCTTTGATGAGTCAAAAGATGAGATAGACGCATTCCTCTACTGATTTGAAAATTATGCGACTACGTGCGAATGGCCCAAGGACAAATGGGTATTATATGTCGCGCCTTTATTTAAAGGTAGTGCACTCACGTTGTACCACTCTTTGGCCGCTAAGGACACTTTGTCTTGGGACGATCTCAAGAGTGAACTACTGAAACGGTACCAGTGCACCGCAGACGGTTTTCGGGAAAAGTTTCATGCGGTCAGACCGGAAAAGGGAGAATCATTTTCCGCCTACCTGATTAGGGTGCGCACTTTTTGGATCGCTGGATACAGCTTTCAAAGATTCAGAAAGACTTTGAACCACTTCGCGATCTGTTGCTACGAGAACAGATTTTGCACAGCGTTTCGAAAGATTTGGCTGTCTTTCTGAAAGAGCGTTCGGTAGCCAGTGCCGAAGAAATGTGCGCACTTGCTGAACAATACAAAACAGCACATCCGGATAAGACTTTTAGTCGAAAGGCTTCTGACTCAGTCTTTGAGACAAATGTGTCAACCCATTTCCCTTCATACCAAAATCCGAATGCAGGTCGAGGATCTTCGAACGCACGTCCTTATCGTGGTCGTGGCACTTACCGAGGTGCTCAAGGTTCGCAAAATTCTCAGTACCGTGCTGACCAGACTGCTTCCTTTACAGGACAGCAGGCTGCTCAGACGGGCGACGGTGCTAACCGTGGTAGAGGCGGTCATCGTCAGTACCGTTCACGGTTGCCGCGCGGACGCGGTCGTGGTCGTGGTCAAGGTAGCAACACTAACCTCTCAGAGATTGGCTGTTACCGGTGTCATTGCGTGTTTCATTTGGTCCGTGATTGTCCGTACCCAGATGAATCTGCAGGAGTTAGTGTCAATACTAATAACCCTACCCAAACAGAGAGTAAACCTGCACATACTATGGTGTCTCATACAAATATTGAGGGTTTGTTAGTTGAGTCAGGGACAGTCAATGGTTTCCATGCTTCTATTCTCAGAGACACAGGTTGTACTACAGCGGGTGTACGCCGCTCATTTGTGTTGCCAGACCAGTTCACTGGTGAGCAGCAGCAGTGTCGATCGTTCGGTGATAAGATTGAGGTTTTTCCACTAGCGGTTGTTCAGGTCAGTACTCCTTATTTTGAAGGACAGGTCAAGGCTTGTGTGATTGATGATCCAGTCACAGACTTGATCCTGGGTAACTTGCCTGGAGTTGCTTCAGTCAGTTCAGGGACTGGTGGTTCTTTTATTCCTTGTGGTGTTAGTACTAGGCAACAAGTACTAAAGGACAAACAGCCACTAGTACCATTACCTGTACCGGACTTGACCATTTTTTATGTCACTCTGACAGAACTGGCTACTATGCAAAGCAAGGACAGTACTTTGACACACCTGTACTCTTCAGTTGTCACTTATTTACCTTCCCCACTGACTAATCCTACCTACAAGTTGGTTAATGGTGTTTTGTGTCGGTTTTTTTTCTGATAAAGGTGAGGTTGTACGTCAGGTTGTGGTTCCGAAGGATTTGCGTACAGTTGTTCTTCATACTGCGCATGATGCGATTTTCGCTGGTCACTGTGGTGTCAAGCGCACGCTTCAGCGTGTTCTTGTTTCGTTCTTTTGGCCTGGAGTTTCTCGTTCTGTCACAGACTATTGTCGGTCTTGTGATGTTTGTCAGAGAACCGTTTCCCGTAACAGAGTACCATGTGCGCCTTTGCATAAGATGCCATTGGTCTCTGTTCCGTTTGAGGAAGTGGCTATGGATCTTGTTGGCCCTTTCGAGGTTTCGTCTTCAGGACACAGGTATGTGTTGACTCTTGTGGACACAGCTACTCGCTTTCCGGAGGCTGTTCCACTGAAGCACATAGATACTGTGAGTATGGCTGAGGCTTTGTTGACAATATTTTCGAGGTTTGGTTTACCATCTGAGATACTCACTGATTGTGGGACTCAGTTTGTGTCTGATCTGATGAAGGAGATTTACCGTCTTTTATCCATTTCCTCTGTCACTACAACTCCCTATCATCCGCAGTCCAACAGGATGGTGGAGCGGTTTAACGGACTTTAAAGACGATGTTGAGGAAAGTCTGTCGTGACCGTCCAAAGGATTGGGATAGGTACATTCCTGCAGTACTCTTTGCTTATCGGGAGTTGCCAAATGCCACTTTGGGATTTTCCGCATTTGAACTCCTTGTTGGACATTCTCCTCGTGGTCCACTTTCTATCCTAGCGGATAGATGGTCAGGTTTTCCTGTTTTTTTCTGAGGACACAAATGTATATCAGTATGTACATGACCTTCACAACAGGATACTTGACAGTTGTGCGCAAGCGCAACAGACAGCGGACACTCAGACACATACTTACAAGACTTACGCTGACAGGAAAAGTTCTTTTCGTACTCTGAAGGTTGGTGACAAAGTTCTTGTTCTATTGAGTGATGAACAGAATAAGCTTAAAGTTGCCTGGAAAGGTCCTTTCATGGTTCGAGAGAAATGTTCTCCAGTCAACTACGGGAGCCATACCCCCCTGCCAGAAAGATGTCGGAAGGAACAGCCAGAGACAGCCAGAGATAGTTGGTATGCTGTCCAAACGTGCAGAGGCGAAGTCGGAGATCGCCATAGAGTTATGCTCTGAGGAAACCCAGCGGAAAGGGTAGGTGGAAACATATGTATGATGTCCACCATAGACGTTCGTGATTGAAGGAAGAGGAATGAAGGTACCGATATTGTGATGAACTGACCCCAGGAGGATTATAAAGCGAACTGTGACCTGTGAACAGACGGAATAATAAACCCCACCAGTGCTGTGTATGAAAATGGGAGAAGAGGAGGCACTGGGGGAAATGAATTTTTAAAAACTGGTATTCAGCGTCTTGTGATTTGTATGGAGTCGGATGCATATTGTGTAATGGAGTATTGGCTGTATTCATGTATGCATGTGTGAATATTTGTGCGTGAATCAGCAGCCTGACACTACTAAATCATATCTTCTCGAAACAGGTAAAGAAAACAAACTATACTTATTTCGAATTGACTCATATGTTTCCTCTCCCTTCTTCCAACAAGTGAGCACTGCCTTCCGCTTCCTTCCTATTCACTTTTCAGCTTTTTGGCAGTGCTCACTTCCTCACTTCCCCATTTCTCCCTGCCCACTGTCACCCATTCCCACTTGTCCCTCTGAGCAAAGAAGGTTTTAAACCGAAGCGCCCTCATCCACCTCTTCCTCAAGGACCTGCTACCATACCCCAGGCAAGTTGTCTTATCGATCCAGGTCCTGCAGTCAACCAACTATTTGTGCACATATTTGTTTGTCTTTTCACTTTCCCACTTACCCGAATCATACATGCTGCCGCTGCATATAATGCATTGACAAAAACATCGACACATCCATTAATATCATCCTTCAAAATATCTTTCGCTCTCTTCAAGCATTCTATAAACTCACATGAATCAATTTCATCTTGGTAAATCTTCACGTTTTCATCACACCACACAATTCTTTCTTCCTCATTTTCTGGCAACACGTTCTCTCCCTTTACATTCTTCTCGTTCTTCCATGTCAACTCAACCGGGAAATGCCGGGAATGTAAACTATCTCACACACACATGTCACAATTTTTTAACAGTTCTGATGACACAATGAAATAATCGATCACACTACACCCATGCGATGACACATATGCAAACTTGCCATTAACATCTCCTCTGCAGCTCCCATTCACCATTAGCAGATCATGCATATAACAAAATTCAATCAGAGAAGCTCCAAACTTATTGACAACTGAATCTTTTGAACAGCGCCTAACAGACTCATCTTCCTCATCACGTTCAATGTTAAAGGTATAAAATGTTATGTCTTGGCCTTAAGAGAGAGAGAGAGAGAGAGAGAGAGAGAGAGAGAGAGAGAGAGAGAGAGAGAAGAAGAAGAAGAAGAAACGGACAGATAAAACATTCAGGAGGTAGATTAAAGTAGAGAGAGAGAGAGAGAGAGAGAGAGAGAGAGAGAGAGAGAGAGAGAGAGAGAGAGAGAGAGAGAGCAGAAACGATAGATAAAACATTCAGGAGGTATATGAAAGAGAGAGAGAGAGAGAGAGAGAGAGAGAGAGAGAGAGAGAGAGAGAGAGAGAGAGAGAGAGAGAGCGAAAGATTAAAACATTCAGGGGGTAAATAAAAGAAGACGGCGTGACATTTTTGTCAAGACGTTTATGAACACACACACACACACACACTCCACACACACACACTCACACACACACACACACACACACACACACTCACACACACACACACACACACACACACACACACACACCACAGAGCGAGAGAGAGAGAGAGAGAGAGGAAGAGAGAGAGAGAGAGAGAGAGAGAGCGTGCTGCGAGCGTGCTGAATGTGAAAAGACTATAATGACTCCCTATATGGGCCCAGGGAATTATGGTATATCCATTAATGATGATTTTTCATAATACCATGCAGTGACTATATATCCTAAGGGTTCCCGAGACTATTGAAGTCTGAGTCTGAGTCTGAGTCACACACACACACACACACACACACACACACACACACACACACACACACACACACACACACACATGCGCACGCTAACGCACACACACACACACACACACACACACACACACACACACACACACACACACACACACACATGAGGAGCGTTCTTTTGCAATAATCCGCCGTTTGTTCCATCTCCGAGAGTTTGCCAGACACATCTACCATACATATTTCCTTAGAATATACAGCAATATGATAGTGTGTGTGTGTGTGTGTGTGTGTGTGTGTGTGTGTGTGTGTGTGTGTGTGTGTGTGTGTGTGTATTGCTGTTCCTTTGCTAGCTTTCAGTCTGGGAAGCAGATGGTGTCGGCTTTTAGGACGACGGTTCGGACCCCCCTCCCCCTCCCTTTCCCCAAACTTTGTGCTTCAGTTGCTAGTGACAATAAAACTGAAGAGCTCGGTCTGTGTGCGTTTCCATTCTGCAGACACTGAAAATTTTCTGCTTCTTCATGAGGAGTCACTTATGTGAACTATCGACTCGAATGTTTTCAAATTTATTTCCCTGCGCCAGGGATGTGTGTGAGTGTTACGTTATATCCTTGATACGAGAGCAAAAATGATAATCGCAGAAAAGAACTGATCCTTCTAAGACTATTACTACGTAAACATGTGTAACTTTATAATATTCAACAATTTGTAAAAAGAATTCAAACTCTTTACCACAAAATTTGACCCTCAGCAAATGATTCATATAGTTTGCTGATGGTAACGCTGATCCAGGCCAAGTTTTTGATTTAGCTTCTGCATTTTTAACAAGCATGTTTTCCGTAGCATGGGCTGACAGTGCCTTGACGAAACACAACTGACGCCATGAACCGTGGAGTGTTGTACCTGTTGTACATTATAGAGTAACTTTCCACAGAATACACTTATCGAAAAGGCAACAAAAAGATCACTGTCCAAAATCTACGAGACCAAAACTCGTCAATAAAGAACAATTCATTTAAGAACCAGGTCCAAATTTGTTTTAGCTATCATTAACTCTACTGCTCCCAGAGATCAGCAGCAAGACAAAACTTCGCATTCTAGACCTTAATAAAACAGTAAGTGTGGCCTATTTTTAGCTCAGAGATACTGAAAATTTACTGGAGATATGCATGCTTCATTTTACTGTGCATACAAAATACATACATACATACCTATGTACGTACATGCATACCTACATACATACGTACATACCTATGTACGTACATGCATACCTACATACATACGTACGTACTTACATATATACATAATACATACGTACATACATACATACATACATACATACATACATACATACATACATACATACATACATACATACATGCATTCATACGTACTTACATATATATAATACACACATACATACTTGCTACTACTACTACTATTACTACTACTACTACTACTACTACTACTACTACTGCTGCTGCTGCTGCTGATACTTCTACTACGACAACTACTACTACTTTTGAGAAGAAGAAGAAGAAGAAGAAGAAGAAGAAGAAGAAGAAGAAGAAGAAGAAGGATAGTGATAATGATCATAAACTACCCCAGAACGGAGAAGTACATACTGATCGGAGCGAAAATGTGTACTTGCCTGTTACAGATAAAGTGTCCCATCATGCACTAAGAAGGAAAGATAGACACACTGTTTCCATTGTTCATGACACTCCCAATCAGACTGGGGAGCAGTGGAGCACGGGTTTCCAGCGGAAGGAGAGTAATTCCTCGTCTCTTATGACCCACCTCCTCCTCTTCCCAGACATCGCGGCTTCACTATCCTGCAACAGCGATACTTTGATACACTTTGATACCAATCCTCAGGCCTGTCATATTGCCGGGAGTATGATGAAGGAGCGATTGGGTCGACGTACCACTTGTTAACAAGAACAA
>CM065740.1:12215816-12250816 GCA_033310375.1 Conus canariensis | reverse complement strand
AAAGCTTTATTAATCTGTTCGTAACTATTCCATTGTTGGATTCAGAGACAATATTCACTTTGAACTGTCTGTACTACTGTGGACATGACTGTCCCAATCTTGCCATCTGCAGTCTGTCATGCGCTGCTTAAAACAAGCAAAAAAAAAAAAAAAACAACAAAAACTGGAAAGGCAACCCACACCATGGTTAAACCACACAAACGAAAAACCACAGCTACATAAACTTTTCAAACATACGTACCCCAGGTATCTATGGCATCCAACTGTACAATGATTTTTAAGCTTGAGCAGGCAGTATATTTGTATCCATTTGAATCAATTTTAGCCAGCATTTAACGCATTTAAAATACGAATTAGTGTAAATCGGAAATCTTCCCAGTTCACCATAGACCAGATGGTTTGGGGCTCGTCTGTCAACAGATAAAAAGATTTTCATGGGAAAACTGCAATTTTTCAGTTCCATGCCCTGTTTCAAAAACTCAAATCCCAGCACCATACTGAACAATTGGTTGAACTTGCGCATCAAACATTTTGAAAATAGGTCAGCTGAACTGTTATCAATCTTGTACAAAACCTGTAATAACATTATCACTGCGCGTTTGCCTCTGCTAACAAGGTCTTGACACGCATAAGTAAAATGATTTCGTTGAAAAATAAATACCGAGGTATTTATAAGCGTTTACAACTGATATGTTGTTTTTTTTAACTACCGTTAAACTATTTTTCACATGCTGCAAATAACCACCTTTGCGAGATACTAATTATTGCTCAAGTCTCCGTGCCGTAAAGTATGAACTATTTATCTGTGTTTGTAAACCAACAACAGTTTCAGATAACAACACAATATCACTTGCTAATAGTAAAATAAACATTTCTATCAAATCAAATGATACACCATGTTACCTTTTTCAATGATATCACGAGCTTATTCAACGATAAATAAGGAAAACAAAACAAGACTACAAATACCCCCTGTTTAACCCCCTGTGTACATTGAATGTCATCACTGAACCTAGCGCCACACTTTATTTTGGGTTTCACGTGTTCATACATACTTCTCACACAACTGTTAAGCTTACTCTTTATACCATTTTTTTAAAAACTAGAATTGGCCTTAGCAATTTCCCAGAAATGAAGTTGAAAGCTTTTGTTTTAAAGAATCAACTAAAGCAAGTTGCAGTTTTCGATTATTAGCCATCTTCTTTAACAGCAGCCGACGAAGTATAGTATAGATTATAGATTTTATCATCCTTTTTGAAGCCAGCTTGATATTCACCGGTAATATCATTTACGTTGATCCACTCTGATAATTTTTTGTTTATTACCGAACCGAACAGTCTACCTGTTGTACAACATAAAGAAATTCCTCTGTTATTTTGGGTGTCAATTACGTCCCCTTTTTTATACAAGGGAAGAGTGATAGATCAGACAGTTTTGCTTTTAGTTCTTCCCTAATACACGCCGATCTAGGAAGATTTGGTGCAATGACACACCCTTCATGTTCAGAGATGGATTTGATGATTAAATTTGTACTTTCTTTTTTCTGTAACTCTGTGTTAGTAGGACTTCCTTCAGAACAGCTTGCACGATTACAAAGAGTGCAAAACAGTGCAGCTCGGCTTGTTCTCAAAAAGCGTAAAAATGAGCATATTACACCTTTGTTACCTGAACTCTACTGGCTTCCCATCAAATATCGATGGCAGTTCAAAATCTCAGTTTTTGCCTATCGTTACTTTGATGGGACACTCCCTCAGTATCTTTCTGTTTCTCTGTCCACCTATCAAACTTCTGGGTCTCTTCGCTCATCTTCTCAAAAACTTCTGAAAATTCCTAGGCGCTCGTTAAAGACAGTCGGTGAGAGAGCATTTAGCTTTAGTGCGCCCACTCTTTGGAATTCTCTTCCTGACAGCTTACGTGACCTGCCCACATTATCTAAATTCAAGATAGAGTTAAATACATACTTCTTTAGGAAAGCCTTCTTCAACCATAATATCTAAATGCTGTGTCTATTATTCTGACCTGACTTTTATGTACTGCATGCAAAACTGTATTGTTTACGCTTGAACCTATGAACTTGATAAGTGTGTGTGTGTGTGTGTGTGTGTGTGTGTGTGTGTGTGTGTGTGTGTGTGTGTGTGTGTGTGTGTGTGTGGAATACATGTCAGTGCGACTGTTTGAGTGTGTGTTGAGCGCAATGAGTTGATCCCAAGAATTGCGCCATATAAAATCCATACATTGTTATTATTATTATTATTTTCGGAATATATCCCCTAATCAAACAAAGCATTGAATGCTTTCACAAGAACATGTGTACCATCGCCTCCCAAATTGTTGAAAAAATCACTTATAAGACCATCATGCTGTGCAGCGTTGTCAGTTTTTAAACTTCTTTATCGCAACACGATATTTTCTGATAGGCCGATCTAAATATATTTTCTGATAGGCCGATCTAAATACTCTACGTACTCATCATCTTCTAACAACTGATTAGAATAATGTCAGAATCAATGTCAGCATCTCTTTTCAAAACATCTTTTTAAAATTCTTAGACCATTCGTTCATGGTAATGCTGTTTGGATTATGCACACTTTTTAAGAGTAGACTTGACATTTGTCCAGAACTCTTGCTGATTACTGACGGAGTTAATTACTTTTCAAACAATTGTTCTTTTCGAGCAACAAGTTCTTATACTCTCTTCTGCTAACACAATACGTATGACGGTCGGTAACATCTAGCATTCTGGAACTTATTCTCAATAATTTCCTTAATTCTGACCTTGTAATTTTACATTCGTTATCAAACCATCTATTCTGGTGTCATTTCACAGCAATGTAAGTTTGATGTTTAATATAATTTAAAGCACATTTCACAGTATCGTTGAATGTTTCAAGTGCAATATTTACATTTACATCTAACATGTCAAACGCATTCAACAATCGTTGGTGCACATCATCGAAATTTGTTAGAGTAAAAAAACCAGTTGCATTCTCATTCTTCCAAACATTTTTTTTTTCTACATACTCTTTACAATTAGAACATTTATATTCGAATGTATCTATATGTTTTACGTTCATATTAAATTCTAAAGGCATATGATCAGATTCAATTCGTTCACTCACACAAAATACACATGAGAAGTTTATTAATCAAAAAGATCGTACGATGCAACAAAATAATCATTTTTTTCCCCAAAGCATAGAGCAGTATGAGTACATAAACAAAGCATCAAGCATACATTTTTTATGCTTTAAAAAAAAAGTATTTAGAGCATAAAGAGAGAGAGAGAGAGAGAGAGAGAGAGAGAGAGAGAGAGAGAGAGAGAAGAGAAGAAAATATGGGTATCAACAGTATTTCAAAGACTGGGTACATTTCTTGCGCATTATCCGACATGCTGTTTATAGAATGCAAGCATATGCACATGGTTACATATAGACATCTTTTGCTGTATCAGGTTGGCCTCAATTATAATTTTGCATTGTTATCAAGATATAGAGTCAGTTCCCTAGAAATGTTGGTAATTAAATAACTTCTCTGTATTGTATGTATAGTTATGGTAAAGGGTCAATATTACATAGTAATGGGCTATATGTAGACCATTTATTGCAAAAATGTGTGTGGTCCATTTTTAAATATGCATTATATTCTTCAGGTTTATATCTTATTTTCAATTTATTGAGAAACACGTTTAATTGTGGGACATTATTTTTTGCTTTGCAGTTGAATATGTAATATTTTGCAAAGATCATTATAAAGTTAATTACTTATCACAAGTAATAACACTGTCATGACCAAGCAAGACAAAGGATTCCGTGATCCTTATATTCTCTGCATTTATACATTTCTCTTTCATTAGATTAGTAAGTGAATTCCAAAATATCTGTACATGTCTGCACTTCCAAAATATATTATCAATGCTATCTTTATTATCTCTGCAGAAATTGCACTTATCATTATTTACAACTCCCATCTTATTTAAGACAACATGGTACCCAAACATATATGCAATATGTTTTAGCTGAAACCACTTTAGCTTTACTTCACTAATTTGTGTGTAGTTAAAAAGCAGTCTTTCAAGTTATGATTTTTGGCTAGCTTCGTGTTCCACACATGAGAATATTTTAGTGTCTCATTGTTAGCAGTTAGAATATCATAATATAAATCTGTGCCTTTATGAGTGGAAAACAATTGTTTAAAACACAGTTGTGTGTCTGTACACTTGCTATTCTTTACAATTATGCCAAACCTTTTCGCAAAATCTGTTATTATGGATATATATCCGATGAAAGTAACAAAATTGATTTCGATTTGGTATTTTTCTTTAAAACATAAGTACGACAGAGGTTTTCCATTTTCGTCTAGAAAATGTCCAAGAAAATATACGTTTTTGTCATTAAGTGATTTAGAGACTACGTGTTTTCTATCTATTTGAAACGTTTATTATAAAAAAGAGGCTCAGCGAGAAGCACAAAATAATCATTAACGCTGCTACCAGCATCACCTACGTATGCCAATAAGCCCTCTCGGTCCCCAAAGCATATACCATTCAATAGAAAGAACCTCAAAGCAACGCAGATATTTAACAAGTATTTTCCATACATATGTATTGCCTTATCCTTTTGAGGATCTTTTATTTTAACTTGATGAAATTTATCAAATCATGAACATTGTTTGAATTCGTCAATGATATCCACAGAAATATCTTCCATTGAAATCACCGCACATTGGAACTGAGATATCCTCACACGAGCAAAGAATATCCATCAAAATGTCTTCAATGTGGCTGATATTGTTACCAGTATTAGAGAATGCATAATATGGTGATACATCTGGAGGCAACACGCAATAGAATATTGTTTGGCATCTAAAACAATTTTTATCGATAACAAACTTCAAAATATTATCTCAGTTTGAATCAAGTTTTTCCACGTATGTCATGAGTACATTTCTGATTAAGCAAATCACATCGCCTGATCTCCATCCACGCTGAGTAACTTTCAGCGCAGGTTTGATGAAAATAGTGTGATAAGGAAAAAATCATAGACTTAAGTTCTTCGACGAAAGTTTCCACAAGGCAAAGAAAATCAAATCAAAAGACGACACATAGTTGATAACATCATGCTCGGAAATTTTGGAAAGTAAACCACTAACGTTCCAGTGCAGGAATGATTACGATTGCTAGACATGTTAGATAAGCCATCAGTGTGACTGTATGCCCTTGGAACTTTAATAGACGAACGTACACTTTTATTATGATATTTACATACGGAGTAGACGGCTGATCATTTACGAGTGCACTCGTACTGACATCAGTGACACAACCAGACGGCGATGTAGCTGGCATACGGGACAGAAAAAGCTCAGTGTCAGCTCTCCAAAGTTCAGTTGCACGCGCTTAATCAAGTCCAACCACATCTGTTCTCGTACTCGGTGTTACCGTTTCCTTGTCCGCCTTCAAATTTTCACCTAGTTTATTGGAGACTGACACACGGATACTAACCCTTGGTCGGTTGTGTCCCTTGGGTGTTTCAACCAAATTGTCATCATTATTAAGAACAAACCTTTTGCCGTCAATGAGCAGGTGGTCAGATATCATTGTGGCTCGCTATTCCTGGTTCCTGGTTGCATTAAGTTGAGGAGCAATTTTCTAACTGTTCTCACCTGTGTGTGTTGTGTGTGTGTGTGTGTGTGTGTGTGTGTGTGTGTGTGTGTGTGTGTGCAATATGTCTACTATGTCAATGTTTGCATACCCGGTATTTTTAGACCTAGCGCCTCACTCTTTATGCGTTAAACATTTTGAGACAAAGCATCAACAAATTTTTATTGATTTTTTTGTCTCTTGAGAGACGACGTCAGATATTTCACACAGTACGTAAATATTTGAGGTAATGAAAAAAAAAAAAAAAAAAAAAAAGAAAAGAAACGAGGTGAATGTACAAGCTTAATAGGATGCTTCTTCGTTTGCCGATGTTTGTTCTCAAAGGAATTTGGTGTCCGTTTCAAAGTATCAAAATTTGAAATTAATTACGAAGAGATGAATTTCTAACGACGATTAAGTAAATAACACACCTAACAACAGACTATGAAGTTTATTTGTTTTGTAATAACTGAACTGTTTGCCATCTCTTATGATTATTGCAGTACTGATTTGTAGAATGCACCGATATCTCAGTCATCAAACTGACCGGCAGTTTAGAAGACAAACACTTTTTTTTTCAAATGTGTTCAGAGCTCCTTTGTAGACGGTTAATCAGTACAGATTTTTTTTTTTCAAATCTTGCGTCGCATTTAGATGCTTCAAGCAAGTGTTGCAAGAACTACAACTCTGTCATTTTGTAACATTTTTGGCTAAGCTGCTGTTTGGTATGGTTGAGGTTCAGATTTTGAGGATTATTAGTATTTCTTTCTATGAGTGGTAATGGTTATCAAACTTGATTTAAGACAAGGAAACCAAACCCTTCGATTATACGAATTCACACGTAAAAAAGCGGGCACTTTAAATCCAATCTTAAACCTACTGCTTCTCATTATCGCATATCTCTCCCTCTGCTTTTGCCCCCCCCCCCCCCCCCCCCCCATCCTCCCCCTCAACACACACAAACGCACACATCAGCTCTTTTGTCCTCCCCTCCTCCTCCTCATCATCGACGTCTCTGTCTGTCTGTCTGCCTGCCTGCCTGTCTGTCTGTCTGTCTGTCTCTGTATGTGTGAACCACGTGGGCTCAATGTTTTGATGTGACAAGGAACACAATGACGTCATCAATTGACGTAAAACTAATCGAAAAGACATAATGACGTTGCGTTTGTTTACAAACGAAGAACTCCTGCTGAAGAAGGCTAAGTAGCCGAAATATTTTGGATAACAGCAGATTTGTAGTTTACCTCATTGTTCATTACTTATATACATATATATATATATATATATATATATATATATATATATATATATTATATATTTGTTAAAAAATATTTTTAAAATGAAGTGGTAAAATCTACAAGCTTGTTTCTAGCGTTGCTATCTTCATCCTGAAGCTTGTAGATTTTACCACTTCATTTTAAAAATATTTTTTAACAGATGTTGCTCCCCAAGGGGTTGAGCACCTTCAGATTTTTTAAGAACTTTTTTATATTGTTCATAACATATATATATATATATATATATATATATATATATATATATATAATGCATAATACACCCTCTCTGTGTCTTTATCTTTATCCACCTCTCATCTCTCTCTCTCTCTCTCCTCTCTCTCTCTCTCTACTGTCCATCTCCATCCATTCGTAATTGTTTCTCATACCTCTGCCTCTGGCTCTGTCTGTTTGTCTGCCCGTCTGTCTGTCTGCCTCCCCCCTCCCCCTCCTCTCACTCTTTGATTTGTTAATTTATCTGACAAGTAGGCCTTCCCATATGTATTTGATGTCAAGCTGTTCCTGCAAATTGTGAAATAATTCAGTTGTGAGGATTGGCTTTTACAAGATGTCACTGAAAATAGGACACTTACACATATCAGCTGAAACCTTTACCTGCATAACCTAACCCATCCACTCACTCTCCACGTAAACTGTCAATTACAGTTAGTTCTACTCATTCACATTAATTCTTGAATAACTGGCTTCACATCAGTTCTCTGTATTCTGTCTGTCTGTCTCTCCTCTTTTTCCCTCCCTCTCCTCTCTCTCTCTCTCTCTTAAAAAGGGTGATGTTAATAACCTCAACAATCATAGAGGGATTTCTATTAGTGATATCAATAGTAAAATCTTTGGGACAATTATTTATGACTGACTGCAAGAATGGGTAGAGAAAAATAATATTACAGATGATTATCAGGCAGGCTTTAAGAAGGGTTACTCAACTATTGACCACATGTTGACTTCGCGACTACCAGATTTAAACAGCTCACTCAGCTGGGAAACAAGCACTTACTTAGAGCTTTCGACGGACGTCGTCCGTCTTCGTCAGCGGTGGTGTTGCTACTGGATGAACTGGAGTTCAGTGCACATGACTTCGGGTCGAACCCTGGTCATGTGACTGAACGATGAGGGAGTTGTACACAGGTGGCAAGATGTGTCTGCCCCGGTCCCGGTTGAGTGTGGGGTTGTTGGCGGCAATGTGGATAGCCTCCTTCACCCCACGCTGAAACTATCTGTTGTCAGGGTCGAGAACGCTGATGTTGTCATTTTCAAACTGATGTTGCTGGGCGTGTAGGTGTGTGCCTACTGGTGATGATTCTCTTTTGTGTTCAGTCATGCGTTTTCGAAGGTTTCTCTCAGTTTCCCCGACATAATTTTCTTCACAGTTACAAATCTGGCAGTCGTGATGTCTACTTCTCAGCAGTTAATACTTCCACAATGTTTACTTTGCTTGCACTTGTGCAAAAGCAGTTTTCTTACAATAGGAAGTTATACGTTGCTTTTATAGATTTCGAAAAAGTGTTTGACTCCATTAATAGAATTCTCCTCTGGCCCATTTTGACAAAAAATGGTATTAAAGGTAAACTCTACAGACATATTAGAAGTATGTATGATAGAGTAAGAACCAGATTTCGTTGTGGAGCGAAACTTACTGACTATATTAATTCTTCTAGAGGAGTCAAGCAGGGAGATGCTTGCAGCTCTATCTTATTTTCTTTGTTTAGTGATGAGTTAGCTCTTGAGGTAATCAACAGTGGTGCTTTATTGTCCCTCGACGCTTTTGAATTGTTTATCTTTCTGTTGGCTGATGATATTGTTTTGATGCCCGAAACTGTTATAGGGTTGCAAAAACAATTGAATAGCTTGCACCGAGCCGATAGATCACTACAGCTGAAAGTCAATATGGAAAAAAGCAATATCATAGTATTTCGTAAAGGTGGTTATTTAAGTGTAAGGGAAAGATGGGTATACGATGGTGCTCCTATGCCAGTTGTCAATGCTTATTAATATTTAGGAATATTATTCTCAACACGCTTGAATTTTGTTGGTGCGTGCAAAGACCTTTCAAGTAAGGCGAAAAATGTTGTGCTTTGTATCATGAAAAAGTTATATGTTCTTGATGATTCTTCATTCATGTTATTTATAAAGCTGTTTGATTCTCAGGTTCAGCCAGTTGTACAGTACGGCTCTGAGCTATGGGGACTAGAACAAGCGGCTGTCTATTGTGAATCTGTTCAAATATTTGCTCTGAAAAGGTTTCTTCGTGTAGGCGGATTCCAAATGATCAAATTTACGGTGGAACTAATCGATTTCCCATTTACATTACTTCTGCTGTCAGATGTATCCACTACTGGCTGAAACTGATACAAAAGGACGACTTTAGAATTCCTCGTAAGGCGTACAATATGTTATATGACTTAGATACTAAAGGCAAAAGTAACTGGGTGTCCAAAGTGCGCCTTTGTCTAGTTGAACATGGATTTGAATTTTTTCGGCTGAATCAAAGGGTTGGTAATATTAAAGAGTGTTCATGTCTTTTCCGTCAACGGTTGGTTGACTGCAGATGGCAGAAATGGACTGATCATATGAATAACAGTGACAGATTTGATTTCTACAGGAACTTTTGCGATGTTCATGACCTGAAAACGTACTTAACCTTAGATATAGATAGGCACCTAAAACACATAACAGCAAAATTCAGATTAGGAACATCTGCATTGGCCACCCATTATTTTAGATATCGAACATGTAATAGTTGTGATTTGCTTTGTCCTTTATGTAAAAAATCAACTGAAACCGAATTACACCTCGTCCTGTCCTGTCCAGCTCTCATGAGCATCAGAGCAAAGTTTATTAAGCCCAAATATTACAGACAGCCATCCTTGTTCAAAATGAGCCTATATTATTCATCAACTTCTGCAGAAGTTGTTAAGATTTTTTTTTGTACAAGGCCGCCTTTAAATATAGAGAAATTTTCACTTCTTGAAATTACCCTCGAATTATTCTTGTTTTGTTCACACACCCCTTCGTTAGGGGCCTTGGCCTGTTATATGAATAAATCATCTGAA
The DNA here is from genome assembly GCA_033310375.1 of Conus canariensis. NCBI lineage: Eukaryota > Metazoa > Mollusca > Gastropoda > Neogastropoda > Conidae > Conus > Conus canariensis. Next base: position 12,240,836 of record CM065740.1, on the reverse strand, counting down.
TCTGAATCTCTTAGAGATACTCTGAGAGGATATTTAGGTGTGCAAGAAAAGTGGACTTACAATGGAATCTGGATGTCAGTCGTTAACGTATATAAATACCTCGGAATTTATTTTTCAACTCGGCTGAATTTTTCTGCCGATTGTAAAAATCTTGCAAGCAGAGCCAAACATGGTTAAGCATTATGCAGAGATAATCTAGGTTAAGAAATAAATCTTTTCACGTATTTATCAAACTGTTTGATTCTCAGGTCCAGCCTATTGTACAATAGGGTGCTGAAGTATGGGGCTTAGAAAATGCTTCGCATCACTGTGAAAAAGTCCATTTATTTACCCTGGAGAAATTTTTCGGTGTGTCTGCATGGATACCAAACGATTCAATCTATGGCAAAATAGATAGATATCTGATATATTTTAATTTTGTGATAAGTGTGTAAGCTACTGGTTAAAGGCACTTGAGATGGAAGATAAAAGATTGCCTAAGAAAGCCTATAAGGTGTCATTTGAGCTAGATATTTGGTGTAAGGTGAACTGGGTGACAAGAGTTAAAGCGAGGTTATATGAATTAGGTTTGGGATAGGCTTAGGTTAACCAGTGTGTTGGAAAACAAGACTGTTTTTTTTAAAATGGTGCGTGCTAGGCTTATCAATTGTAGGTCGCAAGATTGGAATACTCACATGCAAGTTAGCAGAAGATTTGATTTGTATAGACACTTTAACCCGTTACATCGTATCCCAACCTATTTACCTATGGAAATGGACAGTCATTTGAAGTATATAATGACAAGATTTAGATTTGGATTGTCTGATATTAACGTAAATCGACATCGTTATCACACAGAGTGTACAAAGACTGAACGTGTTTATCCATTGTGTAAAGAGGCTCATAAAAGCGAAGTTCATTTTGTGTTTTGTTGTCCTGCCCTTGATACACTTAGAACCCAGTTTATACCTTCAAAATATCATACACATCCATTTGCATTTAGACTTACTTTGCTTGTGAGTTCTGATAGCAAAGATCTTATGAAACAGTTTGCCATCCGTTTATATAAGGCGTTCCAATTCCGTTCAATTAGCTTTGCCTGATTGATATAATTCTCCATTTCTTTATGTTAAATGTACAATTTCACGTAATCACGACTAATATTGTTCTTTTGTTTGCATTCTATGTGCGATTTCATGCGTTGTATGTATATACCACCCCCTTCATAAGGGGCTATGGCCTTTTTGAATAATTCATCCGTATCCATATCCGTCTCCGTATCGTAGAGAGATATAAGCAAGTGAACAAAATACATGGCAAAAACAACAGTAAGCATATATTGGGGGAAGTGAGGATGGAGGAGGAGGGGGTCGACCATAGGTAAGTGTTATCAATAAAACAATATCAACATGCATGACAGCAAATCTATCTGTCAATCTGGTATGAGTTCTTCTTCTGCTCTTTTTTCTTGTTCTTGTAAAGTGTTCTTATTGTTCTTTTTCTTGTTGTTGTTGTTGTTGTTGTTGTTGTTGTTGTTGTGGTGGTGGTGGTGGTGGTGGTGGTGGTGGTTCTTCTTCTTCTTTCTTTCTTTTTTTTCTTTCTTTCTTTGTTTCTTTGTTTGTTTATTTGTTTCTTTCTTTTTCTCTCTTTCTTCTTCTTCTTCTTCTTCTTCTTCTTCTTCTTCTTCCTCCTCCTCCTCCTCCTCCTCCTCTTCTTCTTCTTCTTCTTCTTCTTCTTCTTCTTAACATTCAGATATCCATACCAGTGTGAGACAATTACCCCTGGAATTTCCCCGTGGAACCAGTGTTGTCGGGATCGGCCTGACTCTTTTGGCGGACATATTTAGCGGGTCTGTTCTCGTTTACCCATTACCAAAGGAGCCTTCAGCTGTCTGGTATCCAGCTTCTCTTGCCTGGGGATGGCGCGAACGACTGTGGCCATTTGTCACATGGACGATCATCGACTGTTCCCCTCGTCGCCGCTAACGGTGGCTGTCTTTTGGGGCGTAGTGAGGATATTAGCTGTGCCATTTCTTGCAACGGTTCTTCTTACTGACCGCATTCAGTGTATTAAACGACACCAGGATGGTGCTTAGCTCCTTCAGGGGTCTTGTTTTTCTTAAGGTATGTTTGCTTTATGTGTTCAGATCAAAAGGAAGCGAAATCTGTGGATACAATTCAAGTGGAAAGTGGGTGTGGTGCAGAATAGAAATAGAGCAGACAAGATAATTTTATGATACGTTATGCACGCACATAGTTCAAGACATCCAATCTTAATATAGAATGTGAGACAGCATATTGAACAATACATTCGAAAGGACAGAACAGCAGCTCACACGAAGCTTTCAGGAACTTTCGAGTTTCCTTCATGAGCGTTGCCTGACTAGGCTGACGGTAGTCAGTGCATGTCACCATGGGCACAACTCATGGCACATGACTGACTAGGCTGACGGTAGTCAGTGCATGTCAACATGGGCACAACTCATGGCACATGACTGACTAGGCTGACGGTAGTCAGTGCATGTCACCATGGGCACAACTCATGGCACATGACTGACTAGGCTGACGGTAGTCAGTGCATGTCACCATGGGCACAACTCATGGCACATGACTGAGCAAGGGAGAATGAATGTCCAGTTAAAGTGTGACCCCCCCTCCCTCCCCCACCTCCCCTGTCTTTGTTAAGTATTGGCTTGGTGGTAGTAACATCGATGAATTTAGTCTTCCCACCTCCTCCAACGTCTCCTTCATCCCTCCCCTCTCTCCTTCCCTCGACACCCGCACTACAACAACTAGGAACAGTTTGCCATATCAATCCAAAGCCAACACATTAACTTGGGAGAATTGATGATGCATGTAAATCTTGTTTACTCCTGGAGTGTCAGTGTTGACACTCTGTGACACTCTTTGATTCTTTTCCTTCAACCTCTGTTTTGCCAATTTAGATTTGTTTCTGATTAAAACCTGCCGACTGATGTCATTGTTGTCTTTTGAGGCAAATAGTTTACATCTAATGGTGTTACAAGACTGGGGATCAACGGAGTGCCACTCCATTAAAAGAAAATACTTAATGCCTCAGTTACACCACTGATGTTAGGGATGGTAATGCATCTGCAGCAGTGATGGGGGTGGATGTGGGGTGGAGGGGTGATGTGTTTAAAGGAAGCTGGCTCTTAGGAGGATGGTCCAGATCCACCCCATTGGGTGCTTTGTCGCTGGTGTCTGTAAACATGGAGATACCTGTCCGTATGGGTTTTCTTTCTGAAGATATGGAGGATCTGCTTCTTAATGATGCGTCACTGACGTTGACTATCAGACCCAGATTAATTTTCCTTCGCCAGGGATGTGTGTAGGTGTCACGTTATCCAATTGATACGTGTGCAAAAGTTACATCTACAGAAGATAGCGGAGCCTTACGAGTGAAAACTGTTAGCAATTATAGATATGTAGGTTTGTTGTACTCTGTAGTTTAAATGTGGAATTCTACTCTACAGTTTATATTTGGAATTCAAACTCTTCACACACAAAACATTTGCGGTCAGCAATTGTTCATATAGTCTCTCACTACAAGCTGATAGAGGGCAGGCGGTCAGTTTAGCTTCTGTACTGTTTAAAGCCATGGTCATCGCAGCCATGATCAAAGCTCACGGCACATGACTGAACAAGGGAAGAGTAGAGAGCAAGTAATTCGTGCCTACTGATGTTTTGGGCTTCCTGACATCAATATGAATCATTTTGATTTGCCACTCAACCTCCCCTCTTCCTCCACCCCATCTTATTCTGGAACTATCTGCTGTATTAGTCCAAACCTGATATGTTTGACTAGAAGAATTGATGTTGTCTAGATGTCTTGGTTACTCCTAATGGTGATAACTCCCTGTGTTGCTCTGATTCTCTTCCTGAGGTTTAGGTCATATAGAATTGTTGCTGGTCGCAATCTGCAGTCTACCCTATAGATCACTGCTCTGTTGGTTGAACTTATCGGTCATGTCTTTTGGAGCAACAAGTTTGCTCCTGATGGGGTTACAGGGCTAGGAATAGAATGCCATGCATTTCATTGCTTTTTCTTTTCTTTTTTTTTTGCTAGTGAGTGCTTCAGTTACGTCGATGACTTAATAGATGGTAGTGTATCTGCTACTGGAGATACGTTGACTGACGGAGGGGCCAGGAATGGTCTCAAGCATCGTCCTGTGCCCACGTAGTGTAGCCTTGCTAGGTTTTCTGTCAATGGAGCCCACAGTGCAGCCATGAGGTGTAGGTCTGAATCACCCCCAGTTTGCTGTTCCCTTGCTGTGACTGTCACACTGAGATACTGGTCAGTGTGTATTTTCATCTCCTTCTTCTTCTTCTTGAGGTGTTATGTAAGTGAACATTTGATTCCAGTATGATTAAATTCCTTTTACTGCACGAGGGACATGCAGGAATGCCATGCTTTACTCTGAATATGTGTGCGAAAATGATCGTCCAACAAAATAACAGAGCCTTCCAAGTAAATCATGCAAACAAATAAAGGCTTATAACTGTGGGTGCATTCTACAACTTATGATTAAAATTCAAACTGTACCATTAAATCATACCTCTACCATTATCATAATAGTCTTTCGCAACTAGCTGATGGAGAGCAGATTTTTATTGCAGCTTCTGCACCATTTACCAGCATGGCCATCACTGCAAGAGCCGACTAGGCCGTTACAGAATCGCAGCTGAGTCATGAACCGTAGTGCACTGTACCGTTGTAGAAGTAACAATATTCTCCCACGGAATCATCACAGTCGTTGCAAAGTGATACATGTTTGGCTGTGTCTGGAGTTGTACTGTTTTTACCTGTCAACAAAGGGATGCATGTTTGGCTATGTCTGGAGTTGTAATGTTTTTACCCGTCAACAAAACGGCAAGTGAGGCTGCAGGATGCGCACAACAGTTGGCTTGGTGGTTGCATCTTTTGCCGGTGGTTTCAGCAGTCGTATAGGCTGTTACACACCCATGGGGGCGCTTCAATGGAGGTCCCGTCGTATCACATGCAATGGATAGACAAATGGCATCTGCCAGTGAGCAGTAATGCTCCTTGACAACTTAATTACAAGCCCTGTGAAATGTTCCTGTTCCTGCACCTGCACACTTTACAGGCTTCCAAGGTTAGTGCAGGACAGCTCCCGCTTAGTTGCTTTAGTAGTTAAGGACATTACTGCTCTGGATCCCACTGGCACTTCAGGTATGTGTTTTCTCCTTATAAGCACTACCTTCCACAGAACCATCACAATCTTTGTAAAGGGACACAAACGCAGAAAAGATCACTGCACATGACTCAAATATTCAGGAGACCCAAATTTATCAATGCAGATTCACCCATTCAAAGAACTAATTCCAAATTTTTACAGCCATCAGTACCCTTTCCAGGTCCAGAGCTCAGGACCTAGGGAAATGTTTACCTTTCAGATATGAGCAAGACAGTGAATGTGACATAGATTTATTTGAAAGATACTGAATTTTTTCCTTGTTGTGAGTGTCACAGATACATAAACTTATATATTGATAAATGCATAAATTGATAAACAACTTGCCCCAGAATGCACAAGTACATTCGTTACTTTCCTGCTGCAGATAATGTATCCCACTATGCACAGAGAAGGAAACGAGATACATTCCTTCAACCGTTCATGAGACTCAGTATCTAGTCAGGAAAAAATGAAGCACAAGGTATCAGCATACTCAGAGTAACACCCCTCATCCCTCATGCCCCTACTCCCCTCCCATTCCCAGACATGAAGGGTTCCTTACACTGCAACACCACATTTGAAACCGACCCTCACGCCAGCCTGTTAATAGTTAATAAAAGAGCACTCGGGTAGATGAACCACTTATCAACAAAGATCATTTAGCTGGTGCATCCTTCACCATCTTTTTTCTGCTTTCTGCCACTTTTTGTACATTTCATGCACCGTGTTTACTTTTCCCCACACGTTTGCTTTTTCTACCTTTTCCTGTTTTTCAAAACGTTTCCCCATTTTCTGGTCATTTCATGCATTTTCTACCCTTTTTGTGACAGTATCTACTTTTTCGTATCTATTCACGTTTTTTGCTACATTTTTTTTTACAAACTATTTTTCTGCTTTTCTCAGTTTTTTTTTTTTCTCTCAGCACTTTCTAATTTTCCAGCTGTCCTTGCCTTAGCAAGAACTAAAACACATGGTCACCGATACTGCAGAGGAAACATTTGAGTAAACGCATATGTAATGTTCAAGATGACAGAAACTCCAAGCAGACACTATCATTGCATTACATTGCTGACTGCCATGTGGTATGATCACATTATCCTTTACAGGCAGAGGCTGATCATTCTGTACAAATCTTACACAACGCACGCACTTGCATACTTTTGATACACAGTGCAGATCAAAGACGATCCTAACTCGAAATATACTCTGTGACCCAGAATACTTCCGACAGTACCAGATCATTGTTCTTCTGATTGAACTGCCTTTCACTGGGTATTGCACATCTTCGTATACCACCAAAATTAGCCGGGAAATAAACGACCAGCTACCCATGTTATTGATACACGAACCAACAAGACAACAGCTTTCAGTCATTGTCTAATGTATCCTCATCTTCTGGAAAGATCAATGCCACAGACTGTTATCTATGGATAATAATAAGGCTGAGTCGACCTTATGTGATTTGGAGAGAAACAGAGAGAGGGAGAGAGAGAGAGAGAGAGAGAGTGGGGAGGGGGGGTACAAATAACAGCACTCTGCTTGACTTGTTGGCTACTGTACTGCCTGTCAACTAGAAGATGGCGGGTCCCGACCCCCATACCATCTATCATTTCTGTGCCATCCCTCTCACCCCGACTGGTGTTCATATACCGAAGAAAGCTGCTCTAAAGGCAGGTGAAGACAGTGCTTCTCTGGGTCCTCCCCAGCACCTTCGGGTGTTTCTTTTTCTTCCTCATATACTGAGGAAAAAAATGAAATCACTTAATCAGATCTTGACGCAATAGTATTCAATGTTTTTGTTAGAATTGTTTCACACAATATAACATGACAAGTCTTTTATCACAATAAAATGCGTTATTTCTAATACAGGACATTTTCTGAAAGAAAGAAAAAGTAGATCTGACGATTTCGTTGACAAAGTTAGTTGCTTTACCGTTTATTAACATCTTCATATCAATATCAGTCATGGCCGGAAAGCACTCGTCAAAATTGACCATTCCGCTAGCTTCTGTTCTGGTTCCACGAATAACGTCTAGGAAATACCAGTGTTAAATGTCCACACACACACACACACACACACACACACACACACACACACACACACACACACACACACGCACGCATATATGTATACACCGAAGACTACATCACTGAAGCCAAAAGACTACTAAACAACCAGCTGCATTACAAGCAGCTCCCAAATGATCCTACTATCCAAATAGCAGAGATTTCAAACAAGTTGGTGGTAGTGCGTGCGTGTGTGGCACGACTCCGGGAAGCATGACAGCGACGGCCACATTGATGACAACACCAAGCAATGGGCGCTAGTGGAGCTAAAGGCATGCAGGACTCATCAGTTCTACCACTTGCCAGAAATACACAAGACTCTGCAGAATCCTCCAGGATGCCCAGTCGTGTCGGGAGTAATGGCCCAACTGAAAATCTCTCAAAACTGGTTGACTTCTGGCTTCAGGATATCGTAACCACCCTCCCAAGTCACGTCAAAGACACAAGTCATATGTTAAAAACGCTACGTGACTGGAATACGGCTCATGGGCCTTTCAACAGTGGCACCTTGCTCGTTACCATTGATGTTGTTGACCTCTATACGAACATCCCACATGGAGACATGGAAACCGCCATCAGGTACTTTTTTTACAGTCCCATCTGCAGACAAAAGCACCCTGTCATGCTTCCCGGAGTCGTGCCACACACGCACGCACCACCGCCAAAGCAAACTCCGCAAACGCGCGCAATCACTCCTTTCACCCAAGGCGTGTCAAATAAATACACAAAACCGAAAAGTTGTTTTTTTCCTTCCCCTCCTCCTACGGGAGAACAAATATAATTAATACATACAATGCTCAAATCAACTCTTCCACACCTCCTCTCCAATTGGGGAGGCAACACAAAATAAACACAAACACACCTCCTCTCCACCAAGGAGGTAACACCAAATAAATACAAACACACCTCCTCTCCACCAAGGAGGTAACACCTGGTACTGTTTCCCCTTCAATTGACACGTTCATAAAACATGGGGTCTATATAACTATCCATCATCACCGTATCTATATCATACATCATTAGCTTATAACCTCAACACAGGAAAACAATCAAATCCAATTCACAACAGTGGAGGTCGTAAAGTAGAGTTATTACACTATGGGGGAATGCGCCAGAGTCATTCTTCATCCACATGGGGAAATACGCCAGAGTCATTCTTCATCAACACAGCAGAATGCGCCAAAGACATTCTTCATCCACATGATTCCTCCTCCGTGAGGAAGGGTACTGCAGGCGACGTCCGCCACCCGTCCCAGGCTGGGGTCAGGTCCGGCACCTCCGCCACCTTCAATCACTCCCACCCGTGGCCCGGCGTGAGACAGGCAACCTGTCAACACACTCGGAACCACGTGCAGTTCTACAATAACTAAGGATACTTACTTCAACATGAAGATGTAAACAGTAACCTTTTTTTTATAAGTTTTTACTTTAAATATTACTTTTCCTTTCTTTTCCCCATTCTTTTATAAAGAAATATTACAGGAGTAACCACACTGGTTCTTATTCTTTTCTTTTGAATACAAATGTTTTCTTCAATTTTTCCCCAAAGATTTCACTTCTCTCCAGTTAAACATTAATGACAAAAACACCTCAACGATGCATCAGCCTTGCATCGGTCTTCAATCGCCGTAATCAAACAGACCATGCGACTCCCCCGGCTGGCGTAGAGCAAGTGTTTACAAAATGTTCTAGCTAAGTTAAATAACGCGCGCAGCGCTCCCAAGCTGTACTCACCCGGGCCACTATCCAACAATAAGGCACCGTACAATCACATGATCTTTTTTTCTCTCAATACCCCAGTACCGCTGACGTTCAATCTTAAAACACAAAACAACATGTGCACACGACACCTTCACACATCCTGTGCACATGACACACCCCATCCCGGGGTAAAAAAAAAATTGCCAAAAAATTTTTTTTCAAGAAAAAACAAGGGACTAACTTCTCTTTGACATACTTGCAAAGTAAATAGCATACAAAATTCAATCAACCAAAAACAAAAGGAAAACGTATGACAAGCATTATAAAAAAAAACCCACAGAAAACAATAGGACATGTCAGAGAACCAAGTCCGAGTTCTCAGGATCACATCAATAGCATAAACTAATAGTATTTTTTTAAAGTTTTCTCAATCAATCGCTGTCCAAATAGTTGAAAGTCCATTTTGTATTGGAACCAATACAGCACAATCTGTGATCACACACATAAGCAACCATTTAGACCTACAGCGTTGAAACATTTTCTCAAATGAATCACAATTCATTTTGAAATAACGACACGAGAAAAAAAAAATTAAAAAGCAACCATGCATCAAAATAATGTTTGTAATTGCACTCAAAATGGTTCAAATGATTGCCAAGCAATCCAGGCCAACATGTTCATTATCATATTAATTATATGGAAAGTATGGATTCTCAATACACAAATGACACTAAGGTAGATATGTTCATGTGTTACAGAATACCATACGATTATATAAATGACAACAACAGGAAAAAAAAACTTTCACTTGGCACACCAGATCATGTGTAAAAAAAAAAAAGTGTTATACTGACATACAATCTCAAGTAGCAAAATCTTCACGAATTCCATCCATCAGATATGTCCGTAAAATAATAGACAGGTAATGATTATCTAGTTAAGCTCTAGATAATATATCAGCCAACAGGTTTGACGTACCTGGAATGGGTTCAATACGGAACCGGAATTCCCGCAGAGAGAGAGCCCATCGCAAGAGACGACTATTCCTGGTTTTTGATGTTTGCAGGAACGGCAGCGGTCTATGGTCCGTTTGCAGGATGAATTCTCTCCCCGTCAGAAATCTTGCGAATTTTTCGCAACCCCAAAGAATGGCCAGGCACTCTCTTTCAATCGTGGAATACTTCCGCTGACTAGCGGAGAACTTCTTACTGGCATAGTGAACCGGATGAAGAAGTCCATCTTTGTGTTGAAGGAGCACAGCTCCCATGCCCTGCGAACTGGCATCTGTGCGGAGGATGAAATCCTCCGCAAGTGACGGTAGTAACAAAACGGGAAACGTATTGAGCGTTCTTTGTACATGTTCAAGAGCAAACTGACACTCTCTGTCCAGATGATCTGTTTATTTTTGTCACCTTTGGCAAATGGCAAAGGATAAGCTAAGATTTCGGGTTTGGTCCATCTTCACTGATGATGGCGCCAGAGTGTTTGAACTGTTTTGCAGTCTTTTCCGCTGACGCTTGAACTGTATTTCAGCTAACTCTTTGCTGCTTGCCATCAACTTTATTTCTGCACCTTGCTGTTATTGTTAGATGATTTGTCCAAACGTATCACTAACTGCTGCCAAGTTACCGTTCACTTCTAACCACCATCGATGCCGTCGGTGAACCTCAGGTTTGAAACGGTTTGTCTTCACGTGTCTTGGTCCACCGTCAGAAACGGTTTACAAGGGTGTGGTTGCAGTAGCCAGAATGTGTGAACTCTAGTGATGTCATCCATCTACAATGTAAACTGCAACATGCCGGACACTAAAGGCAGTTTCCCTATTTAGAAGATTTCCTTTCTAGAGTACATATAGGCCTAATATCTCCCCTGACTGCCATTCTGCCTACAACGTCATTTAAAATATCAAATAGATACCTAGGTAGATTAACCTTGTTTGCTTCATTTTAAGAGAAACTTGAAAGCATCAAATCGTAAGATGTTAGCAACCTGATACTCCAGTGGGAAATAGAATTTTTAAAAGACAACAACAACAACATGTATATATTAATTTTAGATCTCAGCCCCACTTGCCCAGCCCTCCAACCCTATACTTAGAAATCAGGAAACAAAATATGGATCGCCATCGTTCTCTGCATTATAACTCGGACAAAGGAGACACGTCTAACAAAGTTTCTTCTGAGCGATGTTGCAATCTCTTCTGAGATAATGTTTTGAACACCAACATGTCGTCTCGAGACCCTCCCCCTCCCTACCTTCTTCCCCGGTCCCAAATTTAGTTTAGAGATATACGTCTGAGGACCAGTTTTGAGAATTACCAATATTCTTTCTGGGCATGGTAATTGTTTTCACACTTAGTTTCTGAGAGAGAAACCAAACCTTACAATATAAGAATTCGCAATTAAGAAAACAAATACTTTAAATCTTAAAACTGCTATTTTTACATTATCATATACCTTCCTCTCACGCACATAAAAACACACATATTCAATCCTTCCTTCCTTACTGTATTTTTTTTCTTTTTTCTTTGTATTTATTTATCTAGTATGTTTTTTGTTTGTTTGTTTTTTTTTTTTTTTACTACGGTATACATGTGTGCAAATGACGCGTGCAAGAGGCTTTGAATTGCTCATTTGGACATATAAGGCGCTATATAAATCTACTATTACTACAACTGCTACTACTACTACTACTACTACTACTACTACTACTACTACTACTACTACTACTACTACTGTTATCATCATCGTCATTATCATTATCATGAAAATTATTACATGCAATATTTGATTAGTACAACTGTCTTGTGCTTCTGTTCAGTTATTCTGTTTTCAACACTTTCTTAATGGGTTTGTTGCAGTTTGTTCATGGTTAGACTGCAAACCTCCTTGCTAACAAGGCTGTTTGCTGCACTGGCAATAAAAGATAGTGTCCGTGTTAGTATCACCGTAAATCTCAGCATCTCTGTCTGTCTGTCTGTCTGTTTGTCTGTCTGTCTGACCCTCTGTCTCTGTCTGTCTGTCTGTCTCTCTTCTCTCTCTCTCTTTCTCTGTCTGTCTGTCTGGCTGTCTGTCACTGTCTGTCTGTGTTAGTCTCTGGTGTCTGTCTGTCTGTCTGTCTCTCTGTTACTGTCTGTCTGTCTGTCTGTCTGTCTGTCTCTCTATCCCTTTCTCTCTCTCTCTCTCTCTCTCTCTCTCTCTCTCTCTCTCTCTCTTAGTGGAGTGAGTTCGTGATCAAGCTGCCGACAAGACGCATCTTTGAAGCGCTCCCGATCTTCTGTTTATTGTGTATTGTTTATTCGGTTTTGGACCCTGTGGAGTTTAGAATATGGATTCGAAAGATAAAACTGAACATGATGAACCAAATCTACAAAGAATTTTGGAAAATCAAAGAATAGAATACGAAAAATCTCTGGATAAACTTTTGAATGATCGACTTAGTATAGTGACTCAGCGAGTTTCATTCGATTTGGACAGGGTCGCGCGTGAACTCAAGACCGAGTTTCACGAGCTTCAAAGCAAAACGAATAGGCTGGAACAAACCGTTGCCACATCAGTGGATGAAATCAGCAAAACAAAACACTATGTGACTCAGCTGGAAGTGAAACTGAAACAGGCAATTGCAACACTGGATGAAAAGACAGAAAAATTAGAAATGTTCATCAGACGCGACAACCTGCGATTTTTCAATGTGCCCCGGCTCTCCTCCACTGGATCACACGAAGAATGTGTCAAATCTGTTTTAAGAGTGCTAGAGGGGTCAGTGACTGGGAAAACTTGGACTCCAGATGATATTATACGTGCGCAACGCTTGGGACGCTACAATGATTCTGATGGTCGCCCCCCGCCCATGATGGTAACATTTGCGCGCTGGTCCGACAGAATGCCAGTTCTGAGCGAGGGCAGGGTGGCTCTTCGGAAGAAAAATGTGACGGTAGCTGCAGACCTCACGGACCGGCAAAGAGAGACGGTGCAGCAGCATCGGCGCCAGGGTTTCCATGCCTACTACCGTGGTGACAGACTGGTGGTGGAGGAGCAAAACCAACAGCGCTACCCACGCCCGCCATGGAGACGAGGCCCGGTGAGCCACGACACCCGCTACAGGAACAGCAGCTACGCTGGCAACAACTACAGCGACTACAGAAGCAGCAATTACGTTGGCGACAGCAGCAACGACTCCTGCAACTTCTGGAGGAGTGACAGACGCTTACACTATGATGGCACCCGCATTGAAAACCACGCATCCTATATCGACAGAGACAGTGAGTACACAGATATGAGACAGTGTGATGAAGTCAGTGGTTTTCAAAACTGGCAATACAACTTCCAACCGTACCCCTACCCAAGTTCGATGTATCATTTTCCGCCTTTGACGACAACACGGACGTCTAATAGTAATGTTCAGCAGAACATTAACAACACCTGTCACACTGTTAAAACTCAGGGTACGACAGAGAATGACATGACAGATCGATGTGAAAACACAGACCACGGTGTGTACGATACAAACGGTGTTACTTGCACAGACAAAAGTAAACAGAGGGACTCAAGTCAAGTTGATATCAGCACAGAGGAAGAACAGAACAATGCCGACATGGACAGTGTGACAGAAAAGAACTCAAATCTTGTTGAAGTCGGTGCAGAGAAAGTTAAGAATTATGTCACTTCAGACTCCGGGGTGATGAGTGATCTGAATCGTGTTGAAGACAGTACGAAAGATCTACGAAATAACTGTGAAGAAATGAACTTAACAAAGAGAGGGATAATCGGAAATCGTACAGATGACAGTGCATGTGTGTTACATAGTACCGACAGTGAAGACAACATGACAGGGGGAAAGGGACTAAACACGGTTGACCTTCACACAGAGACAGAGACTGCTGATAGTGAGGGAATCAATGAATCCACATATTATCTGATCACCGACTCCACTGACGTACACAGATCTGAATCTGATCTTCAACATATAACACATAACCCAGACGATGACAAATCGACGGCACCGCTGACGGGCAAGGACACAAAAAACGATTGCAAATAAAGCAAACAGTAAGACTGACTCTGGCAAACCCACAAAACCACACACAGTGCGATCAAACACGGAACAGAGGAATTATGACAAAACCACAAAGAAGCGTGAGAGACGCAGTTCTACGGGCAAAGCTTCACAGCCTGCAACCCGATCAAGAAGCGCCTCCTGCACCAACTCTGCCTCCAAACGGCAAACTACCATTCATGAAGTGGCAGGTGGAAATGCCAAGCAGGCCAGCTTATAGGGACACGGCCGGACCCATGTCACGAAAAACATAAAGTTCGTAACTTATAATATTGATGGTCTTTCCCGTTGTTTGACCATGAAATACGCTCTTATTTAAACGACTTTGATTTTTGTTTACTCGTTGAAACTTTTTCCACCCATTTTCCTGATCACTTATTTCCGAACTATGACACTTTTATTGTACCAGGTATCAAACTGTCCGATGGCATTACAGCAAGGTTAGGTTTAGCGCTCCTTGTCAAGAAACAATTTTCACAGCACGTTGAACAAGTGAAGACTGAACACGATAATATGATTGTGTTGAAACTGTCCAATGATATTTCGGCACAGACACACCAGTGATGCTAGTCGGTGCATATGTACCTCCTACCTCTTCTGACTATTACCGCAACACGTATTTATCTAATGGTATTACGAGTATAGAACAATGCATAATGGATTTGTTTCAATCTTTTGGAAATGTGCCTTTTCTCTTGATTGGGGATTTCAATGCACGCACTGGGGGGTTGAATGGGAAAGAAGAGGATGATGATTTGAGTGAAGGTGTGCCACTGAAAGATGACGACGAACGGGAATTAAGCCGTACTTCATAGGATAAGGTGATAAATCATTTTGGTAATTGTTTATTGAATGTTTGTGGCTGTTTCGATCTTTTTGTTTTGAATGGCGCTGTCAAGAACGATAAGGATTTTGGTCACTATACATATGTGCCACCAGGCGGATGTAGTATTATTGACTGCGCTATTGTGTCACGATGTTTGTTGAAGTTTTGTGTTTCATGAATTGAATTGAATCAAAACACATGCCTGTTGAAGTTGTTTAACTCACAGGTTAATGTTGATGAGGAAACAAACGTAAAAGCGACCAGTTTTAAGCTTGAAAAAATTGTCTGGGACCAAAACAAATTTGAAGATTTTAAGAAGAATATTACATCTAATGAATTTAACAGCAGTTTAGGGACAGCATCCTCTTTAATAAATACTGACATTAACGAAGCTCTTCTGATATTTAACGAAGCGTTGCTCAGTGCTTGTTTATGTATGAAGAAAACGATACAGTGGGAAAAGGAATATCAGACCCATGGTTCGACCACGAATGTAGTCAATGCAGAAAGGAACTTAGATGTGATTTGGGACAGTATTACAGACATGGGGATGATGAGTTTTAAGAACTGCATATAACGAGAAACGAAGAGAATATAATGAGCTCCTGAGGATTAAAAAGAAAAACCACCGTACGTCGACATTGCAGGCATTACATGCAAATATTAATAATCCGACAGGATTCTGGAATAAGTTGCGATCTTGTATTTCTAAAAAGTCTGTAGTAAATAACATAGTAAAAACCACGCTGTTGGTTCGGATGAGGAAATTGCACAGGCCCTCGATGCCAGGCGCCTGAAACTCGACCTGCCACGAGCAAACGAAACTGAAGATTGGGAGAAACTGGATGCAAAAATCGTCCAAAGACTCGAGGCACTGATAGGGAAAAGCACCCTGGAACACAAACTAGCCACATATGGGGACATTGTGTATGCCACATGTAGAGACGCCTATGGAGCAAAACTACCCAAAGAGAAAACACCTCCAAAGAAATCCAGACGCCAAGAAGAGATGGACAAGATCAGGGTCCAAAAGAAAAACCTCAAGAAGCAAATGAAGACCGCACTGCCAGCTGAAAAACAAGGCTTGGAAAAACAAACTCTGGAAAGACCTGAAAGAAAAACACAGCGCCCTCAGCAAAGCGGAATCTGCGAGGAAGAGGAAGAGCAAAAGAAGAAGACACAAGAGCGCTTCTTCAGAGACCCCTTCCAGTTTGCCAGAACACTGAGCAGCCAAAATCTGGGACCCTAAGTGTGGACAAAGGAGTTCTTGAGCAGCATCTGAGGAAAACATACTCTGACTCACAGAGCAAAGCACCACTCGACATTCAAGGTCTGGTGTGGCCAACCAACCCTGAGGAACAGTTCAATGACAAGCCTCCAACGTTGGCGGAAATCAAGAAGGTGGTCGACAAAGCCAGAGCCAAATCATCACCAGGGCCAAATGGAATACCTTACCAGCTGTACAAGAAATGTCCCAAGGTGCTGGAGTGGCTCCACAGGCTGCTGCGATCAGCTTGGAGAAACCAGATCAGCGGCCAGTGGATGACGGCAGATGGTGGTGTACATCCCCAAAGAGCAAAACTCAAGTGACATCAACCAGTTCAGGCCAATATCACTACTGAACGTCGAAGGGAAAATCTTCTTCTCTGTCATGGCAGCAAGGCTGACCAAGTACCTCATGGAAAACTAGTACTTGGATGTGTCAGTCCAGAAAGGTGGCATCCCAGGCGTGGCTGGCTGTGTAGAACACATCACAATGATCTGGGACGCAATCCAAAGAGCAAAAACAGAAAAGAGAGACCTGGACGTAGTGTGGCTTGATCTGGCAAACGCATATGGATCTGTACCCATGAGATGATACAGTTGGCTCTTGAGATGTACCATGTACCAAAGAACATCTGCGACATGCTCAAGAAGTACTTCAATGGCTTCTCAATGCGGTTCTCTACCAAGGAGTACACAACAGATTGGATCAACTTGGAAGTGGGCATTGCAATGGGCTGTGCAATTTCCCCAATACTGTTCGTGTTGGCAATGGAAGTCATCTTGAAAGCAGAAACAAGCAACGCAAGACAAACAGACCTTGGCGATGGATACAAGATGTCCCCTCTCAAGGCCTTCATGGATGACACTACAGTGATTTCATCCAGAGAAGACGAGACACGTCATGTGCTGGAAAGGCTGGATGACAAAGTTGCTTCATCCAGAATGAAGTTCAAGCCAAAGAAATCACGGAGTCTCTCACTGAGGAAAGGAAAAGTGGCCGAATCTGTGGTCTTCAGTGTTGCCAACCAGGCCATTCCAACAGTCACAGAAGATCCAGTCAAGAGCCTTGGAAGATGGTATGATGATACGCTGAAAGACACACAAAGAGCAAAAGAAACCAAACAGATGTCGGAAGAAGGCTTGGAGACCATTGACCAGTGTGGGCTCCCTGGCAAATACAAGGCCTGGTGTCTGCAGTTCATGCTGATGCCAAAGCTCCTATGGCCTCTGATGATATACGACATCTGCACCAGCATAGTGGAGGCAATGGAAGCCAAAATCAACAAGTTCACAAGGAAATGGCTTGGTGTCCCACCCTGTCTGACTGACATAGCGCTGTACTGTCGCCAAGCAAAGCTGAAACTACCACTGAAATCCATCCTGGAAGAATACAAAGCAGGGAAGATCAGACTTCAAAGCATGCTGGAGGACTCAGGAGACAAGGTGGTAGAAGCAATCAAGCCCCAGCTGAAGACAGGCAGAAAATGGAAAGTTCAAGAGGCGATGGATTCTGCAAAAGAAAGTCTCAAGATCAGAGAAATAACAGGACACACACAGACCAACAGACAAGGACTGGGGGTGACCAAAACTGAATGGTGGTCAAAGGCCAAAGGAAAAGCCAAAAGAGACATGATGATTCAGGAGATGAGAAAAGAAGAAGACCAAAAAAGACTCCAAAAAGCAGTCCAGCAGAGCCAGCAAGGGCAATGGAAAACGTGGGAGAATGCACTCCAGAGAAGTCTCACTTGGAATGACATTTGGCACATGGCCCCTCTCAGGATCAGCTTCATTCTCAGATCTGCATATGACCTTCTGCCCTCAAATGCAAACCTGGTGAAGTGGGGAAAAACAGACGATCTTGCATGCCCCCTCTGCCATGAAAAACAAACAGTGGAGCATGTTCTAAGCTCATGTAAAGTAGCCCTGGCTCAAGGAAGGTACACATGGAGGCACAACCAAGTGCTCAAAGAGATTGTACAAGTAGTCTGGGCTAGTACCAACACCACAAAAGGGAAAATCAGGACTCCAAAAGCACCCGCAACATTCTTCACGGCAGGAGGCGGCCAAGAACAACAGTGCCACTCGGAACATGCAGGCAGAGTCTGCTGGACGGGACAGATGACTGGGAGTGCACTGCAGACCTCCCAGAATGGAAGAGTCACCCAGAGATCATCAGTAAGAGTGGCATGAGACCAGACATAGTAGTCCACTCTAAGTCAACCAAGCAGCTGATCATGATCGAGCTCACGGTGCCATATGAGAACAGAATGGAGGCAGCTCAAATCTACAAGACTGAAAAGTATGCTGATCTGGCAAACAGCCTGAGGAGAGAAGGCTATCAGGTCAAAGTCCTCACTGCAGAAATTGGAGCTAGGGGGTTTGTAGGAACGTCTGCATACAGCCTCATGAAACAGCTCTCAGTTGCAGGGAGGGAAAAAACCAGAGCCCTGAAAGCAATGGCAGAAGCGGCAGAGGGGTGTTCAAGCTGGATCTGGTCAAGGAGGAACAAAAGTGAACTTCATAAGGCTTAATTTCCCTACAAATATCAGGTGTCCCTGTGGCTCAGTGGTTAAAGCGTGAGTCATTAAGTGGAAAATGAGCATGTCCAGAGGGTCATGGGTTCGAATCCCAGCCATGGCTCGTCCCAAGATGGGGAAAAAAAAAGGGGCAGCAGAGGGACATCCGGAGTCATGAACCGGGTGTGGCCCAACCCCCCTAGAGTGTCAGGAGATAAGGGCCGAAACTCTTGCTTGAAGGGGGTTTCTCTTCTGAGGACTCTCTGCTGCCACGCTCTCCACGAGTTTCTTTCTACATTAGTAAAGAGCAGTGGTACACACATTTTTCCCAAGTATTTCAGTCCAATTCTGACAACGTTTCAAATGCTGTGGACAGTGAAGGTAATGAAGAGGATGATAACGGCCAGTAGACCGAGGATGACGGTCAGCACATGAACACAGATTCTCTTGAGTCAGATATAACAGAGAAATGAAGTTTTTGCTGCCGTGCGTTCGTTAAAAAATGGCAAGGCAGCAGGTCCTAATGGGATCACAGGCGAAGTATTTAAAAATTCTATCAGCATAATTGCTCCTTTTTTAGTTGCATTCTTTAATGTAATGTTTACCTCAGGAACCTATCCGTTACAGTGGTCTGAATCCTTTATACAGCCTCTCTTCAAAAAAGACAATCGGAGCTTATCTGGTAATTATCGCGGTATTTCGTTATTGAATGTCTGCAGTAAGCTATACAGTCATATATTAAATGAAAGATTATCAAAATGGACCGAACACAATAATGTAATAAACGATTGTCAAGCAGGCTTCAGAAAAAAAATACAGCACTGTTGATCATATTTTTACGTTGTTTGCCATGGTGCAGAAACAATTATTGTTACACAAAAAATTATATGTTGGATTTATAGATTTTAGAACAGCTTTTGATTCTGTCGCTCGCTCGAAGTTATGGGCCGTCCTGAAGAAAAAGGGTATTCGAGGGAAAATGTACCAGGCTATAAGTAGTATTTATAACTTTGTAAAAGCAAAAGTTAGAGTTGAAGGTGATCTGACTGAAGCATTTACGTGTCCCATTGGTTTAAAACAGGGAGAAAAATGCAGTCCTGTCATGTTTTCTCTGTTCATAAATGAATTGGCGGAAGAAATCATCCAAAGAGGAAGACATGGAATTCAGTTTATTCCTGATTTTTTTGAAATTCTTATTCTTATGTTTGCCGATGATATTATTCTAGTTTCTGATTCGATCACAGGCTTGCAAACCCAATTTAATGTGTTGCATGACATGACAAAAAGGCTTGGTTTAATCGTTAATTTAGAGAAGTCAAATATTGCCATCTTCAGAAATGGCGGCTATGTCTCTGAACATGAGGTATGGTATTATGGACAGAATAAAGTATCAGTTGTTAATATGTATAAATATCTTGGTGTCATTATGTCGACTAGGCTGTCATTTACTCACTGTTTGAACGATTTATCGAGTCGAGCGAAAAAAGGGGTCATTAACATTTTTAAGTTGCTTTGGTCATTAGGAGAAAAATCTCCAGTCATATTCTTTAAACTTTTTGATGCCCAGATCCAGCCTATGCTTAGTTATGGAGCCGAAGTTTGGGGCATCATAGGAAATCTTGATATAGTAGAAAAAGTGCATTTGTTTTCACTAAAAAGATTTTTAAATGTCAGCATAAGAACTCCTAATGTGATGATTTACGGTGAGTTAGGACGTTTTCCACTATATGTAAACTTGCACCTCAAAAGTGTTCGATACTGGTGAATTTTGAAGATGCCATTTCATCGTTTACCTCACAAGTCGTATAGAATGCTACTACATTTTCATAATAGCAACAAGAATACATGGGCATCGGCAATTTGTTTCTTCTTGTACAAATATGGATATGGAAAGGTTTGGGAGAATCAGTGGGTTGAGGATGAGAAGGCATTTTTGAGAGCATTAAAAAAACAGTGTTATTAATGATTACAAGACGCAATGGTCTCATGACATGGAACAAAGTGATCGTTTCTTGTTGTATCGAACGTTCAAGAGTGAATTGATTCTATCTCCCTATTTGAATGTACTTAATCATTTGCGAGCAAGAATCAGTTTGATTAGGTTACGGTTAGGTGTCTCACAGCTGAACGTGCACAAGCTACGCTTCCGTAGAAATATAACGGAAAACGATATGTCATGTCCATTCTGTGTTTCGCAGGTGGAGACCGAAGTTCACTTTGTTTTACATTGTCCGCGGTATCAGGATTTAAGAGAAAAGTATATTCCTCATAAATACTATAACCAGCCTTCGCATTTCAAACTAACAATGCTTCTGGCATCTGAGAATAAATCACAAATAGTTCGACTCGCTATCTATCTTGAAAAAGCTTTCAAACTGCGCGGTAGTTCACTCGAATGAGTAATGAAGTGGAAATGTGCATTGTACAGGTGTGTTTGTATGCATTATTACAGAATGTATAAATTGTGTTTCTGCAGCGATGCAAATTGATTCTGTTTGTAACCACTCCCAATGACATGGGTCTATGGCCTATTCATTAAATTTTTCAGAGTTCAGAGTTCTCTCTCTCTCTTAGTGAGATAGAGATACAGATACAAACAACTGAGCACACAAGAGAAGAAAAAAAGAAAGAAAGAAAAGCAAGAAAACAAAAGAGACCAGCCGCCTTGGCAAAACGATTATCCTTGCAGATTTCCGGGGAGACCGTGGGCTCGATTCCCATTAGATTCATTTTATTTGTGAGATGTTTTCTGCCCCGACGGGCTTTCACACAGTTAAGTTCTCTAAGGGCTCAATTTGAAAGACTCGGAACACACAGTCGAGTTTCATCCACTCAATAGATGCGTGTCTGAGAGTGTTGGTGCAAAGTTCCTGACCAACACTGTAGGTGGCTGTATCTCTTTTGCCAGTTGACTCCGGGATACATTATGAAAGTAAACGGAGAGTACAGGCATCTCATGCAGTCTCAGACCAGAATGGAAAACCGTAACATCATCTTCACCATCTTCATCCTCACTGATCAGCATTTTAAAAACAAATCTCAATTTCTGTGGCCCTTCATGTCCTGCTCTCATTGTGACGTCAGTTGTGATGTCCTCTCCGCATCTATGGCCTTGGTTTGATTTCGTCAGGGACACCGGAATCGACAAGTTCATGAGGGCTGTCGTTGGACGGACGTGGTGGCGCCCTCGGGAGGGAGAGCTCACTCATACGCGCTCCGCGACTAAGCAATTATTGTCGTCAGTAGGGGGCTTAGTAAGTGATGTCTTGTGTATGTCGGATAAAAACAGACACTGCTAAACGCCACCGAAGTGACTCGGCTGCAGTGCAAGTCTTCTCTGGTGGGTTGCCTCTTGACAACTTGACATTGACTGCTCCCTGTGGATTGCCGGTGCCGGGGCTGCGGTGGGACGGACCGGGCTGTGGCTGTGGACGAAGGATCGGAACGAGCGGCGTGGGTGCACTGCCATTGAGGTGACGCAGAAGATGGGACAGCAAACAAAAGAAAAAAAAAACGAAAAAGAACAAAAAACTTAGACATAGAAGGGAGAAAGGAAGAGAGGGAGGAGACCGCAGATATATGCTATTAATAAATATAATCTCAACATGCATGAGGGCGAATCTATGTGAGTCTGTTATGAATTCTTCTTCTTTCTTTCTTTTTTGTGTCTTTTTATCTTCTTCTTCTTCTTCTTCTTCTTCTTCTTCTTCTTCTTCTTCTTCTCACTCAGACGTACATAGCAGTGAGAGACAATTCACCCTAGAATTCCCCCATGGAGCCAGTGTTGCTATGGCTGACTCTTTGAGGGGGGGAGCACATTTGGCAGGTCTGTTCTCGTTTATCCATTACCAAAGGAGCCCTCAGCTGTCTGGTATCCAGCTTCTCTTGCCTGGGAATGATGCGAACGACTATGGCCATTTTTCTCACATGGACGAGCATCGACTGTTCCCCTCGTCACCGCAATTGATGGCTGTCTTTAGGGCTGCAGTGAGGATGTTAGCTGTGCCATCTCTGCTATGGTTCTTCCTAAAGACCGTCTTCAGTGCATTAAACGACACCAGGATGGTGCTTTGCTCCTCCAGTGGTATTTTTCCCCTACAGATATGTTTGCTTTTTGTGTTCTGATCAAAAAGAAGCAAAACCAGTGGATAAGATTCAATTGGGAAGTGGTTGGGTCAGACAATAGAAGTAATACAGACAAGGTCTTTTAAAGATATTCTATGCAAGCATATAATTCAGAATATCCGATGATGATATGGAAGATGAGATGAACTTTAGGTTATAGACTATACGAACACTACACTCGAGCAGACTGATTATCTCGTAGCCTGGCTTGACTGACTAGAGCCAGTGCATGTCACCATGAGCAGAACTCACGGGCACAAGACTGAACAAGGGAACAGCCCATTGTAGGCAATGTTTGTATCCCCCTGTCCATGTCACGTGTAGGCTTGGTGGCAGCAATATGATTGAATTTCTCCTCCACCCCTCTCCCATCCCCAATGCGTACCACCCCCCCCAGCCCCTCCCTCCTTCCCTCACTACCAGTACTATCATCACCAGGAACAATTTGTTATTTCAATCCAAAACTTACATTACCTTGGTGAATTGGTGCTTCATGGAAGTCTTGTGCACTCCTACTGGTGTCGACGCACTCGGGTACTCTTTCTTTTCCGTAGGTTTCTCTGATTCGCCCATATAGAGGTGTTCCTGATAGCAGTCTGCACGATCAACCCCATAGATTACTCCCTGTTCGTCTAGGTTTTCGCTTGTATCTTTGAGGCAACAAGTTTATTTCACACGGTGTTACAAGGATTGGGATAGATGGACTGCCTCTACACTTTTAAATAATCTTTTAACTGAATGAACAAAATAGATCGTGATGTGTCTGCAGTGGGGATGGGGTGATGTTTATAATGTTGCTTATTCTCTTCTAGATTTCAGTGGATCAAATGGTGCTGGCTCCTAGGAGAAAAATACTGAAACTTTGTAGTTCAGTTGCTGGTGATGGTAAATCTGCAGGTACTGGTCTGTGTGTGTTTCTTTTCTGTAGAGGTCTTCTGCTTCTTCTTGGGGTGTCACCGATGTGAACTACAGAATGTTGTCGAATTCATTGTCGTAAACCAGGGATGCGTATTGATTTCACGCTATGCACTTGATACGTGTACAAAAACGATGTTCTCAGAAGACAACTGTGCCTTCAAAGTGAAGATTACTAGCTTTCAGATTACCTTCTGTACTGTGTACAGGCATGTTCGCCGTAGCAAAAGCTACCAGTCCATCGAAGAAACATAACTAAAGCCATGAACTATGGTGTGGTGCACCTGTTGCAGAAGTACAATAAAGCATAATTCTCCACAGAATCATCACAGTCGTTGGAAAGGGCCACAAAAAGATCACTGTGTAGAAGTCTCCCAAATCCAGGAGACCAAACTGCCAATGCAAGATAATTCATTCGAAGTCTGACTCCAGATTTGTAACAGCCGTCACTGATTGATTCCTGAGGTCAGGAATTAGTGAAAAGTGCACCTCCCAGATCTCAGTCAGATGGTGAGTGTGACCTTGCTTCATATGAGAGATACAGAAATTGTTCTAGGGATATATATGTTGCATCTCATGGTGTGTACATCATCATCATTATCATCATCATCATCATCATCATCATCATCATCATCATCATCATCATCAATCACCACCACCACCACCACCACCATCATCATCATCATCATCATCATCACCACCACCACCACCACCATCACCATCATCATCATGTAAACGGATCTGCTGCAGAATGTACAAGGGACAGTGTTTACACGTCTGTTGCAAGTAAGCTATCGTGCTATGCACAGTAAAGTAAATATAACCACACTGCTTCAATTGTTCACAAGACTCTGATCTTGTCGGATAAAAATGCGAAGCATGAGGTTTCAGAGTAACGATAGTACAGTGTCTCATAGCACACTCGCCACACCCTCCCCTCCTCCCCTCAAGTCCAGCTTCCAGATCTCCAGGACTCCCTACACGGTAACCCCAGCTTTGACACAAACTCTGTTTTGTCAGTTTTGCAGGCAGTGTGATGAAAGAGCTAGCGGGTTGGTAAAGATCCTTTGAACTGATGCATCCATCACCACCTGTTCCTGCTTTATGCCAGGCTTTTCCAATATTACATATGCTGTTTTCATTTCACCCCTCCTTTCCTTTTCTTTTCTTTTTCTTTCTTTTTTTTAAAACCTTTCTTTTTTCTGAACCTTTGCCCCTATCTTTCTATTCTTTTCCTCCATTTCTCTACTTTTTTGTGGCTCTCTCTTCTCTTTCTTACCTTCCGCACCTTCTTTCTTTTCTCTTTCATTTTTTCTGCACTTTTCTCTACCTTCTGTAATTTCCTAGCTCTCCAT
>CM065740.1:12208316-12210816 GCA_033310375.1 Conus canariensis | reverse complement strand
TCTTTTACCACAAGCTGACGGAGAGCATATTTTCATTTCAGCTTCTGCACCATTTACCAGCATGGCATGCAAGAGCCGACCAGGCCGTTACAGACTCGGAGCTGAGCCTTAGTGCACTGTATCGTTATAGAAGTTCCAGTAAACAATACCTTTCCACAGAAGCATCACAGTCATTGCAAAGGGACAGAAAAATAAACATTTCACAGGACTGCAAAAAAAATTCAGGGACCAAAAGTTATCAATACTGATTCATTTATTCAAGAACTTATTCCGAAACTGTTTCGGCAATCCCCTACTCTTCTGCTTCTAGAGGTCACGACCTAGTGAAATGTTCACATTTTAGATATGCAAAAAAAGACAATCAGTTTGACCTCCTTTTATTATGAGATTACCGCACTTGTTCTTTAGATGTATATACTTCACATTATTACAAAACAAAACAAAACAAAAAAACCCGAACAATTAGAAAAAAACAATAAGTAAACAAAACCATAAATGAAACGTTAAACATACAAACAAAACAACAAATAAATGAATAAATAAACAAACAATAAATGAATGAAATCATAAGTAAACATAAAAATAAATATACAAATAAATAAATCAACAAATATCTACCTACCTATCTACTGAGTCTATCTTACTATCTATCTAAATGAATGAATGAATGAATACATATGTAATTGAATTGAATGAAGTAATGTGAATAAGTAAGTAAATGTATGAATGAATAAACATATGAAATAAATACATAGACAAATAAATAAATAAATAAATGACTCGCCCCAGAATGCACAACTTAACTTTAATCAAAGCAAAGGTAGTTATTTTCCTGCAGCAGATAAGGTAGCCAACAATGCAGAAAGGACACGAAATAACATTGCTTTAATTGTTCGTGAGACCCGGAATCTGGTCAGGAAGGAATGAAGCGCATCCTGCGCATCCGCTTACTTAATGTTCCTCATCCCTCATGCTCCAGCCTCTGCTGATTCCCAAACACCAAGGGTTCCCTTCACTGGAATACACCGACCCTCTGGCCGCCTGTATTGCCCGCTGTATGATGAAGAGCAAGAATCAGGTTGATGATGTACCACTTGTTAACAGAGATACATTCACTTGGTACTTCCTTCTCCAGCTTTTTTTATGTTTTTTTTTTATTTCAGCACTCGTTTCGTACGTATTTTGCGCCATGGTAACTTCTTCCCACATTTTCTACTTTTTTCCCTACCTTTTTCCTAAATTTCCGAACCTCTTTTTTCTATTCTCTGCTCTTTTCATGCATTTTTTCTACCTGTTTGGGACTATCTACTTTTTCTTATCTATTCTGTCTGTCAGATGGCGAGTCCCAACTCCCATTACGTCCATTATTTCTGTATCAGCTAGTCTTCATATACAAATTGAATAAAATGAAGTCGCTTGATGCAGTCTGGTGCAATGTGATTCAAATCGTCTCTGTTGTTGAAAACATTTCTCGCAATATCAGGTGACAAGTCATTTATTACAATACAATGCGTTATATCCATCAGAGGACAGTTTCTGAAAGAAAAAATATCGTTGAGAATGTTCGTTATTTTACCGTTCTGTAACATGTTGATATAGATCATGGCCAGAAAGAACTCGTCAATGTTGATCTTCCTGCCAGTTTGGTTCCACTAGCGCTGTGCTAACCAGAAAATGTCAGTGTTAAAAGGCGATTACGCGCGCACGCACACACAGACGCACGCGCGCGCACGCAGAGAGAGAGAGAGAGAGAGAGAGAGAGAGAGAGGAGAGAGACAGAGACAGAGACAGAGAGACAGAGAGACAGAGAGACAGAGAATGTTTCTGCAGACTTTGTCCTTTGTGTCATGATTGTTATAGGAGATTCCTGTTACTCGTCTGAAGCATCACATTTCCAGTACTTCGTAGTTGCAGCCTTGCATCCTCGCAGAAAGATGAAGAGCACAACTGCATGCACAACACTCAATCTAGACCTGGAAATTTTGTCGTTCATCAGGAATTTTTTTTTTTCCATTTTGCCATGCAGCTGATATTTGTGCAATTTGGTTCAAGAAATCAGGTAAAGTCCATCTTCACTGATAATGGCGCCGGAGTATACGAACTGTTTTGCTATCTCTTTTTTTTTCTCCACTGACAAGAAGAACTGTATTTATTTGCTGTTTGCCGTCAACTTCTTCTTCTGTACCAATGTCCATGCTTTTCTGTCAAGAGCGTTCGCTGAGCTGTCGAGTAACAGATCACTTCCAACCAGCCCATCAATGTCAATCTCAGGTTGAAAATGATCCGTCCGTTTGCGTCTTAGTCCGCAAGCTGAAACGGTTTTCGACGGTGTAATACTATTAGCCAGAATGTGAGGTATTGAGATGGATAACCTCTAGTGATGCCATCCACCCTACCACTATGTCTGTGGATGGCAGCATGCCAGACATTACAGGCGCTTTCCGTGTCTAGTAGATCATCCATTATGGAGTACGATAAGAGCAAATACCTCGTCATTCAC
>CM065740.1:12200816-12203316 GCA_033310375.1 Conus canariensis | reverse complement strand
AAAAATAAAAAAAGCCACGGGAAAGGACGGAATCTCAAATGAAATAATCAAAGCCAGTTTGCCTAATATAATTATACCTCTTAAGAATATATTTAACTGGGTACTAAGATATGGCCAGTATCCCACTCTGTGGAAACATGGCATTTGTGTGCCCATTTATAAAAGCAGCGATCCTACAAATCCTAACAATTATCGTGGAATTACTTTAAACTGCTGCCTGAGTAATGCTTTCTGTCAAATAGTAAACAATAGGATAACAAATTACATAGAAAGCAGAGATTTATTTATAAAAGAACAGGCAGGATTTCGAAAATCCTACAGAACAACAGACCAGATATTCATTTTAAAAAAGATCATTGACAGTGAAATAAAACAAAAGAATGGCAGACTATACTGTTGTTTTGTAGACTTTAGAAACGCATTTGACAGCATATGGCATGACGCTTTACTTCTGAAACTATACAATATAGGTATAAATGGCTATTGTTATCGGGTTATAAAATATATGTACACAAACGCGATGGTTTGTGGAAAATCAAATAATGGATTTACAAGATCAGTCCCGGTCAAACAAGGACTTCTTCAAGGCAGTCCGCTTAGCCCGACGCTGTTTAATATCTTTAAATGATATTTCAAACTATATTGATAAAAATGATTCTCCTGTTATAAACAAGCTGAAAGAAACACGAATATCGCATTTATTATACGCTGACGACATAGTTATGTTGTAAACACAAAATCGGGATTACAAACAAAACTTAATCAATTCCATAATTATTGTACACAATGGGGCATGAAACTAAATAAAGATAAAACAAAAGGTGTCATATTCACTAAAACTGACTCAATATTTTCAACCGCATTTACATGTGGTGATGATCCTCTTGAGACAGTAAATGAATACAAGTATTTAGGAATAATTCTTCATAAAAGTGGAGAGTTGCATAAAGCACAAGATCATCTAGCAAAACAAGGTAACAAAGCTGTACATTCCTTACTACGTAAAGTAAAGGGAGAACATGTCAATGTATCATCAATAGCAAAACTCTTTGATGCTTTGATTTCACCAGTTATGCTTTATGGCGCAAAAGTTTGGTTTCCATTTACAGAAAAGATAGGACATGTTGAAAAGCAGACTACAATGTTCGACATTTATCACAAATACTTATTTTCCAATAATCCGATCGAGAACGTACATGTAAAATTTTGCAGACATATTTTAGGCGTACACAGAAAAGCAATGACATTGCCAGTACTAGCTGAACTTGGAAGATTTCCGTTGTGTCAAGAAATAATGAGTCAAGTAGTCATGTTTTGGATCCATATAATGGAATCAAAGGAAGACTCATATCTAAGAGAAGCGTACGAAGATCTTGACCCATCATCTTCATGGAAATCTTCTGTAAAGAAGATCTTAAGTAATATTGGAATGACACATGTATGGAATAACCAAAGTACACTTAACCCTCAAAGATTGCGTTATGCAATAGAGAGAAAGTTATAAAGTGAATATATACACTTTTGGGAAAAAGAAAAAGAAAGAGCGCCAAGGTAAAATTTTTTTAATGACATCAGTAATAAATATAGGCTTGAACCGTACCTCATCAAATGCACAAATAAACATTACATGAAAGAACTTTGTAAATTAAGAATTAGCGCACATGACCTCGCAATAGAAAGAGGTAGATATTCCCATATTAAGCGTGAAGACAGGAAATGTACAACTTGCAATATAATAGAAGACGAGGTATATTTTTTAGACTCTTGCAAACTTTACGATAAAATCAGGAATACGTTTGAAAAACGTATCATAAACAAAATGGATATATACGACGCTACCTCATTGAAAATAAGTACTTTGATGTCTAATGATGACCTTCAAGTTGAAATTGCGAAATATGTATACGACTGCTTTACATAATGACCTTTTTATGTAAAAAGAACAAATTATTATTTCTTTGGACGATGAGTTGTTTAACCATCGCCATCTTGTGTCCATAAATCCTTTAATGGTGTTTAGTGACAATAAAAAGTTTCAAGTTTCACACACACACACACACACACACACACACACACACACACACACACACACACACACACACACACACACATCAGGACCCTATCTACTGAGACAAATACTGATGACCATGATTGCTTGGTTGCTCCCATGATATCACGTGTGCTGCTTGTGCAGTTGGCAAACGTTGTGTGTGTTCGTTTTATGTATAGTCTTTGACCCGTGTGTGCTTCTTGTGTCAACTCTAAGCCAAGGGAGATAGCGAATGTGGAATTGAATGGAAACGAGAATTGCTTAACAAGAAGTGCGTTAATTTTCAAAAGCATTGACCCCGAGCCCACTTGAATTTTCTTTCTTTTTGCTTTCCTTTTCTTTCTTTTTTTCTTTTTTTTTTCTTGTTTTGTGTTCCTGCCAAGGGTGGTACAGGACTGCTCCAAAGGCAGGTGAAGACAGTGCTTCTCTGGGTCCTCCCCAGCACCTTCG
>CM065740.1:12183316-12193316 GCA_033310375.1 Conus canariensis | reverse complement strand
GTGAATTGAATGTGACAACGTTATAATAACAGTATCATTTTGGCGACAAATATTGATCTGCCTTTTCCAATAGAATATGTCACCGATCTGAGTAGCAAGTGAGGGCGCATTCCCACCATCCTGTGGCCCGGTACACCAGGCGGTGCAGGGCCGTTTTAGTGGGGGAGCTGTGGACAGCCAGTTGCTGGCATTCCTGTCCCTGACTGACCGGCGTTCGTGGCAGCTGCCTGCGGTTACCCCACCTGCACTCCCCATCCTGCTGTGCCCCGGACTGTTGTCCCAGTCCTCTCCCCTTCTGATGCTACATCCCTTTTCCCATTCTCCCCATCCGGCCGGGTCTTCACAGCCTGGCCATTAATGTCGCCGTTGCTGTGGTCGCCGTTGCCGTTGTCGCCGTTGCTGCTGGCGCCGTTGCTGGTGTCGCTGTTGCTGCTGGCGCCGTTGCTGCTGTCGCCATTGCTGTATCGCCGTTGCTGTTGGCGTCGTTGCTGTTGTCGCCGTCGCTGCTGATCCCCCGTATCGCCGACTCCTCGCTCTGTGATCGCCGCCATTGAGGTGTGTCGTCGCGCCGTGGGTGTGAGTTGTCACTGTGGTTGGTGGCAGTCGTCGCTGTCGCCGTTGTGTTGGCGGTGGCTGTGAATTCCACTGATGTTGTGGAAGCCCTGTGTGTCACCGTCATCTATGCCATCCTCGTCTTCGGCAGGCAGATTCGTCTGGTCACCGTTACCGTCGTGAGACTGTCAACGTGGTCGTCGTGTGGTCTGTTTTTCTTTTGTGTTGAGTTTTTTTTTGGTGGTGATAAAACACCTGAAGACATTGGGTTTGGATGTGCATACATGAAGGATGGATGTTAATTAAAAAGGGTATGACTGAAGGGATGAATGTGCGCAGTGAAGTATATGCGAGATGAATACAGTAATACGAAGTTAGTATAGTTTGGTTGTTGTTGTTGATGTTTTCTTTTTTTTTTTCTTTTTTTTTTATGGGGGGGGGGGGGGGGGAGGTTTTGGTCAAGAAAAGGATTGACTTGTATTGTGCTATGTGTAATATACTGCTGGCCTGAGGAACTCTGCACACTGTAGCTAGATAAGGGGTAAAATAACTTATTATGGCTGCCTTGGCCGTAGGAACTGTGTGCTTTCAGGCTTGGGTCTGTGACTTATCCATAGAAGATTCCGCTCATTGATTGTTTTATCAGGAATAAAATTTTATTTTGTCGTCAGTTCTTGTATGGTGTGTTGTCTGTTTAGTGGGTTAATTGGGGGGGGGGGGGGGTTGTTTTGTTTTTACGTCCGGCTTAGCGTTCCGTGACAATATGGTGGAGATGCGGGGTACCCTTGGGAGTTTGTGTTGGGTAGGTGAAAGGTAGTATAGGCAGGGTCGGAAGGGGGGCGTCTTAGTCCGTGTCTGTGTCGTGTGCTTGGTAGTTAGTGGGAGCTTGGAGGGCGCGTATCCCTATACAGGGAGGTAGATAGGTTAGTGTTCCTGTCTAGCAATATGTTTTCCAGGCGTAGGACAGGGCACTTAATGTAGTAGTAAGTGATGGTACTGTGTGTTTAGATAGTTGGTGCTTAGTGTCGGTTAAAAAAAAAAGTTTTGATCCGGAGATTTAGTGTGGCGTTTGGTCGGTTATCCAAGGTGGTGACTAGCAAAGTACCCAGTTTTTCCCGGGGGTTGGATAGCGGTAGGCAAGTGTTCGCCTGGTTATCCGCTGTTGTTAAGGGGCGTAGAATCTACTTTGAGGTGTCAGGTGTGGCTGGTTGGAGTTTTGCCCATACCTTTGGGGGCAGTCCTTCTTTGAAGCGTTGGAGCCAGCGGAGGTCGGCCAGGTTGGTCGATTGATTTAAGGGTTTTGGATTGTGTTGTGGTGACGGTAGGGTCGGTACGTCATGCCCCGTCATACTCGGGCTAACCCTCAATACAAACCAGGGGACGTCATGGCAGCTCAGGAAGTCAAGCATGAGAAGGGCGCTAGGGGTGCTGTATCAGGACGGGCTGATATGGATGTGACTGAGCTGTATCGCCGGTTTGGGAGGATAGGTTAAGAAATGGGGCTGGCAGGGGATGCTTTGGCTCGGTTTGTTTCTGACTCGGTCAAGGTTGAACAAGAGAGAGAAACTACTGAGCAACAGACGGCTAGGCTGCAGCAGAAGGATGAGGAAGAGAGGATGGCCCGTGAGGAGGCGAGAATTCGACAGCAACAGAAGGATGAGGAGGCGAGATTTCGACAGCAGCAGAAGGATAAAGAGGAGAGGATAGCCCGTGAGGAGGAGAGAAGAGCCCGATAGTTTGAGTTGGACCTGAAGGTTGCGGAGGCAGCTAGGCAAAAGGAGAGGGAGGAGGAAGAGAGGATTCGACAGAGGCGGTTGGATCAGGAAGAAAGGGAGGCCAGGAAGAGGGAGTTTACCTTGAGAGAGCTTCAGGTCGTAGGCGAGGTAACGTACTGTGAGCGTCTCATCGAGGTTGAAGAGACCAAGCACGTCCACCTAGATCCTTTAGGTGATGGAGACGACGTGGGTGCGTTTGTAGCACACTTTGAGCGAGTCGCTGATCTTTGCAAATGGTCCCAGACGTCTTGGCCCACCCGTCTGATCGCATTACTTCGAGGGAAGGCAAGGGAAGCGGTCCTGCGACTCAAAGCGGATGAGTTGGGTTCTTATACGGCGGTTAAAAGCGCTCTGTTTAAGCACTTTCGCCTGGAAGCTGAGGCCTACAGGAAGAAGTTTCGGTCGGTGAGGAAGGATGCTGCTGAGACTTTTGGTCAGCTGCTAGCAAAAATGAGGCGCTGGTTTTCCTTGTGGTGCACAGCAGCGGGGAAGGATGAGAACGATGCGGAGGATGTTAAGGATCTGATCCTACAGGAGCAATTCTTCCAGTTCCTTAATCCAGAGTTCACGGTGGAGGTGAAGCGGACATGTCCTCGGACGGCAGATGAGGTAGTTAGAGAAGCCACTGTGCTGGCCGAGGCCAAACGCATGGGCAGGGAGGCTAAGTCGGATCGGTCCCGAGGAGAGGATTCAGCTGATGGACCCAAGGAAAGTCAAGGAGGGAACCCACCGCCAAGTCAGACGCCCAGCCAGTCAAAGAATAGCGGGGAGAGGAATAGGCCGCAAAACCCGAGGTCATTGCTGGTGTGCTACAACTGCAGAAAGCCCGGGCATCGTCACTAGGAGGTGTAACCCAGTGGGTTACACGCTGTCTGGAGTAGGAGGGAGAGCACGGGTCAGGCGGTGCCCACCTTATGTGGACCTTGTGCTAACCAAGAGTACGACCCTCGGTGTGTGGTTACGGTCAATGGGGTTCCTGCCAATGCATTACGCGACACCGGAGCAGGATATACCGTCGTTGCTGAGAGGCTGGTCTCTAGAGATGCCTACACCGGAGAGTTGGTGCCAGTGGTCTTGGCGTCGTCTAAGTGCCAGAGCTTGTTGCCAGTGGCCGTCGTGGATGTTGTCACCCCATTTATCCAGGGCAGGATAGAGGTATTGGTTATGGTCAGCCCTGTGGAGGAAGTGCTGAAAGGGAACTTGCCAGGAAGGAAGGAGATTCAGGATGGACGAGAGTTCCCGTGTATGCTGACCTCACACTGATCAGTGCTGTAGTGACCAGGGCCCAGAGGAAGAAGGAACAGCAGGGGGTGCTTCCTCTACCGGTGAAGGAGACTGTATTGGATGTTACACTGGAGAGGCTGACCCAATTGCAGGACAGGGATGACACGCTCAGTAAGGCGAGAGAGGCTTGCCAGCAGCGTACCGTTTTCCAGACCAAGTACGGACAGGTCCAATACTTCAGGAAGGCTGGAGTGCTAATGAGGAGGTATCAAGGGCCACGGAAAACGTCACCCAGGTGTGCGTGCCCGCTGAGTTACGTGTGTCTGTGATAGCTCTGGAGCATGACATTCCGATGTCTGGTCACCTGGGAGCAGCAAAGACCAAGGATCGGGTGTTCGGAAACTTTTACTGGCCAGGGATGTGCGCTGATATCCGTCGTTACTGCCAATCTTGTCTGGCGTGTCAGAGGACGGTGGACAAGGGGGCACCTCGGACTGCAGCAACGCCAGCCATCACAGCACAGGGTCGGCGGGGTCCCTGGAGAGGGACGCGGTGGGCCCGGACGAGATGGAGAAGATGTCGACCATGGAACTAAACCAGGCGGAACTGAACTACCCCACAGTGGAGAAAGAGTGCTTGGTCATGGTGTGGGGTATCGAAAAGTTTCAATCCTACTTGTATGGAGTGCCGTTTGTGGTACAGACAGACCACTCGCCCCTTCAGTTTTTAGAAAGGATGAAGTCTGCCAGTGGAAGGACCACTAGGTGGGCGTTGCAGCTTCAGCCCTTTCAGTTCACGGTGCAGGCAATTCCAGGACGCGAGAATGTCGCTGCTGATTACTTAAGCCGATATTGAGGTGTTCCAAGGGGTGGTTCTGGGAGTCAGGGTGACTGGGATGCTGAGTGCAATGGAGAGGAGAGTTCATTAGGCATCATGCTAGTGTTTCAGCATGTCGAGCAATGTCAGAGTTTTCCAGGGGGGTTAATGGTTCGATCGGTGTAGTCGTGATTTATTGATTTTAACGAAAACAAGTTTCTGGTTAAAATCTTTGGCAGGGGGGTATTGTCACCGATCTGAGTAGCGTGGAAATCGTACAGACGCGCCGACGGCTCTGTATCGATCCGTCGCATCATTCCACGATGGTGGTATAGGCTTACCGAGCCATATATGGAAGTTGCTGGGTTCAGGATGGATGGAGGGGGTGTGGATACCTGTACGTTCCCTTCGTATATTGTGTGTGTGTGTGTGTGTGTGTGTGTGTGTGTGTGTGTGTGTGTGTGTGTGTGTGTGTGTGTGTTACCATGCACAGGCAGGGAAAGGATAGGTGTGAGGAGAGAGGGGGGTTAGCCTTCGTCGCCTGGTTTTTTTCGTGTGGTCTGTGTGGAGTCCCGTTTCACGTGCGGTCTGTGTGGAGTTCAAAACTCAGCAAGGAGTGAGTCCTGAGTCATCAAGCATTGAAGTTTGGTGGGGCCGGGTCGCTAGCACTTCGGTCAAAATCCTTGGTGAAGAGCAGTTGGGCTCTCATTCTTGTGCCAGCGTTTGTGCTGTGGGCCTGACTTCGGTCAAAATGGTGAGCCGACCCTCGTGAGCGTTTTTGCTCTTGGTCGAACAGTTGTCGGTGTCTCGATGTGCTGCGACCCTGAGGTTCAGGTGCTGGGGTAGCCAGCCGTAGTTGTCATCGTTTGATGTTGTAGCAGGTGTGGGCGCATTCCCACCATCCTGTGGCCCGGTACACCAGGCGGTGCAGGGCCGTTTTAGTCGGGGAGCTGTGGACAGCCAGTTGCTGGAATTCCTGTCCCTGACTGACCAGCGTTCGTGGCAGCTGCCTGCGGTTACCCCACCTGCACTCCCCATCCTGCTGTGCCCCGGACTGTTGTCCCAGTCCTCTCCCCTTCTGATGCTACATCCCTTTTCCCATTCTCCCCATCCGGCCGGGTCTTCACAGCCTGGCCATTAATGTCGCCGTTGCTGTGGGTCGCCGTTGCCGTTGTCGCCGTTGCCGTTGTCGCCGTTGCTGCTGTCGCCATTGCTGTATCGCCGTTGCTGTTGGCGTCGTTGCTGTTGTCGCCGTCGCTGCTGATCCCCGTATCGCCGACTCCTCGCTCTGTGATCGCCGCCATTGAGGTGTGTCGTCGCGCCGTGGGTGTGAGTTGTCACTGTGGTTGGTGGCAGTCGTCGCTGTCGCGGTTGTGTTGGCGGTGGCTGTGAATTCCACTGATGCTGTGGAAGCCCTGTGTGTCACCGTCATCTATATCATCCTCGTCTTCGGCAGGCAGATTCGTCTGGTCACCGTCGCCGTCGTGAGACTGTCAACGTGGTCGTCGTGTGGTCTGTTTTTCTTTCGTGTTGAGGTTTTTTTTTTTTGGTGGTGATAAAACACCTGAAGACATTGCGTTTGGATGTGCATACATGAAGGATGGATGTGAATTAAAAAGGGTATGACTGAAGGGATGAATGTGCGCAGTGAAGTATATGCGAGATGAATACAGTAATATGAAGTTAGTATAGTTTGATTGTTGTTGTTGTTGTTGATGGTTTTTTTTTTTTTTTTTTTTTGGGGGGGGGGGGGGGGGTTTGGTCAAGAAAAGGATTGACTTGTATTATGCTATGTGTAATATACTGCTGGCCTGAGGAACTCTGCACACTGTAGCTAGATAAGGGGTAAAATAACTTATTGTGGCTGCCTCGGCCGTAGGAACTGTGTGCTTTCAGGCTTGGGTCTGTGACTTAGCCATAGAAGATTCCGCTCATTGATTGGTTCGTCAAGAATAAAATTTTGTTTTGTCGTCAGTTCTTGTGTGGCGTGTTGTCTGTTTAGTGGGTTAGTTGTGGGGCGAGTGGGGTGGGGGGGTTACGTCTGGCTTAGCGTTCCGTGACAGAATATATCTTTTCAACCTTTTGTGATGGTATAACAAAAGCAGGACCTGACTGATTATTAGACAATACTGAACCATCTGTGTAAACTTTAAGATGTTCAGGATATTTCTCTTGTATATGCATCTTTACAGAATAAGATAAAATATTTGGTTGGTCAGTTTTGCTCACATCAGTGTGATCAAGATCAAAATGTGCCCTGTTCCTTTCCCAAGCTGGAGGAGAAATCAAGGCCACCTTCGCTAATGTCTCAGAACTGACTGTTGACTCTTTCAAAACATTTTCGGTACAAGAACCAATGGTAGAATATGACAAAATAGTCTGAGCTCTTTTTGGATAATGAGATTCAGGTTTTACAGCAATCTCATTTTCGTTCACACCTATGGGCGTTGAACACTTCATTACATATTTGGCAAGTGTTAGCTTTCTATGTTCATCTAATGGTAAAACATTAATTTCCTTATAAGTTCGGTAAGTTTAAGCAAGGAACGGGCTCCTTATCTATGCTTCGCAGTGTTTGTAACAAGGATTAAGGGCACCGAAGAAAGCCTCTTGTGCATAGCATAATTTTGATCGGATCACTGATGTGGCTAAATGTTTTAAAGTGTTTATATCCTGACAACAGCTTTGTTTACTGATAATTTTCAAAACGTTTAGTGTTTTTCTAGCTTTGTTCACAAGATACTGAATATGAAAGTTCCACGTTCATTTAGATGTTAAATATACTCCTAAAAATTGTATTTAGTTTGTAGTCAAGTGTGACTGCATCCATTTTAAAAGAGGCAAATCGCTTGTATCGGCGCTATTGTTAAATAACACCATATATGTTTTCTCACAAGAAAACATTAGACCATTCTCAAACATGTATCTACCAAGACTGTCTAATTCATTTTGGTAAAGTTTTTTTTGTGTGTAGTAATTGAGTGTTCTTTTAGGAGTAGTTTTCCTTATTGAAGTATTCATCCATATGCACAGATCGTCACCATACTGCACAGCTGCGATATTTTTGCTTATATGTTTTGGAAGATCACAGAGTAAAATGTTAAACAACATTGGAGCTATCGCAGAGCCTTGTGCAATTCCCATTTGTCATGATTTAAATTCAGAGTACGTATTTTCTACTTTAACTTGTACCTTTCTGTCATGAACAAATTCTCTGATAAAATAATAAAGATTGTCAGACAGACCTATGTTTCTTAATCTGAATAAGAATCTGGCATGTCAAACACTATCAAAAGCTCTTTTAACATAAATAATGTAGCCAAAACGCTTTTTCGTTTTGCAAATTGGCTTCAATTTGTGTGGTCATTTTAACTATATGATCGATGACTGATCTTTCTTTTCGAAAACCGGCTTGATTGTATGGTATTACGTCATATTTATCACAATAATATATCAATCTATTCAGAACTATTTTTTCCATTAGCTTAGAGACATGAGAGGTTAAAGCTATTGGTCGATAACTATTTACATTTGTACCTTTACCTTGTTTTAACATGGGAATTATTACTGACTGCTTCCATATTCCTGGCATAATGCCCTCTGACCAAATCTGTTGAAATATTGTTCGCAAAAATTTTATGAAATTAGTTGGTAAGTGTTTCAACATATAATTTGAAATTGCGTCTAACCTACAGATGATATGTTGTTAGTTAATGAAAAATAGCATCATTCACCTCATGTATTGTAATAGTTGCATTGACAAAAAGATCACTATTTACATGTGGCTCTTTATAGGGATGTTTCTTTTCTTCCTCTTCCCGAAGCTGTCTACATTCTGGTGAAAGTCTTTCCATTCGCATTGTCCTTGAGAATATATCAGCAAAAAAAAAACCATTCTGTCCTTTTCCACTTTGCCTTTCGTGAAGTTGGAAATTTGTTATTATCCAGTTCAATGGGACATCGAGGTAGATTTAACCCTTGTTTCATGTCTCGAAATTTTTTCCACACTTTCTGAAAATCTTTATGCTGGAAAACCTCTTTGTCACAGAAGGATGTCCAATATAAACGTTTGGATTCGGCAACAAATCTGTTTGAATATGCGTTGGCTTCCTTCATTTCTTCATGTGCCTTTTCTATCCTATAGGAATGTACACTTGAATCATTCTATATTTGATGTTTTTCTTTTTTCACTTCCTCAGACTTATACATTCGCAGACTGGAAGACATGTTCATGTCTTCTTTCTCACGTTGATGTAGATGATATTTCTGACAATCAAGATGATATAAATCTTTTGTATAGTAAATGAAATTCAATGAAATGGGTCCCTCTGCCACAAATGAAATATTCCTAAATGCACAGAATTAGCAGAAAAAGAAATCATACTGGAAATGTGTGGTGGACAAAAGATTGCGAAGAAGCCGTGAATTAAAAAAATGAAATATAAAGCATACCTTAAAATTAAGTGTGTGTGTGTGTGTGTGTGTGTGTGTGTGTGTGTGTGTGTGTGTGTGTGTGTGTGTGTGTGTGTGCACGTGCATCTGTGTGTGCATGTTTGAGTGTTTGTGCATGTGTGTTGTTTGATCACTATTGTTCATTTTACATAAGAATAATCCTTTGACTTAAAAGTGGCATCAACATCTAAATCAAACATAGAATATCTAATGTAGGTCTGTCTGGCAGAACATGACTTGACAGAACATGGCTTCAACCATATACGTTTCATTGCCCGATGCATGTTTGGAGTTATTCATTCTTCAGACTACACCTCATGGGTAATTGCATACTTTTACTATTTAAATGCCTCAAATATCCAGGAATCGTCGCTACAGCTTCAACGTTCCATTTTCCAAGGCACAATTTCCTACAGATCTACTAGGCGAAGACTCGGATTCCTTCCACGACCGCTATCCTTGCTTCAAATAGCCGAGGGTGTGAGAGACTCCTTCAAACACTTACAGCTAGTAAGCAGCGACTGGATTGCACTGATGCCGCTCACTCATACGGACATTAAAGGAAGCAGTGATGTAAATGACCCGTTCACTTTCGAGTGGTGCCGGCCGTGGAAAGAGGGGTTGATTATTAGGAACTGGGGACGGAGTAGACAGTTGTGGTGATGGTGTTCATGTGAGACAGTTATTTTGTTCGCAGAGTTTATTGAGAGCTACCTTGGTGCTATGACAATTTATTTCATCTGCCTGGCTGCAGAGTTGGCAAATTGGTAGTCTGGTTAGTTTTAGTAGTAGAAAGAAACTCGTGGAGAGCGTGGCAGCAGAGAGTCCTCAGAAGAGAAGCCCCCTTCAAGCAAGTGTTTCG
This sequence comes from Conus canariensis, assembly GCA_033310375.1. NCBI lineage: Eukaryota > Metazoa > Mollusca > Gastropoda > Neogastropoda > Conidae > Conus > Conus canariensis. The sequence continues at coordinate 12,183,635 of CM065740.1, read as the reverse complement.
GCCCTTATCTCCTGACACTCTAGGGGGGTTGGGCCACACCCGGTTCATGACTCCGGATGTCCCTCTGCTGCCCCTTTTTTTCCCATCTTGGGACGAGCCATGGCTGGGATTAGAACCCATGACCCTCTGGACATGCTCATTTTCCACTTAATGACTCGCGCTTTAACCACTGAGCCACAGGGACACCTGATATTTGTAGGGAAATTAAGCCTTATGAAGTTCACTTTTGTTCCTCCTTGACCAGATCCAGCTTGAACACCTCTCTGCCGCTTCTGCCATTGCTTTCAGGGCTCTGGTTTTTTCCTTCCCTGCAACTGAG
>CM065740.1:12140816-12178316 GCA_033310375.1 Conus canariensis | reverse complement strand
GGTAGTACAATTGATTGATTTTTGGCTGATTTGGTTGATTAGTTGAGTGCTTCTTTGATTAGTTTGTTGATAATTATTCCAAGATTAGTGCATGGTCGGTTGGATGCTTCTCTCATACCCTTTTAAAACACACACACACACACACACACACACACACACCACACACACACACACACACACACACGCACACACACACACACACACACACACACACACATATATATATATATATATATATATATATATATATATATATATATATATAAATAAATAAATGTAGTGGTTGGGGAGAACAAGTCCAGGCGAACAATTCCTCCGTCATTACATTAACGACTTGGCAAGGATTTGAAGGGGGAAAGCGCGGGTGAGGGAGGGGGGGGGGGGGGGGGGGTTGTAAAGAAAATGAGGATGAACAATCAGGGAAATATAATTCAATATAAAATTCCTTCATTACAAGCCTATAGGAGGACATCTTAACCCATCTTGAACGCAGAACTAGTCATATTTTCTGCCCCGAGGCTTACTGTCTGCTGGATCGGTATCGTCAGGGAGGCACGACTGATCGTGACTGTGCTCCTTTGGTATCAGATAGAGATATACCACAGTCTACAATTCTATGGTATTCTCACTACCAAGGGTTTAAACACGGAATCCAACTGCGCCCAAAGCAGCCAGTGAAGTGTAGAAAAGTAAAAAAAAAGTGTGGTAAAGAAATGAACTGCTGAAAAACTAAACGATATGTAAACCGTATACAATATAAGGATGCAAGAGAGGTTAAAAAGCGTCAACAGTCAGAGTGGTCACCTCTACTGTTAAATATCCCAAGCATTGTCAGCAGCTAAGAGTTGTGCAGGATAGCCTTTACTTGAATCTCCGAAGAGGTGCAAACTTCCACCAAGCAATATGACCAAGCAATATGTTGAACAATTTAGTACTGGGGGAAAGCAAGTACAGGCTATAATATATATATAATATATATATATATATATATATATATATATATATATATATTAGCCTGTACTTGTTTTCCCCACTCTCAAACGATAGAAAACACACCAACACACACACACACACACACACACACACACACACACACACACACACACACACACACACACACACATAATATATATATATATATATATAATATGTGTGTGTGTGTGTGTGTGTGTGTGTGTGTGTGTGTGTGTGTGTGTGTGTGTGTTTCTATCGTTTTCAATGAACAGGATAAGTAGGCAATGTCAGATTCTGTCACGGCCAAATAAGATTTTGTATTTAAATAAAAGAATGCATGTGCGACAGAAAATGTCAAAACAGCTTTCAGTTTAATTACTTCTTGCCATCGTGCATTCCTATTCTTCCATTTGAAGATTTTAAAAAATGTTTAATTCAGTGTAAAGAACGAAACATGCTGGATAAATTAATGGTTAGATTGACAATATATGCAGACAGATAATGATGAATAACGAAAAAGGTGAGAGAGAGAGAGAGAGAGAGAGAGAGAGAGAGAGAGAGAGAGAGAGAGAGAGAGAGAGAGAGAGAGAGAGAACAAAACTCGGGGACAAACCGACACGAAAGTGCATAGTGTGCAGACAAAGCAATGAACCAGTTAACTGACTGTCAGGCAAGACAGGCAAGCAGAAAAGGCAGGAAAAGAACCGTTATGAGGCGGTTTCCTCTTTTAAAGACACTAAGCGAAGATGCCACGTCCAGCATAACTGGAATATTGACGCTGTTTAAAGTTGACACTGGGGAACATAAACGCTTTCACTGGGCCCAATGGTAGTATGCCATGGCCAGCATATTGGAATATTGAGATTGTTAAAGTTTACGTACGTACTAAACATAAACGCTTTCGTTGTAATCACAGGCAGACACAATCGACTTGCAATATGAAATAAACTAGATGTACAGTTAAGTCAGTCTAATTCTCTTGATCTTCTCTAATCATCACATCCAACAGACCAACATCATTTAGAAGTTTCTTCAACTATATGAAAATAAATACCTGATGCAATTTTAATGTTGTTTCATCTAAATATATCAACATTCATTTCTTTCCTACAGTTATAGTATTTAGACACAAGGGTTTCTTGTCCGTTGTTTATATATATATATATATATATATATATATGTGTGTGTGTGTGTGTGTGTGTGTGTGTGTGTGTGTGTGTGTGTGTGTGTGTGTGTAATCGATGTTTACATCGTAACAGTCCAGTTATAGCCCCTTGCAGTCGGCTTTGCTATAACCAACATGATTCTGAATTCCAGCAAGCTATGTCAGTTACATACACACGAAAATTACATAGCATCAAAACTATGACTGTAATGTAACTGCCTAAAACATTTATTTTAAATACACCATTCCACAAACATGTGCACGATGATAACACATCGATATATCATTAAGACTGCCATTACTATGTCAGTTTCTTAAACAGCCCATATACAGCAATCCATTAACGTATACATGAGAGCAAAACGTCAACATAGTATTAAACATAGTATTACGTAACTTTCTAAAACAGTTCGAATACAACAATCCGTTTACTACACATAAGATACTATAGCAACATAGCATTAGAATTGTTATTTCTATGCATTTATCTTTCAACATGTATATGAGAACCACACATCCATCCAGATCGCAGCAAAATTGTCATTATTATGTAAAGTCCTTACACTCCAAAAGCAACGGTCATTAATATACAAACACACAAACATGGCCATATCCTTGATTGGGTGGTGGGAAACATTGAAGACAGCGTTCTCTCTGTGGATGAAGTTCGTGACTATGCTGGTCTTTCAGACCATTTTGTTGTTGTGTGCAGTTTGAAGATCTCCAGACCCCCTCCTCGGAAAAGACTTGTTACGTCTAGGAACATGAAAGCATTGTGTGTGGCTGTTTTTGACCAAGAGGTCAAGAGTTTTGCTCAGGGCATGCGTAAGCAGCAAAGCAATGCAGATGTCACACAATTAGTTGAAGTGCTTAACGATGGCCTTCAGGAAATCCTGGACCGACACGCGCCTGCAGTGACTAGGTGTGTTACTGACCGTCCCTCAGCTCCTTGGCTCTCCGAGGACGTGAGAGCTGCTCGACGTCAACGCCGGCGCAGCGAGAGACGCTGGAGAAAGAGCCGATTGACCATCCACCGCCAGATCTTTGCAGCGAACAGGTGTGAGGCAGGGGACTGCCTCCAGGATGCCAGAGAGTCATACTACCGTGATAAATTTGACTCTTGTTCTTCATCAAAGCAGTTGTTTTCTCTTTCAAGTGAACTACTTGGCAAACAGAAGAAATTAAGTTTGCCCACGAACATTCCTCCTTCTCAAATCTCTCAACAATTTAGTGAATTCTTTGTTGATAAAATCAAAACCATCCGTGACAATCTTGATGCAAATCCTTCCCAACCAATTCTTTACGATAAATACTGTGGACCACCTTTTTGTACTTTTAATCCTGTGGATGAAAAACTGATCGGGGATCTCATAAGTGAATCCTCCAGCAAAAGTTGTGTCCTTGAACCCATCCCTACTTCCCTCCTTAAACGGTGTGCCTCTCATTTGATTCCCGTGATTACAAACATTGTAAACAAATCTCTCTTGTCAGGCATAGTGCCTCCTCAGTTTAAGCAGGCAATGGTTACCCCTCTCTTGAAAAAGCCAGGACTGGACCTTAATAAGTTAAAGAACTATAGACCGGTGTCCAACCTCCCATTCCTCTCAAAAATCCTTGAAAGAGTTGTGCTGAAGCAGCTTCAGACTCATCTTTCAGACCATGGTCTTCTTGAAGCCTGTCAGTCTGCTTATAGGAAAAATCATAGCACTGAGACTGCTGTACTGAGCGTACTGGACTGTTTACTGTGCAAATCCGACAGTAAACTTGTTTCTCTCGTAGCCTTGCTTGATCTGAGTGCTGCCTTTGATACGCTAGATCACACTACTTTACTTGAAAGGCTTAGGGTCAATTTTGGTGTTGATGGGATAGTTCTCCAGTGGTTCGAATCGTACATCAGAGATAGGTCGCAGGCGGTGGTTGTGGGTGGTGTAAGGTCTACTTTGTCACCTCTTTTGTATGGAGTACCACAGGGGTCAGTATTGGGCCCAGTGTTGTTTACATTGTACTCACAGCCCTTGTCAAATGTTATCTCGGACCATGATTGTGATTTTCACAAGTATGCTGATGACACTGAGCTTTCTAAGAGTGGCACACCTGATGAGTTTGTTTCTGTTCAATCTGGGGTGTCTCGGTGTATCAGCAGTGTGCAGGAATGGATGACAAGTAATAAGCTTAAATTAAATTGTGAAAAGACTGAAGTCGTGCCCGTTGGAACCTCCTCCTGCCTCAAACTCGTTGAGTCAGAGGCAATGGTTGTTGATGGTACTGAATTGCCTTTCAGTTACTCTGTCAAATACCTTGGTGTTACCATTGATCAGTGTCTGACCATGCAGAATCAAATATCTGTAGTCTGTCGCTCATCCTTTTTAGAGCTGAGACGTATTGCTTCCATCCGACGCTTTATATCCAGGGAAGTAGCTGTCAGGCTAGTCTGTGCCATGGTGATGTCAAGATTGGACTACTGCAACTCTGTTTATGCTGGGCTTCCCGCAGAACAGATTGCTCGGCTGCAGAGAGTCCAAAATAGCGCTGCACGACTTGTTTTGAAGAGGAGGAGGTGTGAGCACATCACTCCCATGCTGATCGAACTGCACTGGCTTCCCATACAGTATCGGTGGCAATTTAAACTGGCAGTTCTTGCTTTCCGCCACTTCAATGAATCTCTTCCTCACTATCTCTCTTCTTCTCTCTGCACCTACCAAAGCTCTCGTACCCTTCGCTCTTCTTCACAAAAACTTTTGAAAATCCCTAGGCGTTCTCTGAAATCTGTTGGCGAAAGAGCCTTCAGTTTTAGAGCACCTTCTATTTGGAACTCCCTCCCTGAAGACCTTCGTAATCAGCGTACTCTTTCTTCTTTTAAATCTCAGCTCAAAACTTACCTCTTCAAAAAAGCCTATTCTCTTCTGTAGATGACTAGATCTCTCTTAAATTCCTCCACGACTAGTTCGGTGAGACAGTTTATGCATGTAGGTGCGTCTGCCATTGTGTATTTTCTTTTTGCTGTGTGCATGAATATTGTATGAATAAGTGCAAATGGTGGATGTAAGCGCATTGAGTTGTACAACAAGAAATGCGCTATATAAGTATTATACATTATTATTATTGTTATATACATGAGAGTAACTCATCAATATTGGTTTCAAATTGTCCTAACTTTTTAGGTAGTTTTCTTACAAAGTTCCCCCTCCCCCTTGCAATAGACATAAATCCTTTTTTAAACGGATAGTAAATACATTATGTTACGAACTATTTTTTTTTGTTTTTTGTTTTTTCTTCGGTGGATGAGAATGAACAACTGTTTATATTCAAAGGAAATATCCTGGTTGCGGAGAGAGAGAGAGAACGAACGAATGAACGAACGAATTTTATTTAAGAGGGTAGTAGACACAGTATGAATATTTTTTTACATCCAGCCCTCTAGGCATGAAAATCGATGTATAGTAAAAAGCAAATCAAACAAAATACATGAAAAAATGCAACAATTATTTGCATGAGAACCTTTGTCAAATAAGAAGAAAGAAGAAAAAAGAAACCAATAAACACCGCCGCCGCCGTCACCACCACCACCACCAACAACAAGAAAAATGATCAGGGCAAGAGGGGAGTGAATGGAGGAGAGAGAGAGAGAGAGAGAGAGAGAGAGAGAGAGAGAGGAGAGAGAGAGAGGAGAGAGAGAGAGAGAAGGCAAAGAAGCAGACATAGATAAACACACCCGCGAAATGCTTTGAAAAACACATCAATGGCACAGGATGATCAATGCAATTTGCGTAGAGTTGAGTCAACTTCGAACATTCATCACATATTTGTTAAACTAAATCGGAATTGAGAATGATCAATACATTTTAGGGTGTAGTGGAGTCAAATCTAAGACATTCATCCGATATTTTTGAAAATTAGACCTGAATTTTTTTTAAAAAGTTTGATTGATTTTTAAGTTCTTGAGGAATATGGTTCCATAGCCAACCTCCGGAATACACCAAACTAGATTTGTATTGATTAATCATTGCAAATGGGAGATTTATTTTATGTAAATGTCGATAGTCGTTAAAAGTGAACATGTTTGTTAGAGACAGTAGAGCATTTCCATGGAGTAGCTTATGCATAAAGAGTCCCTTATTGTATAGAAGTTTGGCTTTAAATGGGAGAATGCCTGCTTGCTTATAGTCTGAATCTACCAGTGAGGATGGTTGACCTATCGTTACTTTGATAGCTCTTTTGTGAAGGCTAATTAGTGGTTTGAGTACATTATTGCTCGCTGAGTCCCAACATGTTGAGGCATAGTCGATAATAGGGTGAATATAAGAGTGAAAAAATAGTTACTTGCATGCACATTTATGAAGTTCTTAATCCTTTTTAGAAGATGTATTTTTCTTGCAACATTTCTAGATAAAAACTCGTAACTGTTTTGACCAAGTTAGATTATTATCTATTTGTTATTCCTAAGACTTTATGACTGGATACTTCTTCGATTTTTTCATTAGAAATGCAAAGTACTGGTAGATTTTAGCTTAGAGTTTGACGTTTCTGTCTTGTAGCATCATCATGTATTTAGTTTTTTGAGGATGAAGATCCTGTGATTAAATCGTGTCCATTTAACCAACAGATTGACGTTTTCTTGGATGTCATTGCAAACCTGTTGGGCGTCAGAATAACTTGTGTCTAAAGTTGTATCATCAGCGATCATTTCGCTGTTTAGTTTCAAGTAAATGGCAGATCATTGATGTAAAATGAAAACAATAGAGTACCTAATACTGACCCTTGTGGGACTCCAAATTTGTTTGGAAGAAAATTAGAACTGTATGTGTTTACGGACACAATTTGTTGTCTGTTGGAGAGAAAAGATGAAATCAGATTCAGTGTTTTGTATGATAGCTTATAAAAAGTTAGTTTTCTGAGTAAAAGTTCATGATTTATAACGTCGAAAGCTTTTGCGAAATCTACAAAAAGAATTCCCGAAAACTGTTCCTAGTTCATGTTTAAGAGCCATCTATCTATTAGTTTAGTTAGCACTGTGTGGCACGAACGGTTTTCTCTGAACCCTGATTGATATGGGTGGATTAAATCATATGTTACTGCATGGGAATGGAGACACTTATTAATGTGGAGTTCTAATGACTGAGAGAACAGATAAAATCGAAATAGGTCTATAATTTGATGCATCAGTAGTGTTTCCTGATTTGTATATTGGTATAATTTTTGCTTTTTTAAGGTATCTGGAAAGCAGTGTTTATCTATACAGAGGTTGTAAATGTAAGTTAACGTTTCTGCGATAACGGGTGCAGAGAGCTTTAGAATTTTGCCATCTATACCGTCAATTCCACGAGTGGCTGTCTGTTTCAATCGCCTAAGTGACACAAAACAGAATGAACATCTAGAAGGCTGATATCTAAATCTGAATGGATATTTTTCCCCTGCAGAATTTTTGTAATTCTTCTAGGTCATTATCCTTTGATTTATCGTCATGATTTATTTGATCTGCTACTGTTGTAAAATGGTGATTTAGTTTACTGGCAGATATGTCATTCATTATGTTTGAAGCAGAGCAAACATGTTTATTTGTTAATCCATGTATGGCTTTCCATACGGACTTGCTGTCTTTCTTTTCATCGATTAAGTTAAAAAAAATATTTCTTTTTCTCTGCTCTAATGAGAGAGGTTACTTTATTTCTGTGTTTTTTTATATTCTTTCCGAGGGCCATTTTTTAACAGGTAGTCTCTTTGTTAAATAACGTTCTGTATCTCTTTTGTAAGCCAAGGGCGTTTAACCGATGTTTGACTCTTTTGGTTTGGAGAATGTTGTATACACTATGGAAGATGGAGTACCAAACTTCTAGAGCCTGATTGGGTTCCGTATATTAATACACTTTATGCTGAGGTGAATGTAAAAGGTCAGATAGAAATTTGTCAGTATCAAATTTTGAAAAGTTTCTAAAGGTAATCGTTTTATGGTTTAACCTTGGAATATTGATACCCTTTTTTGACCAAGTGCAACAAATTGGGAAGTGATCACTGCATCCATAAACAGGTACACTTGTCTCAAGACTGGTTTCTGGATTTGTAGCATATAAATGATCTGTCAGTGTTTCAGAAATCTCAGTGACCCTTGTAGGAGTTTTGATTAGCTGTGTGAGACCAAGTGACTTAAAAACATAGTTCCACTGTTTATTTATATTTTGTAGATCTATATTAACATCCCCTAATATCATGATGTCTTTGGATTCATCATGTGCTTTTCCTTCATTAACATGAAACGGTCAAACCAGTCGACATGTTCAGCTGGATTTCCGTACAGAAAATATATAAATATAGGCTTATCAAATTTAAGCTGCATCTCAATCCAGATTGTTTCTACGTTAAATTTTTCTAAAAAATGGATCCTCTGGAATTTTACTGACTGATTAAGATATACAATAATACCAGTTTCCATGTTTTGTTTAGGATCTCTACGAGCAACATTATAACCAGCGATTGCAGTGTCATTGTTTGATATGACACTGGACAGATGTGACTCCGAAAATCCAAATATGTGAAAGTTTTTTTTCCCCGAATTGGATATGACTGATGCTATTTCAGTCATTTTGTTAATGGCATGGTTGACATTCAGATGCCCAACTCGAGGCCCATCTCTTTTCAGCCAAGGGTTGTTGTTCTCTGTCATATCTAATATAGTCAATACTATATCAAACTAAACAGACAATGATAGTAACAAGCAGACAAAGCTCTTACAGACTAACAAGTAAGGTCTGACTGAAACGAATAAGAAAAAAAATTGTCAAGGCAAACTGGATGACACAATCACAACACAATGAATAGCAATGAAAGAAAAACTTCAATTGTAGATCAACAAACAATGACGAATCCACGAAAGGACAAAAAGCAAAATTATCTGAAAATTCAAAGGCAAAAGAGTATGTAGAATACTAGAATGACTTCAAAACATCGGCAGAAATTGTACCGTTTTCCAAATACGTTACCAGTCACAATCAACTTTCTCTAACGAGATTACGACTATAAATACATGCAGAGCCGGCATTTTCAACACACACACACAGACACACACGCGCGCGCACACACACATGCATGCAAGCACGCACGTGCACACGCAGTCTCTCTCTCTCTCTCTCTCCACTCACACACACACACACACACACACACACACCACACACACACACACACACACACACACACACACACATGTGCTCGCGCACATGCGCGCGAGCCCTTTATCAATATTCACAGGAACAACTTCATTTAGGTTGATTTAATAGCGACAAACCAATGCTGTGACAATAGCTGCGATGCCATCCTGCACAGTTCAAGAGCATAGGCATATACAACATTTCCATCAGGAGCCGAATGATTGGACCTCTGACCAGGAATGTTTTATGGGTATGTTGGGTTTTGGAGGAAGCGGAATATTCATTAGAATAATCCCGTTCGTGACTAAAATGGTGAGATGGGGGTGGGATTCGGTCTTCTCTGTTTACATTATTGGGGAGAGTTGTTGTTGGGTTTTTTTTTTATTTTTATTTTTATTTTTTATTTTTTGGGGGTGGGGGACGTGGGGGGGGGGGGGGGGGGGAAGAAAGGGATCTGCAGAACATGGATCCATCTGATTGGGACGGGGATTCAAAGATGGGTCGTGAAAAAGAGATGAAAGGTTTGGATAATTTGGGGGGTAACGTGCGGTATTTCTTTGGAAATTACAATGGAGGGAATTGGTTTGAGAAACATCATTATTGTCAGAGAATAAATTTCTTGATGTCTCTTGATGTAGCATACTCAGATAATAGTCCCTTGACGGATTATTTCTGCGATACATCCGGGAAAGCCGGGGGCACGTTTCTTAAGTCTGGTTGTGTAGTCTGCCATGTGGTTTTCAAGTCTGCCGCCAGGTTCGCCGGAGAGAGAGAGAGAGAGAGAGAGAGAGAGAGAGAGAGAGAGAGAGAGAGACAGAGACAGAGAGAGAGACAGACAGACAGACAGACAGACAGAAACAAAGACAGAGAGAGTCCGGTTACGACCGATAGCTCAGCTGATGGAGCTCCAGACTGCTGATCTGATTGTGCCTGACTTTGAGAGATTCCAGACGAGGAGTGCCAAACCAGAGTCAATCATCCCAAACCCACACGGTCACCCCAGACGCGAATGTCCCGCCTCGTCTTTCCCCGCTTGTATCGTACGCATAACACTTTGTCTATGACAATAGTTCCATTATAACTATTTCTTACTGCTTCATATAACATCAGTGTTAACACAGTCCTCTTTTCGCAGGACTAGTAGAATATTAAGATGTATATCTTCTGTCCAAGGACCTTGGTCCGACACTTCAGTTGTGCTCTGCATTTAGATCGTGTGGTCGCTGATGGTTGTAAATAAATCGGATCAAACAACATCTCTCTGTCTGTCTGTCTGTCTGTCTGTCTGTCTGTCTGTCTGTCTCTCTCTCTCTCTCTCTCTCTCTCTCTCTCTCTCTCTCTCTCTCTCTCGTGTATTATCTGATGTGGCATTATTCGCTTACAAGGCTTTAAAATGTCTGTGTACTGCCTCAACATTAAAAAAAAAAAATTATTGTTGATTTGCCAAATTCCGATAAATTGTTGTTTTGTTTTGCTTTACTTCTTTCTATTTTGTTTTGTTTATGACAAATGCATTATGACAGGAGTCTTAAATTCCAAGTTATACATGCATATATACCTTCATACTTATATATATATATATATATATATGTGTGTGTGTGTGTGTGTGTGTGTGTGTGTGTGTGTGTGTGTGTGTGTGTGTGTGTGTGTGTGTGTGATGTTTGAGTATGTGCATATAAGATTATATAACGACTTTCCCCCTTGCCATAGGGACAAGGCCTAAATCTAAATATAGCATTTTGTATTCTCTCTCTCTCTCTCTCTCTCTCTTCTCTCTCTCTCTCTCTCTCTCTCTCTCTCTCTCTCTCTCTCTCTCTCTCTCTCTCTCTCCCTCTTATCTATGTTTTTTTTTTTTACTTTGTTGACTTGTTTGTCCTCTTTGAAGATTTATCATTAGTCAAGGTAATACAATAATGCATAGAGAGTGAAAACAATTAAGCAACAAACGAAATCATAACAAGCATTTCTTTCTTTAGTTCAGATACATCTAGCGTATGAACTCACACACACACACACACACACACACACACACACACACACACACACACACACACACACACACAACACACACACACACACACACACACACACACACACAGAGAGAGAGAGAGAGAGAGAGAGAGAGAGAGAGAGAGAGAGAGAGAGAGAGAGAGAGAGTTTCATCAAGGACAACTTATTTTCGCGACAAGCAGACAACCCATGCCCAGTAGAAGCCTCGGGTGATAATCGAGTTGTGCTGTTGACACCGCTGTAAAGCTATAACGTCAATAGCCGTGGACCGAGTGGCAGGGAAACCGGAAGCAAGTACAGACCAACATTACTAACGTCAAAGAGACTGTATTTACTCTGGCTACAGACTTATAATCATTGTTTTGACACCAATATGTCATTGCCTACATAACGACAATCGTTAGCATCACATGAAAATTATAAGCACGTTTTTGTCCCACGAGAAGCATCATTATATGTTTAACAAGAAAAGATAATCCACAGGCACACTGAAGAAAGCAATCTGGCATGCAAACCAACATCCCTGTTCTCGCTATCGTTCACTTACCTGACTTTGAATGCAAAATATTTGATTCACTGATTTCGGAAGAGCTTACGACATGTCCCTTGCTCGCGACCAAACAGGTGTGGGGGAGTTGGCGAGACAGAGTGGGTGTGTGGCTAGACAGAGTGGGTGTGTGGCGAGACAGAGTGGGTGTGTGGGTGGAGGAGGGAGAAGAAAGAGGAGAAGGAATAGCGTAATTGGTGTCTGCCCTTGAGAAGATCTTGGAGCCACGGTTCTCCTTCTGAACATTTGGAAAGGGCATTTCTCCGACAGCAGGCAAGTGTGTTTGACAGTGTCCCAATTCGCTTTCACTCAGTGCCGCACTATTGAAACAAACTGCGTTATGACGTGAGGTATTGTTTGATATGTCGAACTTAAGACAGACCATGAGTGGTTTCTTATAGATAAAGTTGAGGTGCTTGACTATAAAGAAGCCAGATAGTTGTTGTCTGATCCATTCTTTTAAAAGGCACAAATTAGGCCATTTCTTCCTCGAGGGTTATAAGAACAACTGCTTTCTGGATTATCTGCCTGTGTGGCCATCTGTGTTACATGTTATAAACAACAGACAACAGGACGTGTGTGAGTGAGAGGAGAGAGAGAGAGAGAGAGAGAGAGAGAGAGAGAGAGAGAGAGAGAGAGTGTGTGTGTGTGTGTGTGTGTGTGTGTGTGATGTGATGTGCGCATGTATGTGTGTGTGTGTGTGTATACATATATATATATATATATATATATATATATATATATATATTGTTACAGATGGCTGGGCACTGTGCAGCCGACACAGCATTCACAAAAGTTTTACTTTTATAATAAATAAATTTCCTGGTATATATTTCGCTGGTACCGTCATCAGAAGTACCGCACATACATAGTCAACTTCGACGCACTACTAACTTGAAAGTCAGCCTCTCCACATAGTAACACTACCGAGAAAACGACGATATAAAACAAATTAAAGTAGGCTGGACACCAAAGCCTCGGCTGTTACTCCTTGCTCCTTGTCCCGCCGTATATTATTACATGGCCCCTCTCAGGATCAGCTTCATTCTCAGATCTGCATATGACCTTCTGCCCTCAAATGCAAACCTGGTGAAGTGGGGGAAAACAGACGATCCTGCATGCCCCCTCTGCCGTGAAAAACAAACAGTGGAGCATGTCCTAAGCTCATGTAAAGTAGCCCTGGCTCAAGGAAGGTACACATGGAGGCACAACCAAGTGCTCAAAGAGATTGTACAAGTAGTCTGGGCTAGTACCAACACCACAAAAGGGAAAATCAGGACTCCAAAAGCACCCGCAACATTCTTCACGGCAGGAGGCAGCAAATCATGGCCAAGAACAACAGTGCCACTCGAAACATGCAGGCAGAGTCTGCTGGACGGGGCAGATGACTGGGAGTGCACTGCAGACCTCCCAGAATGGAAGAGTCACCCAGAGATCATCAGCAAGAGTGGCATGAGACCAGACATAGTAGTCCACTCTAAGTCAACCAAGCAGCTGATCATGATCGAGCTCACGGTGCCATATGAGAACAGAATGGAGGCAGCTCAAATCTACAAGACTGAAAAGTATGCTGATCTGGCAAACAGCCTGAGGAGAGAAGGCTATCAGGTCAAAGTCCTCACTGCAGAAATTGGAGCTAGGGGGTTTGTAGGAACGTCTGCATACAGCCTCATGAAACAGCTCTCAGTTGCAGGGAGGGAAAAAACCAGAGCCCTGAAAGCAATGGCAGAAGCGGCAGAGGGGTGTTCAAGCTGGATCTGGTCAAGGAGGAACAAAAGTGAACTTCATAAGGCTTAATTTCCCTACAAATATCAGGTGTCCCTGTGGCTCAGTGGTTAAAGCGTGAGTCATTAAGTGGAAAATGAGCATGTCCAGAGGGTCATGGGTTCGAATCCCAGCCATGGCTCGTCCCAAGATGGGGAAAAAAAAGGGGCAGCAGAGGGACATCCGGAGTCATGAACCGGGTGTGGCCCAACCCCCCTAGAGTGTCAGGAGATAAGGGCCGAAACACTTGCTTGAAGGGGGCTTCTCTTCTGAGGACTCTCTGCTGCCACGCTCTCCACGAGTTTCTTTCTACTGATGCATGGGTAAACCATTGACTTCCGGGAATAGGCCGGAGGACGTCCGGGAAAGACCGGAGGACACTGGGAAAGACCAGAACCAAGGGCTCTGTGGGCTGGCTCCCCACTTTGCCTTAAACATGTGGCTACTAAGAATAAAAGGAAAAGATGCTCCCAGGATTCACCGAAAGGGGGAGAGAATGATGAATCCATCGGTGCTCAACCAATCATGACTGCAAATCCCAAACGGACTATGAACATGGACCAAATGGAATATCCATGTGTCTGTGGAAAGCGTTTCGCTACCACCCGTGGCATGAAGATCCACAGAACAAAGATGGGATGTGTGAAGACTCATCTGAATGAGCAGCAGCGCACTGCATCAGCAGATAAGACGTCGGAAGACCAAGGCCAGGATTTAAACCACAGTGCCAAGGACATCCACGCTGTTGGTTCGGATGAGGAATTTGCACTGGCCCTCGATGCCAGGCGCCTGAAACTCAACCTGCCACGAGCAAACGAAACTGAAGATTGGGAGAAACTGGATGCAAAAATCGTCCAAAGACTCGATGCACTGATAGGGAAAAGCACCCTGGAACACAAACTAGCCACATATGGGGACATTGTGTATGCCACATGTAGAGACGCCTATGGAGCAAAACTACCCAAAGAGAAAACACCTCCAAAGAAATCCAGACGCCAAGAAAAGATGGACAAGATCAGGGTCCAAAAGAAAAACCTCAAGATGCAAATGAAGACCGCACTGCCAGCTGAAAAACAAGACTTGGAAAAACTGTGGAAAGACCTGAAAGAAAAACACAGCGCCCTCAGCAAAGCGGAATCTGCGAGGAAGAGGAAGAGCAAAAAGAAGAAGACACAAGAGCGCTTCTTCAGAGACCCCTTCCAGTTTGCCAGAACACTGTTTGAGCAGCCAAAATCTGGGACCCTAAGTGTGGACAAAGGAGTTCTTGAGCAGCATCTGAGGAAAACATACTCTGACCCACAGAGCAAAGCACCACTCGACATTCAAGGTCTGGTGTGGCCAACCAACCCTGAGGAACAGTTCAATGGCAAGCCTCCAACGTTGGCGGAAATCAAGAAGGTGGTCGACAAAGCCAGAGCCAAATCATCACCAGGGCCAAACGGAATACCTTACCAGCTTTACAAGAAATGTCCCAAGGTGCTGGAGTGGCTCCACAGGCTGCTGCGATCGGCTTGGAGAAACCAGAAGATCAGCGGCCAGTGGATGACGGCAGATGGTGTGTACATCCCCAAAGAGCAAAACTCAAGTGACATCAGCCAGTTCAGGCCAATATCACTACTGAACGTCGAAGGGAAAATCTTCTTCTCTGTCATGGCAGCAAGGCTGACCAAGTACCTGATGGAAAACAAGTACTTGGATGTGTCAGTCCAGAAAGGTGGCATCCCAGGCGTGGCTGGCTGTGTAGAACACGCCACAATGATCTGGGACGCAATCCAAAAAGCAAAAACAGAAAAGAGAGACCTGGACGTAGTGTGGCTTGATCTGGCAAACGCATATGGATCTGTGCCCCATGAGATGATACAGTTGGCTCTTGAGATGTACCATGTGCCAAAGAACATCCGCGACATGCTCAAGAAGTACTTCAATGGCTTCTCAATGCGGTTCTCTACCAAGGAGTACACAACAGACTGGATCAACTTGGAAGTGGGTATTGCAATGGGCTGTGCAATTTCCCCAATACTGTTCGTGCTGGCAATGGAACTCATCTTGAAAGCAGCAACAAACAACGCGAGACAAACAGACCTTGGCGATGGATACAAGATGCCTCCTCTCAAGGCCTTCATGGATGACACTACAGTGATTTCATCCAGAGAAGACGAGACACGTCATGTGCTGGAGAGGCTGGACGACATAGTTGCCTCATCCAGAATGAAGTTCAAGCCAAAGAAATCACGGAGTCTCTCACTGAGGAAAGGAAAAGTGGCCGGATCTGTGGTCTTCAGTGTTGCCAACCAGGCCATTCCAACAGTCACAGAAGAACCAGTCAAGAGCCTTGGAAGATGGTATGATGATACGCTGAAAGACACACAAAGAGCAAAAGAAACCAAGCAGATGGCGGAGGAAGGCTTGGAGACCATTGACCAGTGTGGGCTCCCTGGCAAATACAAGGTCTGGTGTCTGCAGTTCATGCTGATACCAAAGCTCCTATGGCCTCTGATGATATACGACATCTGCACCAGCACAGTGGAGGCAATGGAAGCCAAAATCAACAAGTTCACAAGGAAATGGCTTGGTGTCCCACCCTGTCTGACTGACATAGCGCTGTACTGTCGCCAAGCAAAGCTGAAACTACCACTGAAATCCATCCTGGAGGAATACAAAGCAGGGAAGATCAGACTTCAAAGCATGCTGGAGGACTCAGGAGACAAGGTGGTAGAAGCAATCAAGCCCCAGCTGAAGACAGGCAGAAAATGGAAAGTTCAAGAGGCGATGGATTCTGCAAAAGAAAGTCTCAAGATCAGAGAAATAACAGGACACACACAGACCAACAGACAAGGACTGGGGGTGACCAAAACTGAATGGTGGTCAAAGGCCAAAGGAAAAGCCAAAAGAGACATGATGATTCAGGAGATGAGAAAAGAAGAAGACCAAAAAAGACTCCAAAAAGCAGTCCAGCAGAGCCAGCAAGGGCAATGGACAACGTGGGAGAATGCACTCCAAAGAAGTCTTACTTGGAATGACATTTGGCACATGGCCCCTCCCAGGATCAGCTTCATTCTCAGATCTGCATATGACCTTCTGCCCTCAAATGCAAACCTGGTGAAGTGGGGGAAAACAGACGATCCTGCATGCCCCCTCTGCCATGAAAAACAAACAGTGGAGCATGTCCTAAGCTCATGTAAAGTAGCCCTGGCTCAAGGAAGGTACACATGGAGGCACAACCAAGTGCTCAAAGAGATTGTACAAGTAGTCTGGGCTAGTACCAACACCACAAAAGGGAAAATCAGGACTCCAAAAGCACCCGCAACATTCTTCACGGCAGGAGGCAGCAAATCATGGCCAAGAACAACAGTGCCACTCGAAACATGCAGGCAGAGTCTGCTGGACGGGGCAGATGACTGGGAGTGCACTGCAGACCTCCCAGAATGGAAGAGTCACCCAGAGATCATCAGCAAGAGTGGCATGAGACCAGACATAGTAGTCCACTCTAAGTCAACCAAGCAGCTGATCATGATCGAGCTCACGGTGCCATATGAGAACAGAATGGAGGCAGCTCAAATCTACAAGACTGAAAAGTATGCTGATCTGGCAAACAGCCTGAGGAGAGAAGGCTATCAGGTCAAAGTCCTCACTGCAGAAATTGGAGCTAGGGGGTTTGTAGGAACGTCTGCATACAGCCTCATGAAACAGCTCTCAGTTGCAGGGAGGGAAAAAACCAGAGCCCTGAAAGCAATGGCAGAAGCGGCAGAGGGGTGTTCAAGCTGGATCTGGTCAAGGAGGAACAAAAGTGAACTTCATAAGGCTTAATTTCCCTACAAATATCAGGTGTCCCTGTGGCTCAGTGGTTAAAGCGTGAGTCATTAAGTGGAAAATGAGCATGTCCAGAGGGTCATGGGTTCGAATCCCAGCCATGGCTCGTCCCAAGATGGGGAAAAAAAAAAAGGGGCAGCAGAGGGACATCCGGAGTCATGAACCGGGTGTGGCCCAACCCCCCTAGAGTGTCAGGAGATAAGGGCCGAAACACTTGCTTGAAGGGGGCTTCTCTTCTGAGGACTCTCTGCTGCCACGCTCTCCACGAGTTTCTTTCTACTGATGCATGGGTAAACCATTGACTTCCGGGAATAGGCCGGAGGACGTCCGGGAAAGACCGGAGGACACTGGGAAAGACCAGAACCAAGGGCTCTGTGGGCTGGCTCCCCACTTTGCCTTAAACATGTGGCTACTAAGAATAAAAGGAAAAGATGCTCCCAGGATTCACCGAAAGGGGGAGAGAATGATGAATCCATCGGTGCTCAACCAATCATGACTGCAAATCCCAAACGGACTATGAACATGGACCAAATGGAATATCCATGTGTCTGTGGAAAGCGTTTCGCTACCACCCGTGGCATGAAGATCCACAGAACAAAGATGGGATGTGTGAAGACTCATCTGAATGAGCAGCAGCGCACTGCATCAGCAGATAAGACGTCGGAAGACCAAGGCCAGGATTTAAACCACAGTGCCAAGGACATCCACGCTGTTGGTTCGGATGAGGAATTTGCACTGGCCCTCGATGCCAGGCGCCTGAAACTCAACCTGCCACGAGCAAACGAAACTGAAGATTGGGAGAAACTGGATGCAAAAATCGTCCAAAGACTCGATGCACTGATAGGGAAAAGCACCCTGGAACACAAACTAGCCACATATGGGGACATTGTGTATGCCACATGTAGAGACGCCTATGGAGCAAAACTACCCAAAGAGAAAACACCTCCAAAGAAATCCAGACGCCAAGAAAAGATGGACAAGATCAGGGTCCAAAAGAAAAACCTCAAGATGCAAATGAAGACCGCACTGCCAGCTGAAAAACAAGACTTGGAAAAACTGTGGAAAGACCTGAAAGAAAAACACAGCGCCCTCAGCAAAGCGGAATCTGCGAGGAAGAGGAAGAGCAAAAAGAAGAAGACACAAGAGCGCTTCTTCAGAGACCCCTTCCAGTTTGCCAGAACACTGTTTGAGCAGCCAAAATCTGGGACCCTAAGTGTGGACAAAGGAGTTCTTGAGCAGCATCTGAGGAAAACATACTCTGACCCACAGAGCAAAGCACCACTCGACATTCAAGGTCTGGTGTGGCCAACCAACCCTGAGGAACAGTTCAATGGCAAGCCTCCAACGTTGGCGGAAATCAAGAAGGTGGTCGACAAAGCCAGAGCCAAATCATCACCAGGGCCAAACGGAATACCTTACCAGCTTTACAAGAAATGTCCCAAGGTGCTGGAGTGGCTCCACAGGCTGCTGCGATCGGCTTGGAGAAACCAGAAGATCAGCGGCCAGTGGATGACGGCAGATGGTGTGTACATCCCCAAAGAGCAAAACTCAAGTGACATCAGCCAGTTCAGGCCAATATCACTACTGAACGTCGAAGGGAAAATCTTCTTCTCTGTCATGGCAGCAAGGCTGACCAAGTACCTGATGGAAAACAAGTACTTGGATGTGTCAGTCCAGAAAGGTGGCATCCCAGGCGTGGCTGGCTGTGTAGAACACGCCACAATGATCTGGGACGCAATCCAAAAAGCAAAAACAGAAAAGAGAGACCTGGACGTAGTGTGGCTTGATCTGGCAAACGCATATGGATCTGTGCCCCATGAGATGATACAGTTGGCTCTTGAGATGTACCATGTGCCAAAGAACATCCGCGACATGCTCAAGAAGTACTTCAATGGCTTCTCAATGCGGTTCTCTACCAAGGAGTACACAACAGACTGGATCAACTTGGAAGTGGGTATTGCAATGGGCTGTGCAATTTCCCCAATACTGTTCGTGCTGGCAATGGAACTCATCTTGAAAGCAGCAACAAACAACGCGAGACAAACAGACCTTGGCGATGGATACAAGATGCCTCCTCTCAAGGCCTTCATGGATGACACTACAGTGATTTCATCCAGAGAAGACGAGACACGTCATGTGCTGGAGAGGCTGGACGACATAGTTGCCTCATCCAGAATGAAGTTCAAGCCAAAGAAATCACGGAGTCTCTCACTGAGGAAAGGAAAAGTGGCCGGATCTGTGGTCTTCAGTGTTGCCAACCAGGCCATTCCAACAGTCACAGAAGAACCAGTCAAGAGCCTTGGAAGATGGTATGATGATACGCTGAAAGACACACAAAGAGCAAAAGAAACCAAGCAGATGGCGGAGGAAGGCTTGGAGACCATTGACCAGTGTGGGCTCCCTGGCAAATACAAGGTCTGGTGTCTGCAGTTCATGCTGATACCAAAGCTCCTATGGCCTCTGATGATATACGACATCTGCACCAGCACAGTGGAGGCAATGGAAGCCAAAATCAACAAGTTCACAAGGAAATGGCTTGGTGTCCCACCCTGTCTGACTGACATAGCGCTGTACTGTCGCCAAGCAAAGCTGAAACTACCACTGAAATCCATCCTGGAGGAATACAAAGCAGGGAAGATCAGACTTCAAAGCATGCTGGAGGACTCAGGAGACAAGGTGGTAGAAGCAATCAAGCCCCAGCTGAAGACAGGCAGAAAATGGAAAGTTCAAGAGGCGATGGATTCTGCAAAAGAAAGTCTCAAGATCAGAGAAATAACAGGACACACACAGACCAACAGACAAGGACTGGGGGTGACCAAAACTGAATGGTGGTCAAAGGCCAAAGGAAAAGCCAAAAGAGACATGATGATTCAGGAGATGAGAAAAGAAGAAGACCAAAAAAGACTCCAAAAAGCAGTCCAGCAGAGCCAGCAAGGGCAATGGACAACGTGGGAGAATGCACTCCAAAGAAGTCTTACTTGGAATGACATTTGGCACATGGCCCCTCCCAGGATCAGCTTCATTCTCAGATCTGCATATGACCTTCTGCCCTCAAATGCAAACCTGGTGAAGTGGGGGAAAACAGACGATCCTGCATGCCCCCTCTGCCATGAAAAACAAACAGTGGAGCATGTCCTAAGCTCATGTAAAGTAGCCCTGGCTCAAGGAAGGTACACATGGAGGCACAACCAAGTGCTCAAAGAGATTGTACAAGTAGTCTGGGCTAGTACCAACACCACAAAAGGGAAAATCAGGACTCCAAAAGCACCCGCAACATTCTTCACGGCAGGAGGCAGCAAATCATGGCCAAGAACAACAGTGCCACTCGAAACATGCAGGCAGAGTCTGCTGGACGGGGCAGATGACTGGGAGTGCACTGCAGACCTCCCAGAATGGAAGAGTCACCCAGAGATCATCAGCAAGAGTGGCATGAGACCAGACATAGTAGTCCACTCTAAGTCAACCAAGCAGCTGATCATGATCGAGCTCACGGTGCCATATGAGAACAGAATGGAGGCAGCTCAAATCTACAAGACTGAAAAGTATGCTGATCTGGCAAACAGCCTGAGGAGAGAAGGCTATCAGGTCAAAGTCCTCACTGCAGAAATTGGAGCTAGGGGGTTTGTAGGAACGTCTGCATACAGCCTCATGAAACAGCTCTCAGTTGCAGGGAGGGAAAAAACCAGAGCCCTGAAAGCAATGGCAGAAGCGGCAGAGGGGTGTTCAAGCTGGATCTGGTCAAGGAGGAACAAAAGTGAACTTCATAAGGCTTAATTTCCCTACAAATATCAGGTGTCCCTGTGGCTCAGTGGTTAAAGCGTGAGTCATTAAGTGGAAAATGAGCATGTCCAGAGGGTCATGGGTTCGAATCCCAGCCATGGCTCGTCCCAAGATGGGGAAAAAAAAAAGGGGCAGCAGAGGGACATCCGGAGTCATGAACCGGGTGTGGCCCAACCCCCCTAGAGTGTCAGGAGATAAGGGCCGAAACACTTGCTTGAAGGGGGCTTCTCTTCTGAGGACTCTCTGCTGCCACGCTCTCCACGAGTTTCTTTCTACTGATGCATGGGTAAACCATTGACTTCCGGGAATAGGCCGGAGGACGTCCGGGAAAGACCGGAGGACACTGGGAAAGACCAGAACCAAGGGCTCTGTGGGCTGGCTCCCCACTTTGCCTTAAACATGTGGCTACTAAGAATAAAAGGAAAAGATGCTCCCAGGATTCACCGAAAGGGGGAGAGAATGATGAATCCATCGGTGCTCAACCAATCATGACTGCAAATCCCAAACGGACTATGAACATGGACCAAATGGAATATCCATGTGTCTGTGGAAAGCGTTTCGCTACCACCCGTGGCATGAAGATCCACAGAACAAAGATGGGATGTGTGAAGACTCATCTGAATGAGCAGCAGCGCACTGCATCAGCAGATAAGACGTCGGAAGACCAAGGCCAGGATTTAAACCACAGTGCCAAGGACATCCACGCTGTTGGTTCGGATGAGGAATTTGCACTGGCCCTCGATGCCAGGCGCCTGAAACTCAACCTGCCACGAGCAAACGAAACTGAAGATTGGGAGAAACTGGATGCAAAAATCGTCCAAAGACTCGATGCACTGATAGGGAAAAGCACCCTGGAACACAAACTAGCCACATATGGGGACATTGTGTATGCCACATGTAGAGACGCCTATGGAGCAAAACTACCCAAAGAAAAACACCTCCAAAGAAATCCAGACGCCAAGAAAAGATGGACAAGATCAGGGTCCAAAAGAAAAACCTCAAGATGCAAATGAAGACCGCACTGCCAGCTGAAAAACAAGACTTGGAAAAACTGTGGAAAGACCTGAAAGAAAAACACAGCGCCCTCAGCAAAGCGGAATCTGCGAGGAAGAGGAAGAGCAAAAAGAAGAAGACACAAGAGCGCTTCTTCAGAGACCCCTTCCAGTTTGCCAGAACACTGTTTGAGCAGCCAAAATCTGGGACCCTAAGTGTGGACAAAGGAGTTCTTGAGCAGCATCTGAGGAAAACATACTCTGACCCACAGAGCAAAGCACCACTCGACATTCAAGGTCTGGTGTGGCCAACCAACCCTGAGGAACAGTTCAATGGCAAGCCTCCAACGTTGGCGGAAATCAAGAAGGTGGTCGACAAAGCCAGAGCCAAATCATCACCAGGGCCAAACGGAATACCTTACCAGCTTTACAAGAAATGTCCCAAGGTGCTGGAGTGGCTCCACAGGCTGCTGCGATCGGCTTGGAGAAACCAGAAGATCAGCGGCCAGTGGATGACGGCAGATGGTGTGTACATCCCCAAAGAGCAAAACTCAAGTGACATCAGCCAGTTCAGGCCAATATCACTACTGAACGTCGAAGGGAAAATCTTCTTCTCTGTCATGGCAGCAAGGCTGACCAAGTACCTGATGGAAAACAAGTACTTGGATGTGTCAGTCCAGAAAGGTGGCATCCCAGGCGTGGCTGGCTGTGTAGAACACGCCACAATGATCTGGGACGCAATCCAAAAAGCAAAAACAGAAAAGAGAGACCTGGACGTAGTGTGGCTTGATCTGGCAAACGCATATGGATCTGTGCCCCATGAGATGATACAGTTGGCTCTTGAGATGTACCATGTGCCAAAGAACATCCGCGACATGCTCAAGAAGTACTTCAATGGCTTCTCAATGCGGTTCTCTACCAAGGAGTACACAACAGACTGGATCAACTTGGAAGTGGGTATTGCAATGGGCTGTGCAATTTCCCCAATACTGTTCGTGCTGGCAATGGAACTCATCTTGAAAGCAGCAACAAACAACGCGAGACAAACAGACCTTGGCGATGGATACAAGATGCCTCCTCTCAAGGCCTTCATGGATGACACTACAGTGATTTCATCCAGAGAAGACGAGACACGTCATGTGCTGGAGAGGCTGGACGACATAGTTGCCTCATCCAGAATGAAGTTCAAGCCAAAGAAATCACGGAGTCTCTCACTGAGGAAAGGAAAAGTGGCCGGATCTGTGGTCTTCAGTGTTGCCAACCAGGCCATTCCAACAGTCACAGAAGAACCAGTCAAGAGCCTTGGAAGATGGTATGATGATACGCTGAAAGACACACAAAGAGCAAAAGAAACCAAGCAGATGGCGGAGGAAGGCTTGGAGACCATTGACCAGTGTGGGCTCCCTGGCAAATACAAGGTCTGGTGTCTGCAGTTCATGCTGATACCAAAGCTCCTATGGCCTCTGATGATATACGACATCTGCACCAGCACAGTGGAGGCAATGGAAGCCAAAATCAACAAGTTCACAAGGAAATGGCTTGGTGTCCCACCCTGTCTGACTGACATAGCGCTGTACTGTCGCCAAGCAAAGCTGAAACTACCACTGAAATCCATCCTGGAGGAATACAAAGCAGGGAAGATCAGACTTCAAAGCATGCTGGAGGACTCAGGAGACAAGGTGGTAGAAGCAATCAAGCCCCAGCTGAAGACAGGCAGAAAATGGAAAGTTCAAGAGGCGATGGATTCTGCAAAAGAAAGTCTCAAGATCAGAGAAATAACAGGACACACACAGACCAACAGACAAGGACTGGGGGTGACCAAAACTGAATGGTGGTCAAAGGCCAAAGGAAAAGCCAAAAGAGACATGATGATTCAGGAGATGAGAAAAGAAGAAGACCAAAAAAGACTCCAAAAAGCAGTCCAGCAGAGCCAGCAAGGGCAATGGACAACGTGGGAGAATGCACTCCAAAGAAGTCTTACTTGGAATGACATTTGGCACATGGCCCCTCCCAGGATCAGCTTCATTCTCAGATCTGCATATGACCTTCTGCCCTCAAATGCAAACCTGGTGAAGTGGGGGAAAACAGACGATCCTGCATGCCCCCTCTGCCATGAAAAACAAACAGTGGAGCATGTCCTAAGCTCATGTAAAGTAGCCCTGGCTCAAGGAAGGTACACATGGAGGCACAACCAAGTGCTCAAAGAGATTGTACAAGTAGTCTGGGCTAGTACCAACACCACAAAAGGGAAAATCAGGACTCCAAAAGCACCCGCAACATTCTTCACGGCAGGAGGCAGCAAATCATGGCCAAGAACAACAGTGCCACTCGAAACATGCAGGCAGAGTCTGCTGGACGGGGCAGATGACTGGGAGTGCACTGCAGACCTCCCAGAATGGAAGAGTCACCCAGAGATCATCAGCAAGAGTGGCATGAGACCAGACATAGTAGTCCACTCTAAGTCAACCAAGCAGCTGATCATGATCGAGCTCACGGTGCCATATGAGAACAGAATGGAGGCAGCTCAAATCTACAAGACTGAAAAGTATGCTGATCTGGCAAACAGCCTGAGGAGAGAAGGCTATCAGGTCAAAGTCCTCACTGCAGAAATTGGAGCTAGGGGGTTTGTAGGAACGTCTGCATACAGCCTCATGAAACAGCTCTCAGTTGCAGGGAGGGAAAAAACCAGAGCCCTGAAAGCAATGGCAGAAGCGGCAGAGGGGTGTTCAAGCTGGATCTGGTCAAGGAGGAACAAAAGTGAACTTCATAAGGCTTAATTTCCCTACAAATATCAGGTGTCCCTGTGGCTCAGTGGTTAAAGCGTGAGTCATTAAGTGGAAAATGAGCATGTCCAGAGGGTCATGGGTTCGAATCCCAGCCATGGCTCGTCCCAAGATGGGGAAAAAAAAAAGGGGCAGCAGAGGGACATCCGGAGTCATGAACCGGGTGTGGCCCAACCCCCCTAGAGTGTCAGGAGATAAGGGCCGAAACACTTGCTTGAAGGGGGCTTCTCTTCTGAGGACTCTCTGCTGCCACGCTCTCCACGAGTTTCTTTCTACTGATGCATGGGTAAACCATTGACTTCCGGGAATAGGCCGGAGGACGTCCGGGAAAGACCGGAGGACACTGGGAAAGACCAGAACCAAGGGCTCTGTGGGCTGGCTCCCCACTTTGCCTTAAACATGTGGCTACTAAGAATAAAAGGAAAAGATGCTCCCAGGATTCACCGAAAGGGGGAGAGAATGATGAATCCATCGGTGCTCAACCAATCATGACTGCAAATCCCAAACGGACTATGAACATGGACCAAATGGAATATCCATGTGTCTGTGGAAAGCGTTTCGCTACCACCCGTGGCATGAAGATCCACAGAACAAAGATGGGATGTGTGAAGACTCATCTGAATGAGCAGCAGCGCACTGCATCAGCAGATAAGACGTCGGAAGACCAAGGCCAGGATTTAAACCACAGTGCCAAGGACATCCACGCTGTTGGTTCGGATGAGGAATTTGCACTGGCCCTCGATGCCAGGCGCCTGAAACTCAACCTGCCACGAGCAAACGAAACTGAAGATTGGGAGAAACTGGATGCAAAAATCGTCCAAAGACTCGATGCACTGATAGGGAAAAGCACCCTGGAACACAAACTAGCCACATATGGGGACATTGTGTATGCCACATGTAGAGACGCCTATGGAGCAAAACTACCCAAAGAGAAAACACCTCCAAAGAAATCCAGACGCCAAGAAAAGATGGACAAGATCAGGGTCCAAAAGAAAAACCTCAAGATGCAAATGAAGACCGCACTGCCAGCTGAAAAACAAGACTTGGAAAAACTGTGGAAAGACCTGAAAGAAAAACACAGCGCCCTCAGCAAAGCGGAATCTGCGAGGAAGAGGAAGAGCAAAAAGAAGAAGACACAAGAGCGCTTCTTCAGAGACCCCTTCCAGTTTGCCAGAACACTGTTTGAGCAGCCAAAATCTGGGACCCTAAGTGTGGACAAAGGAGTTCTTGAGCAGCATCTGAGGAAAACATACTCTGACCCACAGAGCAAAGCACCACTCGACATTCAAGGTCTGGTGTGGCCAACCAACCCTGAGGAACAGTTCAATGGCAAGCCTCCAACGTTGGCGGAAATCAAGAAGGTGGTCGACAAAGCCAGAGCCAAATCATCACCAGGGCCAAACGGAATACCTTACCAGCTTTACAAGAAATGTCCCAAGGTGCTGGAGTGGCTCCACAGGCTGCTGCGATCGGCTTGGAGAAACCAGAAGATCAGCGGCCAGTGGATGACGGCAGATGGTGTGTACATCCCCAAAGAGCAAAACTCAAGTGACATCAGCCAGTTCAGGCCAATATCACTACTGAACGTCGAAGGGAAAATCTTCTTCTCTGTCATGGCAGCAAGGCTGACCAAGTACCTGATGGAAAACAAGTACTTGGATGTGTCAGTCCAGAAAGGTGGCATCCCAGGCGTGGCTGGCTGTGTAGAACACGCCACAATGATCTGGGACGCAATCCAAAAAGCAAAAACAGAAAAGAGAGACCTGGACGTAGTGTGGCTTGATCTGGCAAACGCATATGGATCTGTGCCCCATGAGATGATACAGTTGGCTCTTGAGATGTACCATGTGCCAAAGAACATCCGCGACATGCTCAAGAAGTACTTCAATGGCTTCTCAATGCGGTTCTCTACCAAGGAGTACACAACAGACTGGATCAACTTGGAAGTGGGTATTGCAATGGGCTGTGCAATTTCCCCAATACTGTTCGTGCTGGCAATGGAACTCATCTTGAAAGCAGCAACAAACAACGCGAGACAAACAGACCTTGGCGATGGATACAAGATGCCTCCTCTCAAGGCCTTCATGGATGACACTACAGTGATTTCATCCAGAGAAGACGAGACACGTCATGTGCTGGAGAGGCTGGACGACATAGTTGCCTCATCCAGAATGAAGTTCAAGCCAAAGAAATCACGGAGTCTCTCACTGAGGAAAGGAAAAGTGGCCGGATCTGTGGTCTTCAGTGTTGCCAACCAGGCCATTCCAACAGTCACAGAAGAACCAGTCAAGAGCCTTGGAAGATGGTATGATGATACGCTGAAAGACACACAAAGAGCAAAAGAAACCAAGCAGATGGCGGAGGAAGGCTTGGAGACCATTGACCAGTGTGGGCTCCCTGGCAAATACAAGGTCTGGTGTCTGCAGTTCATGCTGATACCAAAGCTCCTATGGCCTCTGATGATATACGACATCTGCACCAGCACAGTGGAGGCAATGGAAGCCAAAATCAACAAGTTCACAAGGAAATGGCTTGGTGTCCCACCCTGTCTGACTGACATAGCGCTGTACTGTCGCCAAGCAAAGCTGAAACTACCACTGAAATCCATCCTGGAGGAATACAAAGCAGGGAAGATCAGACTTCAAAGCATGCTGGAGGACTCAGGAGACAAGGTGGTAGAAGCAATCAAGCCCCAGCTGAAGACAGGCAGAAAATGGAAAGTTCAAGAGGCGATGGATTCTGCAAAAGAAAGTCTCAAGATCAGAGAAATAACAGGACACACACAGACCAACAGACAAGGACTGGGGGTGACCAAAACTGAATGGTGGTCAAAGGCCAAAGGAAAAGCCAAAAGAGACATGATGATTCAGGAGATGAGAAAAGAAGAAGACCAAAAAAGACTCCAAAAAGCAGTCCAGCAGAGCCAGCAAGGGCAATGGACAACGTGGGAGAATGCACTCCAAAGAAGTCTTACTTGGAATGACATTTGGCACATGGCCCCTCCCAGGATCAGCTTCATTCTCAGATCTGCATATGACCTTCTGCCCTCAAATGCAAACCTGGTGAAGTGGGGGAAAACAGACGATCCTGCATGCCCCCTCTGCCATGAAAAACAAACAGTGGAGCATGTCCTAAGCTCATGTAAAGTAGCCCTGGCTCAAGGAAGGTACACATGGAGGCACAACCAAGTGCTCAAAGAGATTGTACAAGTAGTCTGGGCTAGTACCAACACCACAAAAGGGAAAATCAGGACTCCAAAAGCACCCGCAACATTCTTCACGGCAGGAGGCAGCAAATCATGGCCAAGAACAACAGTGCCACTCGAAACATGCAGGCAGAGTCTGCTGGACGGGGCAGATGACTGGGAGTGCACTGCAGACCTCCCAGAATGGAAGAGTCACCCAGAGATCATCAGCAAGAGTGGCATGAGACCAGACATAGTAGTCCACTCTAAGTCAACCAAGCAGCTGATCATGATCGAGCTCACGGTGCCATATGAGAACAGAATGGAGGCAGCTCAAATCTACAAGACTGAAAAGTATGCTGATCTGGCAAACAGCCTGAGGAGAGAAGGCTATCAGGTCAAAGTCCTCACTGCAGAAATTGGAGCTAGGGGGTTTGTAGGAACGTCTGCATACAGCCTCATGAAACAGCTCTCAGTTGCAGGGAGGGAAAAAACCAGAGCCCTGAAAGCAATGGCAGAAGCGGCAGAGGGGTGTTCAAGCTGGATCTGGTCAAGGAGGAACAAAAGTGAACTTCATAAGGCTTAATTTCCCTACAAATATCAGGTGTCCCTGTGGCTCAGTGGTTAAAGCGTGAGTCATTAAGTGGAAAATGAGCATGTCCAGAGGGTCATGGGTTCGAATCCCAGCCATGGCTCGTCCCAAGATGGGGAAAAAAAAAAGGGCAGCAGAGGGACATCCGGAGTCATGAACCGGGTGTGGCCCAACCCCCTAGAGTGTCAGGAGATAAGGGCCGAAACACTTGCTTGAAGGGGGCTTCTCTTCTGAGGACTCTCTGCTGCCACGCTCTCCACGAGTTTCTTTCTACTTTTCGTCATGCGGTTACCTACTTTTACCTTGACGTCATAATACTTATTTTTTGCGTTGACGTCACAATACTCCCTCACCTAAAAACACACAAAAAACAATGACCGAATTGTTTTTGAAGAAGTAGACACACAGCACAATACACAAACCCAGAAACCACACATCAAAACAGCATCAGAAAACTACAGTACACACAAGGAAACTCACTTCCTAAGGGATCAGCTGATTCTCACATGAACAGGAGAGGTCAGCGAAAACATTTGCTGAACCAGGAACTGGCTGGACTGCAAACGAGAACTCCTGCAACGACAACGCCCATCGCATAATTCTTGAGTTCTTGAAGTTTGACGTTCGCAGGTACGTCAAGGGACGATGATCCGTCTGCAGGATAAACCTGACTCTCCAAAGGAACCTAACAAACTTCCGCACCGCCCAGACAATGGCTAAACATTCCCGCTTAATAGTACTGTACGTCTTCTCACGATTCAGCAACTTTCAACCAGCAAATACGACTGGGTGAAGAACATCATCATTCTCCTGAAGCAATACAGCACCCAAACCAACAGAACTAGCATCAGTCCTGAGAACAAAGGATTACCCTATCTAGGTAACAACAACACAGGTGCAGAAGACAAGATTCCCTGAATCTTCCTCAAAGCTTCAGCACACTCAGGAGTCCAAGAAGTAGACCTTCCAGCATGACCAGCATCTTTGATCAAATCCGACAGTGGAGCATTGAAAGTAGCAAACCCAGGAACATATCTCCTGTAAAAACTGAGCACCCCCAACAAAGACCTGACCTGCTTCCTGGTGGTAGGAGTGGATATCTTCAAAATCGTATCAATCTTCTTCCCTTCAGGACGCATAGTACCGCCTCCAACAACATGACCAAGGAACTCAAGTGAACGAAAGCCTGCCTTGATCTTCGAAGGATGAGCTGTGAGGTTGAAAGACCTCAGACGAGAGAGCACACCCTTCACATGTTTAAGGTGAGCATCCCATGACACACTGTGCACAAGAATATCATCAAAGAAGTTGATGGCAGAAAACTGATCTAAAGCCAGCATACGCATCATACGTGCAAACACTGCAGAAGCCAATACAAGTCCAAAAGGCATCCTGACAAACTGGAGTAGACCCACGTGTGTTGTAAAAGCCGTCTGGACGATCCTCGGGCTTAACCACGATCTGTCAATATCCGTTTACAAGATCTATCTTTGTGAAAACTGAGCATCAGCTAACCTTGCAAAAAGACTCTCAACGTCAGGAATAGGTTCGGCATCAAAGACGGTAATCTTGTTCAAAGATCTGAAATCACTTGAAAATCGACACTTACCATCTTTCTTCCTGACCAACACAACTGGAGAGGCATACGGACTATTTGATGGCTCAATGATACCAATATCTAACATGATACCAATCTCTCTCTCTCTCTCTCTCTCTCTCTCTCTCTCTCTCTCTCTCTCTCTCTCTCTCTCTCTCTCTCAACACTCCCTCTGGCAGAAAGGGGGATGTCGTAACACTTCTTTCTAACAGGGACATCTGTTGTAAGAAGGATCTCTAAGAGTACAACATCTGCGAAAGAACCTGGTTTGGGAGTCAAAATGTCCTGAAAATCATCAAAGATTGCATGCAACTGTCTGAGACTGCTATCAGACAAAGTGTAATCAAACTGTACTGAACGGACATCTTCATCTGGCATAGAAGACGCCATCAGAACAGCTAAAGTGGGAATGGATAAAACGTCATCACAGTTCTGGACGACACCAACTGTACAAACCACTGCACGAACAGTACAAACATACTCCAGAGAAGGATCAACAGAAAAACCAATTCCTGGAGAACTCTCCAAAGAACCCTGCTCTTGCTCACAAGCCAAAGGTGCTATCTCTGACCAAGGCACTGAAGTACCTTGTGAAAGAACAATTGTAGGTACAACATCAGAAGTAGACACAGCAGACACATCAGAAGACGCTACCTGAAAGCAAGACTTCAAAGACTCATCCTTCTGTTTCTGAACAACATCAGAACGGGAAATGTTCAGATCATCAGGGATCTGACACAAAGGCTTTTTGTCCACAACATGCTTATCTCTAGCCCTCGTAACGGCGGCTAAAGAGAAAGGTTCACCAGATACATCACTAAACTCACCGCTCACAGAAACTCCAGGCACATTACCCACAATGAGATCTAAGACAGGGCTATCCAAGACACAAGTCAAATCGCCCACAAAATAATGTACGTGTCTGACTATATTCAAGTTTAAAAAGGCTGTGCCAGTCTTGAATGAATATTAATTTATATTTGTTCATTTCTCCAGTTTTTGTTGCGGTGTAGATGTGTTCGGTACAGCGTATAGAGGCAAGCTTGGAACAACCTTTTTTGGGGATGTTTCCTTGTTTGTTCTGTGTGCTCTGTGCTGTCATATCTGCTAGGCGATTCGGTGTCGTAAGCAGCATTCCTTTGGAGTTATTGGCATGTATTTGTTTTCTTGTGGCAGCAAGAGTTATCTTACTTGTTCGTTTTATATTGTTTACTGTTCCCCCGCCTCAATTCTTATTTACTTTCGTTCCAGTCAAACCGAGGCTATTTGTATTTGTTTCTGTTCGTCCATGTACTCGTCTGACTATATTCAAATTTTAAAAGGCTGTGCCAATCTTGAATAAATATTAATTCATATTTGTTTCATTTCTCCACATTCAGTACAGGGTATATCGAGGGCTAACTGCCGAGACGTAGTATCTCGACATTTCGGTTATTTTGGCATTTTGGTATGAAAAGATTCAGGACATGATGTTCTTTCATATGAATGCAATTCTTTTGAAATACAGTCAATAGTTATCTAGTTATTGATAAAAACCGTAAACAAGTTCAGCTGAACAACAAAGAACAGTGACTGCCGAAACCAAGTATCTATTTATGCTATTATGTGTTTTGCAAGAAACTGACATTTTCACTAAAACGCTGACAGCTGAAACCAAGTATCTCAAGAAGCGTTGAAGTCGCTGTCGGTAAGTCAGGTTGTTGTAGGGGTGGGAGGGGGGTGGGGGTGGGGGGGGAGGGGGTGCTGACATGGGCTGTGGTTGATGAGACCAGTGTGGAGTCCTGTTTGCTGTATGTTATGGGGAGCTTTTGGCGGGCTTGGATAACAATATCGCCGGTAATACACGAGGACTCTGTCAGCTTGTCAAGTTGTGCAGGTAAAGGAAAAGCCTGGATGGCTTTGACTGATGCCTCTCTACCTGCACGTTGGTCATACAGAGCCCCCACCAGAGCTTTGAGGGACTTGAATTCCTCAATAACCCAGGGTGTACAGCTTTTCCCGTGGACGAGAACTTCATAAGTGGAATAATACATAGTGATCTTAAGCCTTTGTTCATTACTGTGGCAAAGTGGTCTTAGGGCAGGGGCATAGGCAGGGAACCAATCGAGTCAGGACTCTCAATCGAATCTTTGTGCCTGCCACTTCGCACAGATTAATCATGCAGACTAAACTTGCTGGGTATTGTGGATCGCAATACATTTGCAGCAACGAGATGAGTAAGAGGCAGCAGAGACAGTAAGCAGCCAGCGCTCAGGTCAATCAGGCAAGCAATCTGAGGACCAGGCCCAAAGTTGATGATGATCTTCTCTTTTATTGACGATAATGCATCAGGAGCAAAAGCCCATGTGGTAAAATTTGTCTATCAACAGGGGTTGCTTTACAGCAGAAATTGTATTACAGCAAGGAACTATCTCCACATACATACTCTCCTTTTATACATGTTCGTCGTCAATACGCAGTTCCAGTTAGTTCCAACGATCAACACAATTTAGACTCCCTAGCAACATAGTATCGAAGCAAAAATACTACTGTAACAAACTATCAATAAACTCAGCATAACAATCTAATTCTAACAAACAACTATTAAACGAAACTTAATCAAATTTCTGATGATTTGATTTCCCTCGTTACCAAAACAAAATATAAACAAATAAATTATGTGATCATCACATGATGAACTAAACCTTAGCAACCGTAACGAAACAAAAATTAATATTCCAAACAATTGTTTCCTTTTTCGATTGATGTACAATTTCAAGAATTCATGTTCAAAATAAAAACAACTTAAATTTCGCTTGCTTCGATGCAACTGATATCTATCTATCTTCCATAGAAACATATCTTATTTCTGATCTACGATTGGAGAGCTTTGGACGTCATTCGTTTTCTTCAAGAGTTATCTTCTCTTGGAATGGATGAGGGCTCCGATAACTTCGAAAATTCGTAAGTTTTCTTTCATTTACATTTTTTTCTTTACTTAGGACTTCACTTCTCCACAATTCTAAAGAACATAGTGATTTTTAAGGGCCAGGTCTGGATTATGAGGAAGGGCTATGGGGTCGGTGGATAATTTTTCTCGTTCAAGGTCACAGGGTAGGTAATTCTTCCGCCGTTTGACCTGGTCCTGCCAAGTAACGGTGAATCCCGGAATGGTCCGCACATTCACGTGATATCGGAGAAGAAGAGTCAGTCTCCAAAGTATCAGACACCCCATCTGTTGTTCAAAGTCATTTGATAAGGGTCAAGTGTGTGCTTAATTTTGTGAAAATCAGAAACTGTTGTGATTTTTTTTAATGACTTTTTCATATTGAAAATGTTCCAAGAGAAGGTAATCAATTATTAGACTATAGACACAATTGAAAATGTCACTTTGACGATGACTGTGACCTGGAAGAATAAACACAATGAGTTAGACTTTTCCTCTTCGTAAAAGAAAAGGTGGCGTAATTACGTGTACGCTAAAACAGGAATGGTATTATAAACACCCTATATTACATGTTTTTACGTCAAAGAAGGCGTTGTTTCATGACGTCGTAACCTGCTCTAAAAGTCTGGTATAAAAATAAACAGAAAAAAAATGTCGATGTGCTTCACAAACGACGATCCAGTAAGTCTTGAATGCACGAAGAAAACCAGTGTCGAACTCCAGACGAACACAAGTATGTATAGAAAACCGCAGCACCAAATCGAAACGAAAAGAGTCAAAGAAAACAAGATGCAAAGCATATAAACGTACTCCAAGTTTATCTTGAATACGCGTGAGATATTCCATAAAGAGGAAAAAGCGTGTTGGGCCGTTATAGCCGTTAGTAACGGCCATCCTGGTAAACATCGGGCATGATCCGGGACCCATAATGAACATACCTACAAATTTTCACAAAGATCGGCCAAGTACTTTCTGAGATATTCCATAAAAAAAGAAAAACCGTTACGGGCCGTTATAGCCGTTCATAACGGCTATAACGGGTAAACTAAAACATCGGGCATCATCCGTGACCCACTTATGAACATACCTACAAATTTTCAGAAAGATCGGTCAAGTACTTTCTGAGATATTCCATAACAAAGAAAAACTGTTATGGGCCGTTATAGCCCTTGCTAACGGCTATAACGGCTAAAATAACACATCGGGCATTATCAGTGACCATAATGAATATACCTACAAATTTTCAGAAAGATCGGCCAAGTACTTTTTGAGATATTCTATAAAGAAGAAAAATCGTTATAGCCGTTAGTAACGGGTATAACCGTAAAATAACACGTCGGGCACCATACTTTCCCTACTCCACCGCATATTCCACACATTCTCTCTCTCTCTCTCTCTCTCTCTCTCTCTCTCTCTCTCTCTCTCTCTCTCTCTCTCTCTCTCACCATTATAATATGTCAGGAGATTGGTTGTCGCCGTTTAATCTCCGGATTGAAATCAGCTGCGGCATTATTGTATATATCACTTTAGCATTTCCACTGAATCGTCAAGACATGATAGCAGAATTCGTGCCAGAGTTTGACGGAGAGAATCTGCGCGTGTTAGTATTGAACAGAGGCCCTAGCTTTGCCCAACGTTTGGCTCAAAGATGACACATCTTTAGGCTTTATCTTTATAGTTCGCACTCTGTACGCATCTGTGATGTCTGCATGTTTTAGTTTCTTTTTCTTCCACGAGTGGTAATGTATTGCATGCTGAAAGTAGAAAGAAAGGAAGGGATTAACAGCTTCCAGCCTGAGTAATTCGCCACACTATTTTTTGGGCGTTCAAATTTGTCTTATGGTCATTTTTTCTCGCATTCTCTCTCTCTCTCTCTCTCTCTCTCTCTCTCTCTCTCTCTCTCTCTCTCTCTCTCTCTCTCTCTCCCAAAACACGCACATGCGCACACACAAACACAAGAGAGAGAGAGAGAGAGAGGAGAGAGAGAGAGAGAGAGAGAGAACAGACAGACAGACAGACAGATAGACAGACGGACAGACAGACAGACAGACAGACAGATATCCGGATATACTATATTACCAGTTTGGAATGATACAACCCGTTCGTATCGTCTTTGACATCATGAAACCCGTTTGTATCGTCTTTGACATCATGAAACAGCGGCAATTGGAATAAAGACAGGAGAGATGGGGGTGGAGGCCTAGAACGGTGGTAGGAGATGAGGGAAGATGAAGGACATCAGGATGAAGGAAGTGGGCGTGTAATAGAATCAGATGAAGCCTTTCAGGTCAGAGATAATTTTTCTCGTTTGTTTTCTCTTTGAATCGATGACGGCCAAGATGTTTCGCTTGCTTCGCCGTCGGACGTGTGTTTACTTGGAAACAATGGTTAAAAAAGGGAGGGGAGGGAGATGTGTGTGTGTGTGTGTGTGTGTGTGTGTGTGTGTGTGTGTGTGTGTGTGTGTGTGTGTGTGTGTCCAAACGCCCGCGCTTATATAGATAGATTGACAGATCCCTCTAGACTTATAGATGTAGTTATATACAAGAAGATAAGAGGTAGTAGGGCATGATCTCAGACCGTTTTTGTACTCCCAGTTCTTATTGAACAGGGAGTACTTTAGAATGGGAACGAAGAAATGCTCTGTGTGTGTGTGTGTGTGTGTGTGTGTGTGTGTGTGTGTGTGTGTGTGTGTGTGTGTGTGTGTCGTCCGTCCGTCCGTCCGTCCGTGGTCAAAATGTGTTCCACTCGCTCCAAAAAAAAAAAACTACGGGGTCGATCTTTCTGAAAATTTGTAGGTATGTTCATTATGGGTCACGGATGATGCCCGATGTTTTAGTTTACCCGTTATAGCCGTTACTAACTGCTGTAACGGCCTGTAACAGTTTTTCTTCTTCATGGAATATCTCAGAAAGTACTTGGCCGATCTTTGTGAAAATTAACAGATATGTTCATTATGGGTCACGGATGATGCCCGATGTTTTTAGTTTACCCCGTTATAGCCGTTACTAACGGCTGTAACGGCCTGTAACGGTTTTTCTTCTTTATAGAATATCTCAGAAAGTACTTGGCCGATCTTTGTGAAAATTTGTAGGTATGTTCATTATGGGTCACGAATAATGCCGGATGTTTTAGTTTACCATTATAGCCATTACTAACGGCTATAACGGCCTGTAACGGTCTTTCTTCTTCATGGAATATCTCAGAAAGTACGTGGCCGATCTTTGTGAAAATTAGCAGGTATGTTCATTATGGGTCACGGGTGATGCCCGATATTTTAGTTTACCGTTATTTACGTTACTAACGGGTATAACGGCCCATAACGGTTTTTCTTCTTTATAGAATATCTCAGAAAGCACTATGTCGACCTTTCTGAAAATTTGTACGTATGTTCATTATGGGTCACGAATGATACCCGATGTTTTGGTTTACCGTTATAGCCGTTACTAACGGCTGTAACTGCCCATAACGGTTTTTCTTCTTTATGGAATATCTCAGAAAGTATTTGGCCGATCTTTCTGAAAATGTGTAGGTATGTTCATTATGGGCGACGGATGATGCCCGACGTTTTAGTTTACCGTTATACATTCACCATTAAACGCACTTTCTACTGCCAGAGCCACAACATTGTGTATGCCATCCACTGCCAGCTGTGTGGTAAGATCTATGTAGGTGAGACATCTTGCACACTTGAGACGCGCATCTCTGAACACTTGGCCGACGTCCGCCACCATCGGCCCAAACCAGTCGCTGTACATATCAACCACGCCCAGCACAACATCAACCATGTCAAAGTCCTGGCACTTTGGCAATCAAAGAGTGACAACTTGGAACGCCTTATGCAGGAATCACATCTTATTGCCAAACTGGCACCCTCCATCCTCATTGCATCAACACTCAAAAGTAGTATGTACCATTCCACGTCTGCAGCTCCAGCCTGCAATATCCTCCACCTACACACACCCATACTACCATACCTTCCACTGTTTACCTCAGACATAAGTTACAGCTATCATCCCTTTCCCTTTTCCTACACTCGCTGAGTCTCTCCACTTACTACCTCAATCTACTTACCCCCCCCCCCTCCCCCACCCCTAATAATGATGGGTGTAGTGGGGATGGCGGTGGCTGGGGGTGGTTGTAAAAAGAAGGGGGGGGGGGAGGGGGGCAGCGAGTTAGGCTGACATTACACATGGAACACACACACACACACACACACACACACACACCACACACACACACACACACACACACACACAC
>CM065740.1:12093316-12128316 GCA_033310375.1 Conus canariensis | reverse complement strand
TATTTCTAAGAAATAAAGAAGCAAGAAGAGGACCAGCCGCCGTGGCGAAGTGGTTAGCGTCGCGCACTGCCGGCCGTGAGGTTGCGGGTTCGATTCCCATCAGATCATGTGGGATTTTTCTGCCCCGACCGACTCCTACCAGAGTTGAGTTTGCTTCGGGCTCATTTGGGAAGACTGATACCACACAGTCGAGTGTCTCTGAGAGTGTTGCTCAAATTTCCTGACCAACACTGCAGGTGCCTGTATCTCCTGGGCCTGATTGACGCTTGGATAGATTATGAAAGGAAGCGTAGAGTACAGCCCTGTCATGCAGTCTCACACCGAAATGAAGATCCGTAGCATCATTTTCATCATCCTCATTCTCATTGATCAGCATAAAAAAAGTATCAAGTTATGTGGCCCTTCATGCCCTGCTCTCATGGTGACCTTAGTTTCGATGTCCTCTCCACATCTGTAGCCTTGGTTTGGTTCCGTCGGGGTCACTGGTATCGGCGAGTCCATGTGGGTTGTCGTTGGATGGACGTGGTGGCGCCCTCCGGAGGGAGAACCCACTCACGCCGGCTCCGCAACTAAGCAATCATGGTCGTCAGTCGGGTGCTTAGTAGTTGGTGTCCTGCGGATCAGAACAGATGCCACTGAACACCACCGAAGTGATTCGGCAGCAGTGCAGTATCTCCTCCGGTGAGTTGCCTCTTGACGACTTGACACTGACTGCTCCCTGTGGACTGCCGGTGCCGTGGCTGCGGCGGGACCGACCGGGCTGTGGCTGTGGACGGGGTGTCGGAATAAGCGGCTTGGGTGCACTGCCACTGAGGTGGCACGGAAGTTGGGACAGCAAAAAAAAAAAAAAAAAAAAAAAGGCAAGAAGAGTTTTGAACCATCTGTTATGAAATTAAGCAAGGATGTTGTTGGTACTTCCTGTGCTCTTTGATATGCATTTATCCCGAGTTCAGTTTTGAATTTCACCATTTCTGATTCTTGAGAGTGGTTGCCTGCGTATTTTCCTAACTGAACATCAAGGTGCATTAGTGTTATTGGTGGGTTTCCTTGAGCTGGTCCCTTACCCAACAGTATTTGCTTTGGCTGTATGTAATTGACGATTTTTTTACTCTTAGCCTTGTAAACTATTCTCCATTTCCTTTGGGGAGGGAGTGGAGTGGGAAGAGGAGGGAAGCCAGATTTCCTCTTTCTAAGTTGTTGACAGTATCAGTTCAACAGCCGCACGTGACAGGTCTTTGAGCAGAATGTCGCTGAATTTCAAATACCATAGGCGCACTGTGACGTCATTTTATGGACGCATCACTGACTGGCCACATTGAGATCAGCCGATTTCTACAGTGGTTGAACGCCCAGTGCTCTGCAGAAAAATTCTGTATCAACTGTGGCACCCCCTTCCTGGTCGTCAGTCTGTCCATTAGAAATTGTCACTTCTCCAGGAGTGTCTACGTAAAGGAAATGGATGCCTGGATAACCCTGCCCTTTCCCCACACACACACACACACACAACACACACACACACACACACACACACACACACACACACACACACACACACACACACACACACACACACCACACACACACACACACACACACACACACACACACACACACACACACACACACACACACACACACACACACACACACACACACACACACACACACACACACACACACACACACACACACACACACATCTTGTGTCAATTACGGACGCATCACTGACTGGCCACACTGAGAGGAGCAGATTTCTGTTGAGCTATTGGGGAAAGTAATAGCCAGCGAGTTTAGGTGACTTATGTGTGTTTAGGGATTGAAAGGCCAATACGTTGTAGTTTTCTTCTGCAGGTTTTTGTGTTAATTAGTCAATGGAAGTTATAATAGATTGACAGTTCTACTGAAATACCTTAAAAGGGCCGTCTTTTAACTTATGACCAGAATTTTAACTCATTTGTAAACTAGTACAAACGATATTTAGATAAAGTAAACAACAAAATACACATTAATGAATGTCTGTGTCAATGAAAAAAGGGTGATGAGTTTTGTATACTGCAATTAAATTTGTGCGTGCGTGTGCGTGCGTGCGTGCGTGTGTGCGTGCATGCATACGGGCGTGCGTGCGTGTGTGTGTGTGTGTGTGTGTGTGTGTGTGTGTGTGTGTGTGTGTGTGTGTGTGTGTGTGTGATAATCATAAGCAGGTCAATTCACGAACCTCATAGAACATAGATTAAAAATGAAAAGTGTACATATTTTTCGTTGTTTTGAAAAGATATACTGACAGTGGGTAAGACGATGGGATGTGGAGAGAATTAGAATTGAAAGGGGTGAGGCACAAAAGGGAAGAGCGCGAAAAGCTGAGGGTGTTGGGTAAAGCAGGGGAGAAGCTGGGGTGAGAGAGATAACTCCAGGTTTAGAGAGAGAGAGGTGTTACCTGAGCATTTAAGAGGGAGGTAGCAAACGGTTAAAAAAGAAATTATAAGCATTGAGAGTGCAGAGTGAGGAGGAGTAGAGGGGGTGCTGAAATGTCAGAGTTAAAGAGCTGTAAGGAAAGAGAGGGAGAAAGGTGGAGCGTCATGATGAGTATAAGAGAGAAGTGAATACCCAGGCGAATGAAAGTTGGAAGTGTTGAGAAGATAAGGGTGAATGGAAAGAAAGACGGACGTAGATACAAGAAAAGAAAACATTAAAGCAGTGGAAGAAGGGTATGGCAATGAAACCGGGAGCAGGGAGGTTGAGGTTAGAGAGGAGAGAATATTTGAAAACGAAATAGGTGTATGGATGGGAAACTCTAAAAGGTAGGGTTAAGGAGGCAGAGAACTGAAATGAAGGAGGAAGAAGAGATAAACACAGAGAGGAAAAGACAGGATAAAATGAGAAATCAAAAGAGAAAGAAAAAAAGTTTCAATCAGAAGCACACGTTAAGCAACGTCGTGCTATAAAAATCGAAAGTGGTATCATTTTCACAGTATCAATGTCTTACAAAAGGCAAAGTTGCAAAGTGGAAGAAGGTAAAAGAAAGTCAGGCTAAAGTAACGTGGAGAATATTTGATGTACAAATGCACAACTGGTGGCACAGGCACACTTCAAGAAACGGAGCGAGACTAGAAAGGAATGGCCGAGAAAAGGGGGTGGATGTGAAGACAGAGAGAGTGGAGAGAGTGAGGGGGTATGGAGTGTTATTGATGTGAGGCATGTATAGAATTGCAAAAAAAAAGCTCGCAGATCATTCAGACCGGGTTTGAGTGTTTCGCTAGCTTCCATTCCCAACAATCAGGGCCATCAGAAAAGTTTGTAAGCAACTTGTAGCGACAATGTCTTTCTCGGTGTCACCGCTTGGTTTCATCTGTCGGATTTGTTTATATCAGCTGCATGCTCTGAACGATTGTGTGTGTGTGTGTGTGTGTGTGAGTGTGTGTGTGTGTGTGTGTGTGTGTGTGTGTGTGTGTGTGTGTGTGTGTGTGTGTGTGAGAAAATTATCTCTCTCTCTCTCTCTCTCTCTCTCTCTTCCCATTCTCTCTCTCTCTCTCTCTCTCTCTCTCCACACACACACACACACACACACACACACACACACACACACACACTCAAATAGACTGACAGACAGGCAGTCAGACAAACAGACAGAGAGAGAGAAAAAAGAAAGAGAGAGAGAGAGAGAGAGAGAGAGAGAGAGAGAGAGAGATGGATGGATGGATGGGTGGATAGACATGTGTGTGTGTGTGTGTGTGTGAGAGAGAGAGAAGAGAGAGAGAGAGAGAGAGAGATGTGGTGGTGTGGTGTGTCGTGTGTGTGTGTGTGTGTGTGTGTGTGTGTGTGGGGTTGTGTGTGTGGTGTGTGTGTGTGTGTGTGTGTGTGTGTGTGTGTGTGTGTGTGTGTGTGTGTGTGTGTGTGTGGTGTGTGTGTGTGTGTGTGTGGTGTGTGTGTGTGTGTGTGAAAGGGCAGGGTTATCCAGGCATCCATTTCCTTTACGTAGACACTCCTGTAATGGACAGACTGACGACCAGGAAAGGGGTGCCACAGTTGACACAGAACTTGTCTGCAGGGCACTGGGCGTTCAGCCACTGTAGAAATCGGCTGATCTCAGTGTGGCCAGTCAGTGATGAGTCCGTAAAATGACGTCACAGTGCGGGGTCCTAAGCTCACGTTGTTAGCAACCGTCCGTCCAGCGAGTCCACGAAAATATTGGCAATGCAAGGCGTTGTGGGCATCTCCATAGTTGTGTAAGTTTCTGAATTTCGTTAAATTCGAAAACATTTTTAGAGAGGATGCATTTGAAAGTATTAATGACGGGCAATGGTAGCAAACTAACATCTGACTGCTGCGAGGATCTCAGATTCTGTGGTAAGGATGTGTGGACCTCTTGGTCGGGAAGTTCTAATACAGCCCGGCTGCATACACGGCAGCCATCAGTGCGTCAGGAAAGACATGAGCATTTGTCACAACTTCCAGGAAATCAGTCTTTTAGGTAAGATGTAGGGGGTACTGCAGGTCGTAACCAGTGATCCACTAGACGGTTATTCTGTTGATCCCCATTCCTTCCACAAATCGTTCTTTCTGGTGGTTGGTCTTCGTTTTGTGAATCTAAATTCTGTATTTTGAAAATGTCATTGAGAATGACTTCGACTGTTCTGTTAAGCTTAATGATATGTTCGATACATTTTAATATGAGAAACACTTCTGAAATGAATTTGGTCGATTATAACAATTGCAATTATTTTCTTTTAGGTTAAAACAATAACAAACAAAAATATGAAGCTTTGTGCGGAGGTCAGGTACCAAGGCCAGAAAGTATGTTGTACCCATCAATATATCAACATACCAGAAAATAGATCAGTACGTCGTATTTCTTTGCATGACATTTGACATAATGAAATCTTCCAGAAATCACGTTTCCTTGTCATCAAATGTACTCTCTCTCTCTCTCTCTCTCTCTCTCTTCTCTCTCTCTCACACACACACACACACACACACACACACACACACACACACACACACACACACAGGGGGATGAACTTCCGGTTTGGAAAATGTAAACAATGTGTGACGGAGGTTCCCGTTTATAAATAAAATCCTGTGGTCTGTGTGGATTATCTTGATTATTGTTGTGTGTCATTATTATCATGCCATCTTCGCCTACATTGTTTCGGTCAGTGTGTGGACGTTTTCTTTCATGTATGCGCGTGCTGTGAGAAAGGCAGAATTATTCTGTCGGACATTAAAACTTCTGAAGTGTCTTCTTTCTTAATATTGTTTGCAAAATACTATTTGTACATTTGTAAGCTAGTGAAACAAAATCCACAGATATATGTCTTCCTGAAAAAAAATAAAATTCAGATATAAAATCGAAGAATATAATGCCTGTTTACAATTAAACCAGGCAAATTTCTCTAACAAATGGATAACATACACACGATTATTATCTGACGACTAATCAATCAATAATATACTTTACAAAATACAGTTATACGTATAATAAACAATTATATCGGATTGTGTCAATTCATTTGATTCGCCTGACAATCATTATCCTTTGCCCATCTGTTCTCTGTATGATCAGCATACACTTAATTTCAGGTGATCAATTTTTTTTCTTCTGAAAAATGGCCACTTTTGTTCCCGCATGTAATCAAATATTTAGTATTTGTGTGTTACACTACACGTGGTTGATATAGGTCTTGTTTGCCCATGTACTCTCCACCATGTTTTACAACTTGTTTGTCCAACATCCAAAACTTGATTTAAAGCATGTTACTGAAAGCATTTGAAGTCACGCACAAACCCAATCCAATCTCTCTCTCTCTCTCTCTCTCTCTCTCTCTCTCTTCTCTCTTACTTTTTTTCTAGCTTTATGTTTGATTCACTTATTATGA
The DNA here is from genome assembly GCA_033310375.1 of Conus canariensis. Classification (NCBI taxonomy): domain Eukaryota; kingdom Metazoa; phylum Mollusca; class Gastropoda; order Neogastropoda; family Conidae; genus Conus; species Conus canariensis. Next base: position 12,122,443 of record CM065740.1, on the reverse strand, counting down.
TTATGATTTCTTTTGTGTATTTGTTATTGTCATTTTGTTTAAAGCAATTAAAAAAAGTTTTTTAAAAAAACCTTCTGAAGAGGCAGGACGGTGTTGCAATGAATAGGAATATAGGTTTCTGGATTCTGGATTCGACATTGAAAAAGTGTTTAGACTCAGAATATTTCGACAGGGTCGCCCTGTCTTCTTCAGCTCACTGTTGCTGTTGTGGCAGCAAAGCCTGGTGGGGCGGCTGTTGTGTGGGTGAATAGTTGTCAGGATCTGACTGTAGATGGGGGGAAGTTCGAAACCTTGATCTCTGTTCAGGCTGGGGCGTCTAGTCTTGATTTCGATGGCTTCTTTAACTTTTCTTTTTGTGAGGAAGGGCTCTGTAGATAAGATCTTGGTTTCTTGGGGGCTGAAACTGTGGCCAGTGGCTTGTAGGTGTTCGTGTATGGCAGAAGTAGATCGGTTTTGGTGTTCCTGTAGACGGGTGGCGAGTGGTCTTGCTGTCTCGCCAATGTAGGTATTGGCACAGTCTTGACACCCTACCTGGTACACTACACCACACTGCTTGAGGGGGTCCGTTTTGTCTTTGACATGGGTCAGTTGCTGGCGTAGGGAATTGGTGGGTTTGTGGAACAGGACGAGACAGGACGACAGCATCGTCATCATTCCAGCTGACAAAGGTAGGACCACAGTTTTGTTACCAAAAGAGGAATACAACAAGAAAGTACGGACCCTTCTCAGTGATACAGACACCTATGAAAAACTCAAGACTGACCCCACAAAGAAAGTGAAAAACCAACTTATCAATCTACTAAAGAAATGGAAGAAAGAAGATTCTATCGCCACTAGTCTTTACCAACGACTTTACCCCACTTCTGAATCCACGCCTAAGCTGTATGGATTACTTAAGATACACAAGAAGGATGCCCCCCTCCGCCCCATTGTGTCCAGCTGTGGCAGTGTCATGTACAATGTCTCCAAATCCCTGACACAAGTATTGGAACCTTCAGTCGGGCAGACCGAGCACCACATAGTCAACAGTGCAGACTTTGTACAGAAGATGGAAAACCAGCAACTGGCTCCAGGGGAGAAACTTGTCTCCTATGATGTATGTGCACTCTTCACGAGCATCCCTGTACCCAAGGCTCTCCAAGTCATTCGGGAGAAGATTGAGGATGACTACCACCTTCGTCACCGGTGTGAACTCTCTACAGAACAGGTGCTGGAACTGTTGGAACTATGCCTCACTAGCACCTACTTCTCATTCAACCATGAGTTCTACCAGCAGAAACAAGGAGCTGCCATGGGTTCGCCAGTATCCCCAGTGGTAGCCAATCTGTACATGGAACATTTTGAAAAAGTAGCCCTTGAGACCGTTGCCAACCCTCCCAGCATGTGGTACCGCTATGTGGATGACACCATGACCCGCATACAGGAGACGGAGGTTGACAGCTTCACCACTCACTTGAATTCCATCGATGACAGTATCCAGCTCACCTCCGAAACTGAATCAGAAGGCAAGATCCTGTTCCTGGACACTCTCATCTCCCGAACCCCTGACGAGAGGGTGGAGACCAGTGTCTATAGGACACCCACCCACACTGACCAATATCTGAACTTTCACTCCAACCACCCCCTCTGACACAAGAGATCTGTTGTTAACACCCTCATGCACAGAGCCTCTGTACTGTGTTCCACTAAGGAGGAAGAGCTGAAAGAAGAAGAACACATCAAGACTGCCCTTTCCGCTAATGGATACCCTGCATGGATGTGGGACAACCCTCGAGTTCCCTACCCTTCTTCTACAGATACGGACAGTGTGAAAGTGGGGATCCCTTACATTAAAGGAGTTTCAGGGCGTCTGGCCAGGACCTTCCAACAACATGGATGCAACGTGTTCCACAAACCCACCAATTCCCTACGCCAGCAACTGACCCATGTCAAAGACAAAACGGACCCCCTCAAGCGGTGTGGTGTAGTGTACCAGGTAGGGTGTCAAGACTGTGCCAATACCTACATTGGCGAGACAGCAAGACCACTCGCCACCCGTCTACAGGAACACCAAAACCGATCTACTTCTGCCATACACGAACACCTACATGCCACTGGCCACAGTTTCAGCCCCCAAGAAACCAAGATCTTATCTGCAGAGCCCTTCCTCACAAAAAGAAAAGTTAAAGAAGCCATCGAAATCAAGACTAGACGCCCCAGACTGAACAGAGATCAAGGTTTCGAACTTCCCCCCATCTACAGTCAGATCCTGACAACTATTCACCCCACACAACAGCCGCCCCACCAGGCCTCGCTGCCACAACAGCAACAGTGAGCTGAAGAAGACAGGGCGACCCTGTCGAAATATTCTCAAAGTATGTTGGAGAAACCTACAGAACCCTCAACGACCGTTTCACAGAACACCTACGAGCAGTCCGTCTCGGTTACAATACACCAATTGCAAAGCATTTCTGTTCTTCCGGCCACAACCTCTCCCACATGCAGATTGCTGCAGTCTGGCAAAATTCATCTTCCTCTATAAGACGTAAAGAACAAGAGTCCCTCCTTATTCACAAACTTGGCACTATCCACCCAAATGGAATCAATATCAAACACTGACTTTCCTCTATAACAGCCCTTTGTTCCCACTTATCTTGATTTTGTCTCTTAACATTATTATTACTATTTTTATTTACTTTATCCCCCCCCCAGTCCTTCTGCTCTTAACCCATTTCTCTCTTATTCCCCACCCTGCCCTCTCCTTCTATACCCCCCCCCCCCCCTCATCCCTTCCAACTCTCTCCTTCCTTCCCCCTCAATCCTTGCTGAACACTTTTCATCTTCAAGCAGTATTCACTTTTCAGCTTTTTGGCAGTGCTCACTTCCTCACTTCCCCATTTCTCCCTGCCCACTGTCACCCATTCCCACTTGTCCCTCTGAGCAAAGAAGGTTTTAAACCGAAGCGCCCTCATCCACCTCTTCCTCAAGGACCTGCTACCATACCCCAGGCAAGTTGTCTTATTGATCCAGGTCCTGCAGTCAACCAACTATTTGTATTCTCAAAGTAAGTTTTTGATTCTGAATTTAACACTTTTTCTAAGGTGTTGCAATGGGTTTGCTCCTCTCTCAGCTTTTCCGCGGACTATTATTGCGAAGATGTGGTAATACTGAACTGAATCCCGGACCTACTCTCAGCACCAAGGCGGACAAGGCGGATACTCTTCGACAGACTAGGTTGAAGAGTACCAGCGAAGCATCAGCCGCCTCCAACCCCTACCCTAGTCGGACCTGTGCTGAACCTACTCTGAAAGACGATGTCATGTATGCGAGATCTGACCATGAAGTTCGATGGATTAAAAACTAACTTTGATGGAATGAAAGAGGACATGAATGAACTGAAAAGTACGTGTGCAGGTCTGCGTGAGGATGTGTCATCCTTAAGACGTGAAGTGTCTGAATTCAGACAAGAAAACGACAAGTTTAAAGAACAAAATGACAGACTGAGTGAGAAGGTCTTACAGTTAGAACTGAAGACTGATGACTTAGGAGGACGGTCCAAGAGGAATAATATAATAATTCATGGCATACCTAGAAGGGAAAATGAGACAAGGCAGGACTGTGTGGGGCTGGTTCAGGATCTGATCACTGACAAACTGGAGCTGGCCAGTGTCATTCAGTTTGACAGGCTTCACCGGCTGAACAGAAAACCAGACTCCTCCATCATCAGCTGTTGTACCTTTTACAGGGACAAAGAGCGACTGCTGGGTGCCAGACGCAAGTTGCAGGGATCATGTGTGTACATTGGTGAGGACTTTACCCAGCGTATCAGGGAGATCAGGAAAAAACTCGCTCCTCATTTGAAGGCCGCAAAAAATGCCAATAAAGGTTTCAATGGTTTTTGACCATCTGATAGTTGATGGCCAAAACTACTCTTTGGATCAGGCAGGCAAACTTCAGCCTGTCACTTAGGGACACGGCCGGCCTCATAATAAGTATGTTAGTCCATTGAAAATATCAAAATGTAATGTCCGTGAAATTGTGAACGTTGGAGAGGGAACGCAAGTTAGTCTGACACCGGCAGTGTAATGAATCGTTTGACAAGAGCGCACGTGCAGGTCGAGCGTTGGCAGGTAACACAGAGGTGTCGGTGGCAGGCGCTTGTGACAGTGTTCACACGGCTAATGCTGGCATCACTAAACGCGTGATAGAACCACAGGCAGATGAAATGAGTTCGTTTGATAAAGTTGACAATGGTTACATAGTTCGTGATGAAATAGATCGTTGTGATAATTCTTTTATGACCGCTTTGTCTAGCAGAGTAAATGTTTCTTCAGTTAATGACAGGTCTTCTTCTGTCTGTTCACATGTTTGTGCAGAAACGTCTGCAAACAGTTCTGACCGTCTTTATAACTATTGTGAAAGTGAGAAAGGTCAGGATCGTGTGAGAGGTCATGCCAACGTAAACAGTCCATGTATGTAGAATAGTAAACCCGTTATGTTTTTACACTGGAACGTTTGTGGTTTGCTTCCCAAGACTGCTGACGAAGATTTAGTGCATATACCGTTTCTTTCGATTTTATTTGTTAAGACATTTTTGGTTGATTTTCAGTCTAGTGTGTATAGAAACTATAAAGTGTTCTGTAGACCTGCTACTCGTTTTACAAAACGAGGAAGGCGCTCTGGTGGGGTTATATGTCTGGTCAAAAAGGAATATTTGCCATATATTCAAGAGGTATATACTGATCATAAGACGTCATTATGTTTCTTATTCATAACAGTCTTTTTGGCTTATCAAAGCATATTTTGTATATTTGTGCTTATGTACCACCAGAGAACTCACCATATTATTCGTTTTGCGATATTGAAAATGGCATTACTTATCTGGAAGCCTGTATTGCTGATGCTTTATTAGTTCTGCCTGACATGTTTCTACTTCTTTATGAAGATCTAAAAAGCAGAACATCTGATGTTCCACAAGATTTGAATGCATATGGAATTGTCAATAATTTTCAATTAAACTACAGACCTGAGATGAGTGATAGATATTCTGAAGATAAATGCTTAAACAGATATGGCACGTTGTTGTTAAATATGTGTACATCACTGGGTCTATGTATTTTAAACGGTATTTCACATTCATATTAGAAACTGGAAGTAGTGTGAATGATCATTTCATGGCATCCTGTGGTTTGTTTGCTGTCATCCATCTGTTTTGTAAACTTGACGTAGCTGAACGAATTGATTCTGACCATTTACCGTTGGAATTTAGCACTGGTTCTCTTCAAAACAATAGAAATAAGACATGTGAAAAAAAAGCTCAGTTGATCGAAAAATTCCAGTGGCAAGATAAACATTATGATCTATTTAATGAGCAAATGAATAGCAAAGATACTCTGTCATTGTTTGAGGATGTTAACACCGCCCTTGATGCTTAATGAGTGTATTATAAAACTAGCTAAATGCATGAAAAGATGAATTAGATTGGACGGTAGGAATGGGGACAATGACTGGTATGATACAGAATGCACTAGTACTAAATTAAAGGCAAGAAGACTTTTGCGGATATACAGGAGAACGCTAGATAAAGAAAATAACAAAACATATTGTCTTGCACGAAGAGAAAAAAAATTGATCGAGAGAAAGAAAAAAGAAAATAACAGTTCTCTACTGTGTAACCTCGTAAATTCGGTGAATGACCAGCAAGAATTTTGGAAGTACTTGCGCAGAATATGTATGAAAAGAGTGCATACATCCAATGATATAACTATTGATGACTGGCTTTCTCATTTTCATGAGCTTCTTGAAAATGGTAAGACCGAGGACGAATGTTAATGAGGTAATTAGCGAAGTAAATCTGTCTGAAAATACTACCGAGTGTTCTTATTTTGATCGTCCAATTTCAAGAGAGGAATTTCAACTGCAACGAAAAGGCTTGAAAACAGAAAATCTGCAGAGCCAGATGGAATTGTTGGAGAATTACTAAAATTTGGTGGTGATGTTACTATTGATTTCTTTGTCAAGTTCTTCAATACACTTTTTGATAATGGGATATTTCCAGAACGATGGACAGAGTCAATAATCGTGCCACTGTTTAAAAAGGGTGCAACTGATGTCGCTGGCAATTATCGAGGAATATCGTTGGGTGACATCAGTAGTAATGTATTTAGTTCAATAGTCAATTGCAGGCTACAAGAGTGCGTACGGCAAAATGACATCAGAGATGAGCATCAAGCAGGGCTTAAGAAAAGCTGCTCAACTGTTAATCAGATGTTCACACTCGTAGCGTTAATACAGAAACAATTTTCACAGAACCGTAAATTATATGTTGCCTTTATTGATTTCGAAAAAGCTTTCGACTCTGCGTCAAGATCATTACTCTGGCCAGTACTCCAAAAGAATGGAATTCGAGGAAACTTTACAAATGTGTCAATAGTATGTATAGTAGTGTGAAAGCAAGATTAAGATCTGGTGCTAGTTTTACTGACTATATCATGTGTACAAGAGGGGTAAAACAAGGTGATGCATGCAGCCCTGCACTTTTCTCCTTATTGATAAACGAGCTAGCCATGGAAATAAAAGAGAAAGGAAGGCACGGTGTAACATTGACTCCTGATTTCATTGAATTGTTTATTTTGTTATAAGCAGATAACATTGCCTTGCTTTCCGAAACACCAGTTGGATTTCAAACACGTCCGAATAGTTTATGGAGTGCATCTTCAAGAGTTCAGCTTATGGTCAATATGAAAAGAGTAATGTTGTTGTATTCAGGAAAGGTGGTTATCTTGCAGCAAGTGAAAGGTGGTTTCTTAATGGAGAGGAAATGAAGATTGTCAACTGTTATAAGTATCTTGGTATATATTTTCCCACTAGACTTAGTTTTATATTTGCTTGTGAAGACCTAGCAAGCCAAGCAAAGAACGCCTTGCCGTGTATCATGCAAAAGTCGTACATGCTTAAGAATAATTCCTTTGCAGTATTTTTGAAAATTTTTGGTTCTACCTATTGCCATGTACGGTGGTGAAATATAGGGACTAGATAAAGCAGTTGCTCGTATTGAAAAGATCCACTTATTTGCATTGAAAAATGATTTAGGGGTACAGCTTAAAACGCCGAATGATTTAGTGTATGGAGAGACAGGACGCTACCCTGTTTATGTAAATACGTCTGTTCGGTGTATTAGATATTGGTTTAAGATACTACGCATGGATGGAAATAGACTGCTGGTGAAAGCTTACGAGATGTTGATGTGGCTAGATTCACGTAGTAAACATACATGGGTTTCAAGGATTCGAGAAACACTATTTCAGAATGGGTTTGGAATGGTATGGCTAAATCAAAGGGTTGAAAATGTCAATGCATTTCTGGATGAATTTCGCCAGAGGCTTATTGATTGCCGATGGCAAAACTGGAATGAACATATCCAAGAAAGTGACCGGTTTCTCTCACGCACACTTTTCCTTCCACGCCACTCCGCTTCGGCCGTAATTTCTTCCCGGGCGATGGGCATAAGTAAGTTGACGGTGACTTGACGTTTCTGGCTGGTCTGTTTGTTTTTATTCGGTTGCTACTTTTTTTTTCTTATCAACTTTGCCGTATCGATGAGACAGTCATGTTCATCATTCAATTGTTCTGTCAGTTTACCAGCTCATTTTCAGTCTCTTAGCTTGTCGGTGCGTCTCTCTCTCTCTCTCTCTCTCTCTCTCTCTCTCTCTCTCTCTCTCTCTCTCTCTCTCTGAAGACAGATTGAAAGAATAGACTTCGCCGAAAATCTTCATCCTTGATGGATAGAGGTTTTCCGAGTTCTGAGTTCTCTCTCTCTCTCTCTCCTCTCTCTCTCTCTCTCTCTTCTCTCTCTCTCTCTCTCTCACACACACACACACACACACACACACACACACACACACAAATAAATAGTTTGAAGACTTCAGTCAACCAGCAGCAATTAAAGGTGAACATGGATAAGAGTAATGTAGTAGCTTTTAGGAAAAGGGGGGCACTTGTCAGCCAGGGAAAGATGGGTTTAAAATGAAATTGCCATGCCAGTAATTAGTGTCTACACGTATCTTGAAATCTTTTTCTCCACTCGTTAAGCTTTGTGACCGTTTGCAGAGATCTTTCTGGAAAAGCAAAGAATCGTTTTTTACATATTTTGAACAAGTTATACGTTTTGAATAACAGTTCTCTAGAACTTTTGTAAAGCTTTTCGACACTTACATACAGCCGATTACTTTTATGGCTCAGAGTTGTGGGGACTGGACAGAAAAGTAAGCATGCATTGCGAATCAATCCATTTATTTGGCCTTAAAAGGTTTTTAGGAGTGGATATGAAAACTCCAAATGACTTACTGTATGGAGAGACAAACAGGTACCCAGTGTACATAAGCAAGTGGGTGCATTCGTTATTGGTTCAAATCATTAAAAATAAGAATTGATCGACTACCAAGGAAATCTTTCATCATGTTATACGACTTGGACTCAAAAGGGGAAAATAACTGGGTATTAAATATTCGAATATTTCTTTATGAATTTGGTTTTGGTTATTATGGGAATACCAAGGTGTTGGTCAAGAAAATACATTTGTGCAAAGTGTACGCCAGAGATGCATTGACTGTAGACGGCAGGACAGGGAAAGTCACATAAAATCAAGTGAAAGGTATAACATGTATAAAAGGTATACCCTCTGGTCATGTGGTGAAAGCATATCTATAATTTAATTTGGATAAATATTTGTGGTTTCTTGTTACTAAATTTAGATTTGGTATATCTGAAATTAATGCACATGTGTATCGCTTTAACTATACGGTAATGAGTTATTATGTCCGTTGTGTAAGGAGTCTAATGAAGACGAGCTTCATTTTGTTCGAACATATTCTGTTTTGAACGATCATCGTGTGAATAATATTCCCGCGAAACTCTATAGGGATCCATTTTTATTCCGGTGTTGTCTACTTATGGCATTGGAAGATGAAAGAATAGTACGTAAATTAGCATTGCATCTGCATAAAGCCTTTCAGTTAAGAGAAACTGATCTCTCGTAATTTGTATTATAATACGTGCTTGTAATGGAATCTGAATTTTGCTTTAATTCGCATAATGATACCTGCTGAACACTGTAACCGCCCCTGGTACATATGGGGCTTTGGCCATACTGAATAAATTATCTGAATCTGAATCTGAATCTCTCTCTCTCTCTCTCTCTCTCTCTCTCTCTCCCCTGGGGGCGTGAACAGGAGTTTCGCGCGTAAAGTCGCACTCTGTAACCCTCCGTAATATTTCACTGTTTACAGCAAGTTTAGAGAAGTACACCTACCCAGATTTGGTCAGCAAGTTTACGAAGAGCCATGCCATCTGGAGCACTGGACTTTAAGGCCTCTTGTGGCTCTTTTCTGCCCGCATTCCAAGCCTTCATGTATCAACGGGCTTGGAAGAAAGTTTCAATGCGAGTCGCCATACTGCAGCTGAACAGGAGAGTGGACGGTGTCGTGGCAGGTTTGCTCCTGTCGTATTTATTCTGGGGGAGCCTTCTCCTCCGTTGTGGTGACGTTGAAAGCAACCCTGGCCCCAACCCTTCGCAGGGCCGTGACAGCTCCAGGCAGACCCGATTCTCCAGCACTGGGGCGAGCAGTGACAGAGTGAGCCTGGAGAAACCTGTCAACCCTCAGGGAGGCGCCTCTAACCAGCCAGTGAAGGAACCGTCCCTGTCCGACCTCATGACCATGTTCCAGTCGATGGACAGGAAGTTCGACGAGGTAAAGCAGGACAAACGTGTTCTCCGTGAGGGGTATGCGGCCATGCAGGAGGAGCTGAGAGGGCTGAGACGGGAAGTGGACGACCTTCGACAGCAGAACCACGACCTGCAGAGAAGGAACAACGACCTGGCCTCGAGAATAGACAACCTGGAAAGGAAGGCGGACGAGCTGGAGAGGAGGACCAGGCGAAACAACATTCTCTTCTATGGTCTCGCCAGGAAGGAGAATAAGACAAGTGCGCAGTGTGAGGACATTATTAGCGAACTCATCACTGATCAGCTGGAACTCCCTCGCGACGTGGAATTCGATAGAGTCCGTCGTGTCAACTCCAAACCAGATTCCCCGATAATTGCAAGATGTTTTTTTTTTTTGTTTTTTTTTAAACAGAAGATGGACATACTTAGAGTGAAGCGGAAACTCAAGGGAAACCAAAATCTTTGTAGGGGAGGACTTTTCCACAAGAGTGAGAGACATAAGAAGAAAACTGACCCCTCATCTTAAACAGGCAAGAAGTGACGGGAAACGTGCCGCAAGGATCCATGATCATCTCCTAGTGGACGGAACTCGTCACACGTTGGACTCGGGTGATTGTCTAGAGGAAATGAAATAGGGGTTCGGCCGGTCCTGTACTTATTTTTGTTTTTTGTCCGCTGCTGTAGAGGGAACGAACACTGAGTCGACGCCGGTTGCCCTGTCACAGCGCGACAGTGTCAGTGAGTTGGCGCCACGTGAGAATTGTGCGCCCGTATTCTGTGACGAGGTTTCTGTGTCGCCGGTACACGTGAACAGTTCTGTTGGAGATGTGTCGAATGGAAATGTGTGTAGATTGACCTCGTTAGTGATGAATAATGAGTTTGATGATGTTAATGTATGTAATAAAATGAAACCCTTTTCTTTCCTTCATTGGAACATTAATGGACTACTCACAAAAATACATGATCATGATTTTGTTTCATATATTTGTTCCATTGGTTTTGTCTGTTTAGTTGAGACGTTTGTAGAAGATTTTCAGTTGCCTATTTTTAAAGGGTACACGTTGTTTTGTAAACCTGCTGAGTTATGTTCTTTCGTCAAACCCATATGTGTGGAGTCTCATCTTTTTTATGCTTTTGTGTTGGATAAATGCCTTTTCGGCATTGAAAGACACATTATGTATGTTTGTGCTTATATACCACCAGAGAACTCACCATATTATACGCATTTTGATTGTGAAAATAGTGTTTCTTTATTGGAAGATTTTTTATGTGACTGTCTGCTTTATAATAAAGAACATGATATGTACATAGTAATTAATGGAGATTTGAATTGTAGAACCTCAAATATTTCTTGTGACTTACAATCCAACGCGTGTGATTTTGTTGATCAACATTTGAGTGGCCCTTTGAACTTGAACAGAAATTCTGAAGACCGTGTGCTCAATAATTACGGCAAAATGTTACTTAACATGTGAAAAGTTTTAGACCTGTGTATTTTGAATGGTATGTGTCAGGATGACCTTCAAGGTCATTACACGTATATAGCTGATAATGGTAATAGTGTAGCTGATTATTTTTGCTGTCGTATGATTTATATTCAATAGTTTCTGATAACATCAGAATGAATGTGTTGATAGAATTGAATCTGATCATTTGCCTTTGGAATTATACATTCACTTCCCTAAGGATAATGAGGTTTGTGTAAAGGATGATGTTCATATTTTCGAAAAGTTTATATGGGACGAAACCCAAAGCAATGTGTTTAGAGACAACATCTGTTCAAACGACATGCAAAGTCAGATTGAAATGGCGATCAGTTTAATAGATATAGATACCAACGAAGCACTTGAGGTTTTTAATCATTGTATAAAAGATGCAGCAGACTTTATGAAGAAAGAAATACACATTGGTAAGTGCGTGAAAGATGACGACTGGTATGATAAAGAAAGTCGTGCTGAAAAGAAAACTGTACGCAATTTGTTGAAGAAATTTAAGCGTACTTTGTCTCTACCTGATCGCATTTCTTTATGTATAGCAAGACGTGAATATAAACATTTGTTAAAGAGAAAAGAGAAGCAATTCAATGAAACTCTATTAACTGACTTATTACGACCAGTAAATAATCAAAAAGAATTCTGGGAATCTGTGCATAAAATATCTACAACAAGAAGGCAGATTTCGAATGACATTAGCATAAACGATTGGTACGCACACTTTAAAGAATTGTTAGAAAGAAAAGACACGTTTGATAATGTTCTCCCTGAGAAAGTAATAGTAACCAAAATGCTTATGATGCTGTAACTAATGATGATGTATATGACAATGATGATGATGAAGAAGAAGAAGAAGAAGAAGAAGAAAAAAAAAAAACGATGGTGACGGCGAAAATAATTTGAATCAACCTATCTCAGTAGAAGAAATTTTGATTGCGCTAAAAACACCGAAAAGTCGCAAGGCTGCCGGTCCGGATAAAATCATAGGGGAATTTATTAAAAATGCCTGCAAATCAAATTTGGTAATGGAATTTTTGGTAAATTTTTAAAATTCTCTTTTTGATAGAGGAATGTATCCTGAGAGTTGGTCCGAGTCAATTGTTGTGCCACTATATAAAAAGGGCAATGTTACCAATCCAAACAACTATAGAGGAATCTCGTTGTGCAATGTTTGCAGCAAACTGTATAGTGCAATTATTAATAAAAGACTTCAAGTGTGGGTTGAGGACAATAACATTACAGGTGAGTTTCAAGCTGGGTTTAAACAAAATCGTTCCACCATAGACCATATATTCACGTTGTTGGCTTTCATTCAAAAACAATTTTGTCTGAATCGTAAGCTGTATGTTGCTTTCATCGATTTTGAGAAAGCGTCGGACTCTATTAATAGAACCATACTTTGGCCTATTTTGTTAAAAAACGGTATTCATGGAAAGATGTATAAATGCATTATGAGTATGTATGACTGTGTAAAGGCAAAGGTACGATGTGGTGCTGCTTTAACTGATTATATTAATTGTACCTCAGGTGTTAAGCAGGGTGATGTATGCAGCCCAGTTTTGTTTTCTTTAGTCATTAATGAGCTGACTTTGGAGGTGATAAACTCTGGAAGACATGGTGCCCACTTTGTAAATGATGTATGGAAATACTCATTCTACTTCTTGCCGACGACGTTGCATTAATGTCTGAGACAGTAATAGGCCTCCAAACTCAATTAAACAGATTGCAAAGGGCAGCTAATTCACTCCAGCTGAGAGTCAATTTAAGTAAAAGTAATATAATCGTTTTCAGAAAAGGGGGTTACCTTTCCTCTCGTGAAAAAATGGACATATGATGAGGCAAATATGCCTTTTGTAAATGTATATAAATATTTTGGTGTATATTTTTCTACGCGATTAAGTTTCACTTTCGCATGTAAAGATATTGCTTGCAGAGCAAAAAAATGCATTGTTATGCTTTATGAAGAAGTTGCCGAAGCTGAATAATGAAATCTCTTGCTTTAAAAAAAAAATTGTTTGATGCTCAAATCCTGCCTATGCTACAATGAACTGTGGGGTCTTGATGCTGCCGCGAAAAGGTTCATTTATTTGCTTTGAAAAAGTTCTTGGATGTATCGCCACAAACCCCAAATGATCTTGTGTCTGGAGAGACTAACAGATATCCCATATCTAAGCACTTCACTGTTAAATGTAGCAAATACTGGCTCAAATTAACTCAGATGGCTGAACGTAGATTACCCATTAAAGCTTCTAAAATGCTAGTAGAACTAGATAATAGAGACAAGATTAACTGGGTGTCACGTGTTAAAATGAAATTATATGAATATGGTTTCGGGCACGTATGGCTTAACCAAGGTGTCGGAGATATGAACAGTTTCGTTCGTACCTTCAAAGGAAGACTAATTGACTGTAGGTGGCAAGACTGGAATTTTCATGTTCAAAACAGTGACAGGCTTAGTTTTTATAGAACATTCAGTATTAAGCATTCTCTCCCAACGTATATGTCAATGACTATGGACAGGTACTTGAAGTCTGTGATGACAAAACTTAGAGTGTTTCTGATATTCTTGTTCATCATTTCCGTTATAGACAAGTAAATGCCTCTGATCTGTTGTGTCCATTATGTCGACAGTCAAGAGAAGACGGAGTGCATTTTGCATTAACTTGTCCAGAGTTACAAGACATAAGAGAAAAGTTTATTCCCCAAAAATTTTATACAAGACCTTGCTTATTCAAGCTTATTTTGTAAATGTCATCTGCAAATGAAAACACTATAAAACAGTTCGCAGTATTTTTATTCAAAGCTTTTTAAACGGAGAAGCATTTGTGCATTGTAATCATTATTATTAGTTTCACAATGCGACTTTGTTATGTTTCATGTACATTCCCCTTCTGAGGGGCCAAGGCCTGTAAGAATAAAAAAACATCTGAATCTGAATCTTAATCTGAATATCTCTCTGTCTCTCTCTCTGTCTCTCTCTGTCTCTGTCTCTCTCTGTCTCTGTCTCTCTCTCTCTCGCTCTCTCTCTCTCTCTGTCTCTGTCTCTGCTTCTCTCTCTCTCTCTCTCTCTCTCTCTCTCTCTCTCTCTCTCTCTCTCTTGTGTGTCTCTCCGAGGACAGAGGACAGATGGAAAGAATGGGCTCTGCCTAAAATCTTGATCCTTGATCGAATGAAGGTTTTCGGAGTTCGGAGTTCTAATCTCTCTCTCTCTCTCTCTCTCTCTCTCTCTCTCTCTCTCTCTCTCTCTCTCTCTCTCTCTGTCTCTCTCTCTGTTACCTCCACACACACACACACGCACACACGCACGCATGCACACACACACACGCATGCACACACACACACACACACACACACACACACACACATACACACACACACACGCACGCAGCACGCACGCACGCACGCACGCACACACGCACGCACGCACGCACAAAGGAGAGAGAGACGGACAGACAGAGACAGAGAAAGAAGAGAGATGGGTGGAGAAAGAGAGAGAGTGTGAGAGAGAGAGATGTAGAAAAAGAGAAAGAGAGAGAGGGGGACAAAGAGAGAGAGAGAGAGAGAGAGAGAGAGAGACAGTGGTGAGTGTGTGTGTGTGTGTGTGTGTGTGTGTGTGTGTGTGTGCGCGCGCGCGGCACACACACACACAGAAGGAGAGAATCAGATTCAGATTCAGATTCAGATCTTTATTCTGTTAGGCCAGAGCCCCTCAGAAGGGGAATACAATATTTGAGATAATATTCTAATATCAATGCAACATATAAAACAAACAAAAACAAATCCACTACATTCACATTCTTACAAGTTTCAAGCCTGCGATCCATCAATGATTATACTGCTTATTGTTTTACACTTAAACAAATATATGTAAACATGTTAAACGAATTCAAGCATTTACTGATATAAAAGAACCTAGGCTGTAAGAAACTTTCGTATCATAAATGCTTGTACAAAAACAGAGCAAACTGCTTTACAAGTTTTTCATTTCTTGAAGTCATTAGCATAATCAGCTTGAAGATACATGGTTGTCTATAGTATTTTTCTGGAATAAACTCTTGCCTAATATAATAAAGTTCCTGGCACGAGAATACAAAATTTACTTCATTATCAAAAGCCTCGTGACATACTGGGCAAAGGAGATGATCATCACTGAGTTCTCTATAACGATTGAAATGACTACTTATTTCTGTGATACCAAATCTGAATTTTGTTAAGATGTATCTCAAATGTTTGTCTAAGTTTATAGACAAATACACTGGCAATCTATGCTCTGCGTTTAACATACGATAGATATCATATCTGTCACTTTCCTGAACATGAGAATGCCAGCTTTGCCATCGACAATCTATTAATCTCTGACGAAATTCACGGATAAAACCGCGCATGTCCCCAACACCCTGACTTTCCCATACAAAACCAAATCCATACTCATACAATTTTAATCTTACCCGCGAAGCCCAGTTTGTCTTGCCTTTGGCATCAAACTTAACTAACATAATGTAAGCTCCATGGGGTAATCTGTGTGATTGCATTCTTGTTAACTTAAACCAATAACGAATAAAACTGACTATAGAAACTAAATATATAGGATACCTATTTGTCTCCCCGTAGACTAAATCATTAGGCGTATATATAGACACTCCCAAAAACTTCTTCAGTGCGTATGAATATAGCTTCTCCACCTCATAAGCAGAGCTACTAATACCCCACAGTTCAGCATCATATTGCACAATTGGTTGGATTTGAGAATCAAACAATTTTAAAAATAGTGCTAAAGAATTGTTGTTCAATATTGTCAGTTTTTTCATGACACACAATAAGGCGTATTTAGCTCTGCTCACAGGATCTTTACAAGCAAATGTAAAGCTCAAACGTGTTGAAAAGAATATACCCAAATAATTGTAAACATTTACTCCTGGCATATTTCCGTTATATCTCCATCTTTCCCTAGCAGTAAGATAACCTCCTTTTCTAAAGGCTATTATATTGCTTTTTGTCATGTTTTCATTTAATTGAAGTTATACAGCAGCTCTTGCTAGACTGTTCAGCTGTGTTTGCAGACTGTCAGCTCCCGTGCCAGCCGTTATCACAGATACGTAACCATAGGTACGTCGCCGGCGAACCTTTCAGTTAGATCTAGAATTACATCGGTCTTTCGTCTATTTTTTTCTTGTTATGATCAGTATAGAGTAATACTCTTAGAGCTATTTGGATCTAATTTGTATGTACTGTGGAGTCTAGTCTTTTAGATAGGCTAATCTATAATTTGAGCCTAACACTGAATCAGTAATCGAGATTTAGTTTTATTAATTGTAGCCTTGTAAAATTAGTACTCACTGGCTGTGTTTGTGTATGCTGCAGTAAGATATGAGCTTGAACTAATCTGTGTGATTATGAATAGGTGAAATGTGTGTGTGTAGTTGAATCTGTGTGAGTGTGGAAGAATCACCCAAAAGAAAAGGTGATCATTATGTTTATTGTCTCTAGATGGGGATCTTGAGAATTAGCGAGCCTGACATATGATTCAAAACGGTCAGTTGGAGTTTTGGCAGTGAAGGGTTAGAAAGTTTTCTCCTTTGCTGCGGATTTAAGTGTGATTCGGTCACAAAGCTTGAAATTAGCCGTGTGTGGCAAATTGCCCGTGCTGATTTACTGTCCATGTTTCCGTGTGATTGCAGAATAATCAAGAAAAGGTGCCTGAAATCTCTGTGAAGTGATGTGATAGTGTGTGCGAAAAGTTTCTCCTTTGCTGCGGATTTAAGTGTGATTCGGTCACAAAGCTCGAAATTAGCCGTGTGTGGCAAATTGCCTGTGCTGATTTACTGTCCATATTTCCGTGTGATTGCAGAATAATCGGGAGAAGGTGCCTGAAATCTCAGTGAAGTGCGAAAAATTCGTACGTAATGTGACGTCGGATAACACCTTGATTCAACAGCTTTTGCCAGTCAACTGTGTTTATCCTTCAATGTCCAGCAAACCAGACACTGTGATAGGGTTTCAGTGTAGTGACTGGATATCATCACATCCGGATTTTCTGGTGTGATTGTCTTGAGGAATGGTTTCCTGTTGGGTTTTTTATTTATTTATTTATTTTGTTTGTTCTTCTTCTGGAAGAAATATCTCTTCGGAGGGGTGACAGCTGCGGAGAGGACATCGAAGGAGTGGGAAGGGCGTCGGCGGAGCAGTGGAATTAACCATCGTTCAAGTGTCAGCAGTGCCATAGTGTGCGCTGGAAGGTAGAGTTAAAATACGCACGTGCCTAAACTAACTCCCGGGGAGTTACTTTCGATCAAGAAATGTTGATCCAGATTGACTCCCGGGGAGTTAAAAAATAGAAGGGGGGGGGGGGGGGGGTCATTCTGGCCTTATGCCAGGACTGCCCCCCCCCCCCTCCCCCACACACACACACACACACTGCAGAGGGACACTTGACACAAGACACTTGAAAACTTTACTTGACAAGGATAAAGATCTTAGGCTAACATAAAAGCCTGTTAATCCAATCTGTCTTTGATAAACACTAATAATAGTAAACAAAGCTGACTAGAAGCATGCAAAGAGAGAGAGAGAGAGAGAGAGAGAGAGAGAGAGAGAGACGCTTGACGCGCGTTTAACGCCGCGCCATTTATTGTGAGGCCAAAGGTCTGTACACAAAGAGTTCGCAGCGTCAAATTTTCGATTTTTCCAAAGAAAACAGTGTGAAATGAAATGAAACAAAGTTCTCGTTCGCTTGCATAAATTCAATCTCAGTGAAGAGACGCCAGCCTCAGAGTCGGGGATTCCCGATTCTCTCGCTATGAAGGCCTTCTTTTCGGAGATCGGTTTTTTTTGGGGTTTTTTTCTCTCCAAAACTCGAGTTAGGGTTAGGGTTAGGATGGGGTTAGGGTAGGGTTTAAATAATGTAGTGACTTCATTGTAATCAAGAACATACCGAAAAACCATCCCTAGAATTTACGTCAGTAATACATATTATAGATATTCACAAAACATACTAGTTAATCGAGACAATATTTCCTAGGGTTGATAGGCAACACTATTGTATACCAACATATATATCCTCGAACCTTTGTAATACTAGTCACTCAGGTAAAATTAAGAACAGGCCTATAACATTTCCTCTATTAATATACCTTTCAGGTAAAATTAAGAACAGGCCTATAACATTTCCTCTATTAATATACCTTTCCTAACTGGTTGTATGACTATAGGCTGGGCTATTCTTAAAGACACAATACACTAGATAGGCTACTCCTCGACATGCCATCTGTGCTCCGACGTCTCTTGTTGCTGTGCGGCCGCCCGCCCGCGTCCCGCGTCCCCGCCCCTCCCCCCCCCCCCCCCCCATCACAGCGGGAGCGTAAGAGAGGAGAGGGAGGGGGGAGGGGGAGGGGGGGGGGAGGGGGAGACCGCGAGCCGCACGGGGCGCTCCGGCCGGACACACAAGCTCGCACCCAAAGCCCTGAACACGTAACTTGCATGCCAACATCTTATATCTGTCAGCACATGTCAAACATTCGGTATTGTGCAAGATTACCGAGACGCATATAAACACAGCGAAAACATAGACCTTCTTGTGATTATTTGTTATATGTTTTCCATGTTCTGGGTCGCCCCAGGCCGCGTGCGGAACGCTCTCTTGCTTTCGCACAGAGGACGTGCCACATTCAGCGTAAGGCCGACCACGACCTTTGCTTCTTTCTGTAGATAGTAACCTAGTTTCGGTTTTGGCTTATTCTTTGTTATGCTCGTGCATATATGTACTTTATTATTTTACTTACTATCTTTAAGTGCCTATTTCTATTATTGTATATACATTGGTCTATGTTTTCCTGTTTTCTAATCCATGTCTGCTTATACATATATACATGTTATACATATTCATCCAACATACATCTCTACATTACTTCCATCCTTCTATTATCATGATCCCACCTTCCCGTCGTCATGCACTTGTATAGAGTACATATGCATAAACTTCATCCTTTTTCAGATATTTCACGTATGTACATTTGTCCAATCTTTCTCAGTTCTTAGTTATTCCAGTCTCTCTTTCATAGATAGATTATCATTTTCCCCTCGTTCTTTTACACAAATTCTATCATTCTTCTTCCAGTTCCATCTTCCATTCTCGTCTGTATCATGATTATATTTTGTTTCTCTAATCTTACGATATGTTTAGGTAACATTGCCAGCCCTCTTGGTATTTTATTTTCTTATAATAGATTTTCTTTGGCTTTGAGTGCATAAAAGACATACATTGCGATATCGCGTGTGATATCTATGTTATCATTTTGTAGTAAATTTTCTGGTCTAATTGTATTCAAGTTTCTAAAATGTTTAGATATGTATTTCTTTCTTAATTGTCTGTAGTTTGGACAGATTGTTAGGAAATGTATTTCTGTTTCTTCCACTGGACAGAAGGGGCATGTTGTGATCACTAAATTGTCTATATACTTCTTGTTAGGATGCAATTCATTTATTCCTAGCCTCATTCTTGTCAATGCTTTCCTGAACTTTGCTATATTGATTTCGTGTAAGTATTCTTCTGTTTGGTGCATAGTTTTAAACGAATAATATGTTGTAAATCGTTCGCTGTTTGCAATTTTGTCATGCCATGTTTGTTTAAAACAATCTATCATTCTTTGCTTTAACTCATTAATGAACCTGTGTTCATTTCTTGCCCCCTCATTATTCCATACTTCTGAAAACCCATAACTGTCTAAACATCTTTTTATTCCTAGAGCCCAATTTTGTGGTTTGTTTACTTCTGTTTTTTCCCTCTCATATGCTTGCTTCGGTATCCTGTCCGGTGTCATTTTTACTAGTCTTAGCCAATATCTAATTGTCTTTATTGTACTATCTATGTATATTGGGTATCTACCTAACTCTTCATATACTAAGTAGTTCGGTGTTTTCTTTCCTACCCCTAGGCATTTTTTTACTTGCGAGTAAATGTACATTTTCTGCTGCTGAATAGGTAATTAGTCCCCATACTTCTGCTGCATATAGAAGTAATGGTTTAACCTGTGAATCGAAAAGTTTGAAATAGATTTTCATGTCTATATGCCCTAAGCTATCCGTCGTTTTCATTATCTCTATCATCTTTCCTTTCGCGCTGCCTGCATATTCTGAGAGTGAGATATCAACAGAAAGTTTAGTTGTTAATGTATAACCTAGGTATTCATAGCTGTTAACAACTTCAATTTCTTTTCCTTTATAATACCATTTTTCCAGTTTGCCTAGGTATCTTCCTTTTCTAAATACCATGATTTTTGTTTTATGCAGATTCACTGTTAACCCTATGTGATCAGAAGTTTCTTGCAGGTTTTTAATTTGGTTCTGTAGTCCAGCTGGTGTCCGTGATATTAGTGCTATATCATCCGCAAATAGCAATAAGAATAATTCCTCGGTTCCTGATAAAAATTGATATCCGTGTCTTCCTCTCATTGTTACCTTCTCAGCTACTTCTGCTATTAGTAAAGAGAAAATCAAGGGAGATAATAGGCATCCCTGTTTCACTCCAAGTGGGTAGTCAAAAAATTCTGTTAATTCTGTCCCATGTCTCACACATGCTTGTACTGTTCTATATATACCTTTCAACATATTTAGCATTTTAGTAGAAATTTTGTGTTTCTGTAATATTTTCCATAATTACATCTCTGTTTACTGTATCAAACGCTTTTTGATAATCGATAAATGCAACATATAGTTTACTTCTTCTTCTACCATATAGGCAGTTACTAATCATTGATACAAGTGTGAAAATGAGGTCTATGGTTGAGTAATTTTCTCTGAATCCTGCTTGTTCTTTACTTATTTTATTTTCTTCCTCTGCCCAGTTGTATGATCTTCTGTTTATTATGGCTGTAAATATTTTACTGATAATGCATAGTAGGGAGATTCCTCTGTAATTTCCTGGGTTTTGTTTGTTACCTTTCTTGAACAAAGGTACTATGACAGCTTTTGTCCGTTCCCTGGGGAAATAACTATCTTGGTATCAGTTATTGAATAATTTTGTCAGGAATGGAGTTTTTTATATTTTGCTCTATTGTCTTTAAAAATTCGGGTGGTATTTCATCTATACCAGGTGATTTGCCCTTTTTCAATTTTTTTTTATTGCTAGGCTTACTTCGTTGTTGGTTATTTCTTCATCTAGTTCTTGTATTTGGATTTTATCTTCATCTTCCTCTACATTTTGTTGTAGTCTCTTTGTATTGTTTTGTGTTTCAGGTATTTGAGGATTTAGGACGCTTTCAAAATGTTCCTTCCATTGTGTGATGGTTATTGATGGTAGTGTAGTCTTCCTTCTTTTAGTATTTCTTATGATGTTCCAAAAGTTCTGACTATCCTTTTCGTTTTGTATGAGTGTGTCATATATTTGTTTTCTATACTGTTTTTTCTTTTCTCTAATTGTCTCTTGATATATTGTTCTTTTGTTATTATATGCCTCCTTTCTTTCTTCATATAGAGTTAAGTTTTTGCTCTTGTTCGTATGTGTCAGTCTGCTGAGTGCATGTCTAGCTTCTTTCTTTTTGTCTTTACATTCCTTGTCGTACCAACCCTTTGATGTTATATTGTTTCTTCCCGCGCCTGTAGTTGTATACATGTTTTTCCCCGCCTTCTTAAGTAGTGTATTAAATTTCTCTATGCTTGTATCTACGTCAGTGTTTATCTCTTCTGTGATCTGTTCAAGTAATTGCTTGGATCTTTCTGTTTCAATAGCCTGGATATATTCCTGTTGTTTTATTGGATCCCATCTAATTTTCTTTGCTGTCTTTTTCTTGGGTTTATCCACTTGTGGGTCTGGCAACGTACTCTGAAGTTCCATAATGATGGGCATGTGGTGAGATTCAATTCTTTCATCAACAGTACAATTTCTTACATTTTCAATCAATTCAATAGAACACACATAATAGTCAATTGTACTGTTCCCCCTTTCCGAGTAAAACGTATATGCAGAATCAAAGTTCTCAGTACAAAGTCCGTTTAAAGGGGTTAAATTGAATGTTATGCAAAGTTCCATTAACTTTCTGCCAAAACCGTTTATGTATGAGTCCTTTGATCTACGTGAATATACGTCTTGGTCATCATTTGCAATATCATTGTTATCATTGATATTCAAGCCCCATTCTCCTATACGAGCATTGAAATCTCCTCCAATGATGTAGTAAAAATCATTTCATTGTTCTGTTTGCATAAATATATACTGTTCTATTAGTTCTACAGTACATGAATAACCTTTATCAGAGTAAAAACGACTGTCCACTGGATGTACATAAATGTCAAAAAACAGTATATCTTTTTCACACTTTAACAAATCATTCGTTATTTTTATGCATAATACATTTTTTTACATCAGTGTTTATCAGCTGGACATATTCAGACAATTCCTTTTTAACTAAAATGATAATCCCCCCTGAAGGTCTGCCCATTCTAGTAAATTTTACCGCTGGACAGTGTGAGTGTAAACATTCTTGAACTTTTATCTCGAAGTCGAATGATTCTAATGTAAATGTTTCACTTAGACTACACACGTCGAACGACGTGATATATTCTAAGAAGTCTGGATCTGTTAGCTTTTCAAGTAGACCTTCGACATTCCAGCAACCAAAATATAGCTTTCTTGTTTCCCTCGTGCTCTCATCTCACTGTTGTTTTCGTTTTCATCACTATTTCCTTTCACTCTTCTCACATTCTCCACAGACTGTTCTGTATTATTCTCCTTCCTTTTTTGTTGTGTGTGACCCTGGCCTGCCCCTCAGCTATCCTCTTTATCTGACCCTTCTCTCTTGTCTTTTCTTGTTGTTTGGGTACGTGTGTTCGCTGATAGACGTGTGTACTCAGGTTGTTTGTTTGTTAGTTTTGTATTTCCTGTTTGAGGTCTTGATTGTTGTTTTCCTGTAGCGTGTTGTTTTGTTTTAGCTCCACCGTTCGTTTTGTTCTCTTCTTCGTTGTCCGAGCCTATTATGCTTTGTGCTTGCATGGTTTCTTCTATTGTGAGTTGCCTTGTGTTTGTTGATTTGTTGCCTAATGTGGGTGTTTTATCGTCTTTCTTATGCCTATCTTCGATGTGCCTTTGTGTTTTGAACTAGAGTTCTCCTGTTCTTTCCCTGTGTTAGTGTGTCCTTCTTGTCGCGTGCGTGGTGTTGTCATTTTCTGTGCCTCGACCTCTTTGCCTGCCGCGCACGCCGTGTCCGTGTGTGACCCTGACCTCTGTATGTCCCAAATGCTGTCTGGTTGGTTCGTGCTTTTGTCATGCTCACCCGCCGATGTGTGTACCATTGCTTGTTTGCGTATGCTATTGGTGTTTTCGTGACCTGTGTCCGAACTTTGACCTGCATTTGCCTCCGTAGTGTTTTTTGTGTGTGTTTTCCCTGCCTCGCTTTTGCCGAATACACCCTCTTTCTCTCTCTCATTATTTGTTACATTTTCACTTCCTTTTGCACTGGTTAGTCTCTCCTTTCTCCCCTCTTCTTCCTCTCTCACTCCTCTTCCATACTGTTTCTCTGTCATAATCTCTTGTTCCTCCTCCAGTCCTCTTTCTCTCTCTTCATCTGATACGTCTATTCTGCTTAACAATGCATCGAAATCACTTTCACTTTCATTTTCTTCCGCACTTTCATCTCCCCCGTCTTCATTCTCTCCTTCCTCTCCTTTTTTTTCCATTTATCATCATCCATACCTGATTCATCACTCTTCTTCTGTCTGTCTGTCTGTCTGTCTGTCTGTCTCTCTGTCTCTCTCTCTCTCTGTCTCTCTGTCTCTCTCTCTCTCTCTCTCTCTCTCTCTCTCTCTCTCTCTCTCCATTCTGCTCCTTCTTGCTTATTTTTTTGCTTACTTTCCCTTGATTGTTCAAACCGTTGGTTCTCTCTCTCTCTTTCCTCCCATTCCCGTCCTCTTGTCATCCAGTCACCATAACCCCTGAATCCACTTGGGGGAAGGAGAGAGAGAGAGAAGGAGAGAGAGGAGGAGGAGGAGGAGGAGGAGGAGAGAGAGAGAGAGAGAGAGAGAGAGAGAGAGAGAGAGAGAGAGAGAGGGGGGGGGGGGGAGTAAAAGAAAGAAAGAAAAACAGACAGACAGGGAGAGGGGGAGTGGGGGGGAGACACTAGAGACAGAGACACTGAGATGGATAAACAGACAGGCAGACAGAGAGACAAGCAAAGAGAGAGGGATAGAGATAAAGAGAGATAAACAGAAAGACAAGCAAAAAGGCAGACAAGCAAGGAGAGTGAGAGAGTGAGCGAGAGACTGAAAGAAAGTTGGGGGGGGGGGGAGGGGAGAGAGAGAGAGGGAGACAGACAGGCAGACAGACAGAGAGAGGGGGAGGGAGGGAGGGGGTGTATATTAAATGTTTATTTCTCATATCATGACTAACACATAAAACTGAATGTTTTGGGGTGGGGGAGTTAATCTAAAACAGGGGGAGGGGGGGGGGGGGGTGTCATTCTGGCGTGGTTTGTTTTAACTCCCGGGGAGTTGAAATTGGCACGTGCTATTTCTAACTCCCGGGGAGTTAAAAAGTGGAGGGGAGTTAAAATGGATCGTTACACCGGAGTTTGCCCTTAGCCTTAATAAACACTTCTACTTTCTGTTTATAAAACACGAATCTGATTATGATGGGCGAGTCACGTTTGGGGCTTAGTCTATTCACCTTATCGAATTCAGTTTCCTGGGCAAATTACAACTGGTCAGTTATTAACTCTCTTAACACACTTTCACAGTCAGTGTTGGTTTCATTGTCGTTCCTTGGTATACCATAGAAGATCAGATTGTTCCTCTTCGACCTGCTTCCGAGGTCGTCTGTTTTCCGCTCCAGATCCTCGATCTTCTTAGTCAGGTCGTCGTTTTGTCTCCTAGGTCTTCATTCTGTTGCTGCAGTCCGCTGATCTCCCCTCGTAGCCTTCTGAATTCGTCTTGCATCGCCGTACACTCTTCTCGTAGAGTATGGAGCTCTGACTTCAACTCTCCGAAGCGATTGTCCATTCTTGTGCTCATGGACTGCATCATGTCCATGAGGTCAGGCATACTGGGTTCTTTCGTTGTGTCTCTTTGGTTCGCACCTGTGGGATTGCCCGGTCCCTCCATGCTGGTCCTGGTACCACTGTTCAGGCGAGCCTGTCTCGTGCTACCTTTACCCTGAGTTGTTGGTCCCGGGTTACTCTCCACATCTCCACACTGAAGAAGAAGACTGCCCCAGAAGAAATACGTGCGGACCAGTTCTATCATTACACCGTCCGTTCTCCTCTTCAGTTTCAGAATGGCGGCACGCATGGCTAATTTCTGCTTTGCTCGCTTCAACATAAACAACTGGAACACTGCGATGAAACAGCCACAAACTACCCTAAATTCCAGTGCTGCAGACGGCATGGTTCCTTGCAAAGCAGTAGACAACTTTCAGTCCATAAATCACAGTGTGGTCGTCTTAATTATCTATTAATTGCAGGAGACAAACCACAGTGACCTCACGCGAATACAACAGTTCACGACCCAGAGAGAGAGAGAGAGAGAGAGAGAGGAGAGAGAGAGAGAGAGAGAGAGAGAGGCATCAGTATTGGAATCGGAATCAGAATCAACTTTAATTGGGAATAAAAAAAAAAAAAACGTGACATATAAGACAGGAACAAAGGTACGTTCAAAATGAGGAACTTATTTATCTTGTTTGCAACTCTTACTGCAGGGATAGTGCACAAATTCTTCAAATTTACTTACGAAATGATCTTTAACCTGACTTGATATAATCACAGTTATGTGATGTTTTTCCTTGAATTTCCCAAATCAATGTTAATTCAATTTCTTTGTATTTAACTTTTATTCCAAATCCTTTTCTACATAACCTTTTAACGTTTTGGATTATGACAAGACATTCTGAATTTGTATAATGACTTTCTCATTGAAACTTAAATATTGATACAGTAGATGACTTCAATAATTCTCGGTAAGTTTATTACGAAATTGTGGTATTCGTTAATTTGTAGATTTCGTTTTCTTGCAGAATAAACGTATTCGTGTTGTAGTTTATTTGGGACGACATAGCACAGTTTATAAACGTTGAATGTTGATTGAGTTTCCCATATGTCTTGCCAAGATTTCTTGATAACTTTTTGTCAAATGGCATCAAGTAGGCTAGTTAGTTACTTTTCTAATCATTTCATTGCATAAAAAAAAAAAAAAGAAAAGAGTCTACTGGGTGGTTACGTTTCTACTCATTTCATTGCATAAAAGTTTGACAAAAGATCTTCACTCGATTTTCTACATGAAACCAAAACCTGATTTGTTGGCATATCATTTTCCAGTTGAGAGGGTTTTAATCCACCTCTCCAAGCAGGGCCTGTTTGACAAATCGCAAATGCGTGCATTTATTGTATCACTTGTTTAAAAACAGTGATTGAAAATCGTTTTAAAGTCGAAGTTGTCATCTATATTGTCACAAAAAAGGAAACCAAATGTCTACACCATATACAGAAATAAGCGAGGCAAGGTTGTCAAATAACATTGAAATAATTCTCATTTTGCTTTTGTTTCTGAACATTCCTTCAGTATATGTGTAGCTTTGTTTCCTTGTTTTCCAAAATGTTCTTTTGCTTCAACATGTTTTCCTGACTTATGAAATATCATTCCAAGATATCTGTATTGTTCTGTCATTTGTTCTGTCATTTCTAATATTTTTGTACCGTATCTGAAAAAAAAAATACTCCGGTTCCTGGTTCTTTCTTTTTTTTTTTTTTTTTCAGAACAGAACTACTTTTGTGTTCTCACTGTTAGTAGGTATGTCCACTCTTGACAATATCGATTAACTTGTTGTGTTCTCAGTGTTAGTAGGTATGTCCACTCTTGACAATATCGATGTAACTTGTTTTGTTTTCGCTGAAGGCCATACATAGTTATGGAGAGAAGTACAAAGTCGCCTGCATACAGCAGAGAGGATTGGTTTTTTTTCCTGATAAAATGGTTTATTTTTGCTGAATTAATACCTAGAAACATTTAAATAATATCGTACATTAATACATGGAATCGTAAAGGTCATCTTATTTTTTTCCCTGTACAAACACTTCCTTGTATAGTATTAAAGGTAAATATCTGTTTCGGGTACATGTGCCTACTTTTGTATATTGATGCCTTTCTTAAGCATTAAACGTTTACATCAGATGCCTGTCCTCTACAATTTTGCCAGGAAAACTGCACGCAGTACGTTGTTGAAAGCCTTTTAAACGTAAACATACTACGCAATAGTCTTTTCTACCATAATCGCAATGTAAATAAACTCCACTATTTCCTTCAACACATAGATATGGCTTGTCAGTCAACACTGTTTTCCAGCACCACTTTGTTCCTGTAATCATAGATTATTTGATTCTACGTGAGAGAACTTAATCGTTTATCGCTTATTAATTACTTGACATAGTAAATTGCTTAAGCAACAGTTCATCATTTCTCTGTAATTACTTGTGTTTGATTTATTGTCTTCCTCACATACAGGAATTGTTATGCCTTTCATACGTACTGTAATTGTTATGTCTTCCTCACGTACTGTAATTGTTATGTCTTCCTCACGTACTGTAATTGTTATGCCTTCCTCACGTACTGTAATTGTTATGTCTTCCTCACGTACTGTAATGTTATGTCTTCCTCACGTACTGTAATTGTTATGTCTTCCTCACGTACTGCAATTGTTTTGTCTTCCTCACGTACTGTAATTGTTATGCCTTCCTCACGTACTGTAATTGTTATGTCTTCCTCACGTACTGTAATTGTTATGCCTTCCTCACGTACTGCAATTGTTTTGTCTTCCTTATGTACTGGAATTGTTATGCCTTTCTTTAATAACTCTACCTGGCCTCCGGTTTTCAAGAAATGATTCAATGTAAATTTGATTGCATGTTGCTATTCCGGTAGATGTGTGTGTGTGTGTGTGTGTGTGTGTGTGTGTGTGTGTGTGTGTGTGTGTGTGTGTGGGTGTGCGGTGTGGATGTGTGTTGTGTGTGTGTGTGTGTGTGTGTGTGTGTGTGTGTGTGTGTGTGTGTGTGTGCTGTTTACAGTTTTATGTGCTTATTCTCTCAAACATTCTGACTTTTCTTCCTGGGCTATCACTAGTTTCATGGTCCTATCGGTGGATGACATCTGTGTCCGAGACATGGCTGACCCTAGGACATTTTTCAGTCTGCTGCTGGCAGCTTCTGCTTTCTACCGTGTCTCCAGAGAGAGAGAGAGAGAGAGAGAGAGGAGAGAGAGAGAGAGAGAGAGAGAGAGAGAGAGAGAGAGGCGGGGGGGGGATGGATGGGGGGCTGGAGGGAAGAGAAAACAAACGCACTCCACACACACACACACACACACACACACACACACACACACACACACACACACACACACACGCAACACACACACACACACACACACACACACACACACACACACACACACACACACACTCTCTCTCTCTCTGTCTCTCTCTCTCTGTGCAGTAGATGGAAACTCGTCCGTTTGCTTCTCCCGTGCCATGGAGAACCATCTGTGGCACGGTTTGTCACTACTATATTATATATCATATATGTCATCCTGAATCCCCAGAGAACCCCTCCACATGCAGGTATTGAACACAGTGCCACTGATGGTGAAAGCGGAAACCACTGTGTGTGTGTGTGTGTGTGTGTTGTTGTGTGTGTGTGTGTGTGTGTGTAGAGAGAGAGAGAGGGAGAGAGAGACTTTGTGTGTGTGTGACTGTGCGCAAGCGCGTTTATGTGCGTGTGTGTGCGTGCGTGCGTGCGTATATATATATATATAATATATATATATATATATATATGTGTGTGTGTGTGTGTGTGTGTGTGTGTGTGTGTGTGTGTGTGTTGAGGGAGAGGGAAGAGAGGGGTGTGTGTGTGCTGGAAATGGCGAGGACGGCAGGTTTCTTTATTTTGAAATGTGTGCAGTTCCTAA
>CM065740.1:12068316-12078316 GCA_033310375.1 Conus canariensis | reverse complement strand
GTGTGTGTGTGTGTGTGTGTGTGTGTGTGTGTGTGTGTGTGTGCGTGCGAACCGGATCGCCAAAATTGAAAACGAGTGCGTAAAAAATTCGTCTTTTCCAGTTCCGAACGTCACACTTTAGCTTCGAACCGCGTGTGTCCCGGACTGTTGTATTCTCCCTGAAAGTGTTGCGGACTGTTCAATTCTCCCTGAAAGTGTTCCGGACTGTTATATTCTCCCTGAAAGTGTTGCGGACTGTTGAATTCTCCCTGAAAGTGTTGCGGACTGTTGAATTCTCCCTGAAAGTGTTCCGGACTGTTGTATTCTCCCTGAAAGTGTTGCGGACTGTTGAATTCTCCCTGAAAGTGTTCCGGACTGTTGAATTCTCCCTGAAAGTGTTCCAGACTGTTGTATTCTCCCTGAAAGTGTTGCGGACTGTTCAATTCTCCCTGAAAGTGTTCCGGACTGTTGTATTTTCCCTGAAAGTGTTCCGGACTGTTGTATTTTCCCTGAAAGTGTTGCGGACTGTTGAATTCTCCCTGAAAGTGTTGCGGACTGTTGAATTCTACCTGAAAGTGTTGCGGACTGTTCAATTCTCCCTGAAAGTGTTGCGGACTGTTGTATTCTCCCTGAAAGTGTTCCGGACTGTTGAATTCTCCCTGAAAGTGTTGCGGACTGTTGAATGCTCCCTGAAAGTGTTGCGGACTGTTGATTTACCTGAAAGTGTTGCGGACTGTTGAATTCTCCCTGAAAGTGTTGCGGACTGTTTATTCTCCCTGAAAGTGTTGCGGACTGTTGAATTTTCCCTGAAAGTGTTGCGGACTGTTGAATCTCCCTGATAAGTGTTGCCGGACTGTTGATATTTCCCTGAAAGTGTTCAGATTGTTGTAATTCCCTGAAAGTGTTGCGGACTGTTAATTCTCCCTGAAAGTGTTGCGGACTGTTGTATTCTTCTGAAAGTGTTGCGGACTGTTGAAATTCTCCCTGAAAGTGTTGCGGACTGTTGTAATTCATCCCTGAAAGTGTTCCGGATTGTTCTTTTCTCATTGAAAGTGTTCCCGGATTTGTTGAATTCTCCCTGAAAGTGTTGCGGCTGTTGTATTCTCTCTGAAAGTGTTGCGGACTGTTGTAATTCTCCTGAAAGTGTTCGACTGTTGTATTATCCCTGAAAGTTGGATGCCAGATTGGTTGTTGTTCTCCCTGAAAGTGTTGCGGGACTGTTGATTGCTCCCTGAAAGTGTTCCGGACTGTTGTATTCTCCTGAAAGTGTTTCAGACTGTTGTATTCTCCCTGAAAGTGTGCAGATTGTGTGTTCTCCCTGAAAGTGTTTCGGACTGTATATGTCTCCCTGAAAGTGTTGCGGACTGTTGAATTCTCCCTGAAAGTGTTGCAGACTGTTGATTCTCCCTGAAAGTGTCGCAGACTGTTGTATTCTCTGAAAGTGTTCGGACTGTTATATTCTCCCTGAAAGTGTTGCGGACTGTTGAATTCTCCCTGAAAGTGTTGCGGACTGTTGAATTCTCCCTGAAAGTGTTCCGGACTGTTGTATTCTCCCTGAAAGTGTTGCGGACTGTTGAATTCTCCCTGAAAGTGTTCCGGACTGTTGATTTCCCTGAAAGTGTTCCAGGACTGTTGTATTCTCCCTGAAAGTGTTGCGGACTGTTGAATTCTCCCTGAAAGTGTTCGGACTGTTGAATTTTCCCTGAAAGTGTTCCGGACTGTTGATTCTCCCTGAAAGTGTTGCGGACTGTTGTATTCTCCCTGAAAGTGTTGCGGACTGTTGAATTCTCCCTGAAAGTGTTGCGGACTGTTGAATGTCTCCTGATAGTGTTCCGGACTGTTGTATTTTCCCTGAAAGTGTTGCGGACTGTTGAATTCTCCCTGAAAGTGTTGCGGACTGTTCAATTCTCCCTGAAAGTGTTGCGGACTGTTGTATTTTCCCTGAAAGTGTTCCGGACTGTTGTATTCTCCCTGAAAGTGTTGCGGACTGTTGAATTCTCCCTGAAAGTGTTCCAGATTGTTGTATTTTCCCTGAAAGTGTTGCGGACTGTTGAATTCTCCCTGAAAGTGTTCGGACTGTTGTATTCTCCTGAAAGTGTTGCGATGTTAATTCTCCTGAAAGTGTTCCGGATTGTTGTATTATCCCTGAAAGTGTTCCGGATTGTTGTATTCTCCCTGAAAGTGTTGCGGGCTGTTGTGTTCTCCCTGAAAGTGTTCCGGACAGTTGTATTCTCGCTGAAAGTGTTTCAGACTGTTGTATTCTCCCTGAAAGTGATGCAGATTGGTGTGTTCTCCCTGAAAGTGTTTCGGACTGTAATATGCTCCCTGAAAGTGTTGCGGACTGTTGAATTCTCCCTGAAAGTGTTTCAGACTGTTGTATTCTCCCTGAAAGTGTCGCAGACTGTTGTATTCTCCCTGAAAGTGTTCCGGACTGTTGTATTCTCCCTGAAAGTGTTCCGGACTGTCGTATTTTCCCTGAAAGTGTTCCAGACTGTTGTATTCTCCCTGAAAGTGTTGCGGACTGTTGTATTCTCCCTGAAAGTGTTGCGGACTGTTGAATTCTCCCTGAAAGTGTTCCGGACTGTTGTATTCTCCCTTAAAGTGTTCCGGACTGTCGTATTTTCCCTGAAAGTGTTCCAGGCTGTTGTATTCTCCCTGAAAGTGTCTGGAGCGGACCTCGATGCTGGTATGTAGACTGTCTGGGGTGGGCTTTCATGGCCGCCTTCTCCTTACTTATTTGCAAAGTGAGGCGATTGCAGGCAGAGATCTAAACAATTCTTAAAAAATATATTTCAAGTACTGTATCCACCAAACATTAACAAACGAATCACAAGACAAAACACGACGCGTTTCGACCTCTTTGGTCTCCTTCAGGCAAGGTAAACGACACTCAGGACAACGAAAATGAAGAACGAGCAATCACCGATCTCATTGAATTCGGCGCAAGATGGGCGTTGAATCTGTAAAGATTTTCCTAATTTAACGGGAGAGGTCTCAGGGGCGTGGTAAAGGGCTGAGCAAGTCGTCCAAATCTCCACCTGTACCGGCGGGGGGCCGGGTGGAAGTCCTGCCACTTCCATTGTATGGAAAAGCCGTTAGATTATAATTTGTGTCGTAATCATTTTGGATGGTTGGGACAGCGCGTCGCAAGGAGAGAAGTCTGTTTCTCGGGGAAAAATACGTGTGTGTTCTGACATAGGAAAAACTTTCTTTCGGACGGTGGAGTGGTGTGAGAGCTCCCTTGCTATGGAACATTCAATGTAACCCTTTTATGTGCAAAAAATGATTGTGAATAACTGAATAAATGAATACTTGAGAATACGAAAAGAAAGACAGAGAGAAATAGAGGAATTTTACTTGGTGTTGTAAATGAGCGGTGTGCTTGTATATTGAAAAGTGTTGTTATTGTTGTTGTTGTTCTAAAGCCCTTAACGGCAGGATTCATTTCGTTTACAGCCAAGGCTGCGGCACTCCGCCATGAACGTAGCCAAAACAGTTTTCCCCGTTATTGTGGTGAAACCCTGCGCGGGAGCCGTTCTCTGTTAATTTTCTGGCATCTACACTCAGCCTGCGGGATTGTTGGTGCCGTAAAGTCTGCACGTTAGGAAGATTCCTGACTGGCACAATGTCTGTGTGGCTGTTGTAAATAATATAATCTTTTCCTTTACCCCTCCCCTCATCCCCTCCTCCTAGCTCTCCCTCACCTTCCCACCTCCCCTTCACCCCCCCCCCCCCCAAAAAAAAAAAATCGTTTCTGTATTGTTTACTCTTTAAAGGTTTCCCCCTGTTGCGGGCACATATGGAGGGCGTCACTGAAACACAAGCGTGTTGTTGCACAAGGAAGCTAAAGACGTTTTTGATCCCTCCTTAACAGTCTAGGATTTGTTAGCGTGAAAGAGCTTGTGATGCATACAGAGTAGAATTGCGGCTATGATTTACTGGTATTATTCCTATGAATATTCTCTGTATACTGCAAACTTCTGTCCATGTCGTTCGTTTGGGTAGGAGGTCTTTATTTCTTTCCCTTCTTTTTTCCATCAAACAGATACATAATAAACTTTACAAATACTCGAACAGTCATCCTGTGACAGTACAAAAAAAGAAACCAGCACACACACACACACACACACACACACACACACACACACACACACACACACACGTACACATGCATGTGCGCGCGCGCGCGCGCGCACACACACACACACACACACACACACACACACACACACACACACAC
Source organism: Conus canariensis (assembly GCA_033310375.1). Classification (NCBI taxonomy): domain Eukaryota; kingdom Metazoa; phylum Mollusca; class Gastropoda; order Neogastropoda; family Conidae; genus Conus; species Conus canariensis. Next base: position 12,074,097 of record CM065740.1, on the reverse strand, counting down.
ACACACACAGAGATAGAGGGAAGAAAAGAGGGAATGAGCCGAGGATAGAATGAGGGGAATGAGAAAAGAGGGAGGGAAGGAGGGAAGGAAATGAGAACACGGAAAATGAGAGAGAGAGAGAGAGAGAGAGAGAGAGAGAGAGAGAGAGAGAGAGAGAGAGAGAGAGAGAGAGAGAGTAGGAATGCATTTGCAAACAGATTGATAACTATTCCTCGAGTGTTAATTTTCGTTTGAAGGATTACAATGGCTCATATGTCTTGTTAGTTTTAAATAGATGGTCCGATGAATGCAAGGCTAGATTTAGAAACAAAGCGTGGCCAAAAAAAATTAGTTTTTGAAACTACGTTTTGCTGCGACCAGAATAATCACAAGCAGATGTGGTAGCGTCTTGTTTGTATCGATTTGGAACAAAAAAAACTATGTTCTTGTAGGATACGTGTCTGCCAATTTCTTTAATGGGATTATCTCTAGCACCACTCCGAACCGTAGAAGCTTATTGTGTGTGTGTGTGTGTGTGTGTGTGTGTGTGTGTGTGTGTGTGTGTGTGTGTGTGTGTGTGTGTGTGTGTGCGTGCCTGCGTGCGTGCGTGCGTGCGTGCGTGCGTGCGTACGTGTGTGTGTGTGTGTGTGTGTGTGTGTGTGTGTGAGAGAGAGAGAGAGAGAGAGAGAGAGAGACAGACAGACAGACAGACAGACAGACAGACAGACAGACAGACGTACACACCGAGACAGAGAGACAAAGACAGAGAGACAAAGACAGAGAGAAAATATCAAAGTAAGTGATATATACAATCGAAGAAAAGGACACACAAGAACAACATCAAATGGCAAATAGACACAGATAATGAAAGAAAGAGGAGCAAATAGAAAAAAGTCACATGAAAAGTAGAAATAATGAAAACAGAAAAGGAAGATGTTAAGGACACAAACAAATAAAACAACAGATGGCATACAGACAAAGATAATGAAAGAGGGGCAAATGGGAAAAAGCCACATGAAAAGTAGAAATTACAAAAACAAAACAAAAAAGGAAGATGGGGGAAAAACCCAGATGATGCCTCAAGAAAATGTTAACAAAATCAGTCGATGAAAAAGAGAACAACACTAATCAGCAAAGAAGGGCGGGCACCGGTATGAGCTCGCCTTCATTGAATGGCACCGGCTGTGGGGTACGAGATGTATTTCAAACTTGGCGAGATGGATGAGTGAGGGGTTAGAGGGAAGGGAATTACAGACTGGGGGAGAGGGGTTGGTAGTCTATACGCGAGTGACTTCGAACCTCACACTTCAAGCAGTTACTGCACTTCGACCATTGGTTCACATTCAATTCACAAAGTCTCTCAGTCTCAGTCTCAGGCCCATAACTACAGAAGTAGTCGTTAGGGAAACTTGAGGACTGCAGACGCAACCTCCCCTCTCCATCTGTCTCTGTCAGCAGCCGCCGGCAGCAGCTCACGTGTATGGAGCCCGGTCCATTCCTTGATGTTCTCATGCCAGTTCTTCCGCTGTCTTCCTCTTCTTCTCCCGCCCTCGATGGTGCCTTGCATGATTGTGTTGGACAGACTGGTGTGTCGAGTGTTGTGCCCAAACCATATCAGCTTGCGTCTCTTCACAGTTGAAAGGAGAGGTTCCTGAGGTCCAGCAAGGTTCTCAGTTCTGCTCCGTACATATTTATTGGTCCTGTGCTCTATCCAGGAGCTTCCTCAGGCATTTGCTCTCGAAAGCCTGGATCTTCCTTTCAGTTTCAGCCGTCAGTGTCCATGCCTCGCAACCATACAGTACAATGGAGACCACCAGGGCTTTGTAGAGTTTGAATTTTGTGGAGAATCGGATGTTACTTTTCCACACTCTGTTCAGTTTGGTCATGGCTGCGGTGGCTGTGCCAATACGAATTCTTATTTCTGCTTTGCAGCTTCCATCCTTTGTCAGGGTTGCTCCTAGATATTTGAAGTTTCCGACATCTTCCAGTTGTTCTCCGCTCATGAAAATAGTGGCATGGTCCATTTTCTCGCTGTTTACCATGGTTCACAAAGTAGACGATAGCAAATAACTACGTACGGGTAACAAATGTGCGAACAGATTTTGGCTTTAGTTTTGATTCATACCATACTATGAGGGCTTAATCAATGGCGAGTTAAAAGAACAGTTAATGATTTTTTCAACAAACAAAGAGATATTTCAGATTGTGATCTTTTGAAAAACATTAAAGGTGTTGCCCAGGCTTTCTCAGTTACCAATGCGTGCTTTTTCAGAGCATATTACGCACGCGTACACACACACACACACACACACACACACACACACACACACACACACACACACACACATACACACACACACACACACACACACACACGGCGCGCGCGCGCACGCACGCACACACACACACACATACACGCACACACGCACGCACGCACGCACGCACACACACACACACACACACACACACACACACACACACACACACACACACACACACACACGTGCGCACGCACGAATGCAACGTAACGCAACACAACACAACACAACGCAGAGAGAGAGAGAGAGAGAGAGAGAGAGAGAGAGAGAGAGACACACACACACACACACACACACACACACACACACACACACAGAGAAAACACACACACACACACACACACACACACACACACACACGCACGCACGCACGCACGCACGCACGCACGCACACACACACACACACACACACACACACACACACACACACACACGTGCGCACGCACGAATGCAACGCAACGCAACACAACACAACACAAACAACAAACGCAGAGAGAGAGAGAGAGAGAGAGAGAGAGAGAGAGAGAGAGAGAGAGGAGAGGGAGAGGGAGACACACACACACACACACACACACACACACACACACACACACACACACACACACACACACACACAACCACCAACATGGACACACACGCAGGTACTTTTGCTTCCAATTATGTATTGATCCACAAATGAAATGTAGAAATGGGTTTCTGATACATGTATTATACTTTTAAGCGAGTTGAACTCACAAAACAAGATGATATGATCAGCAAATCCATTGAACGAACATATGAGCATTTGCTTTCATTTCATACAAGTCCACATAATTCTTGGACGGAATGATGCCCCTTGACACAGTAATGGGCTTTGATAGCAGGCACACAGCACTGTGGCATGGGTCGGACGGCCAGCAGTGACATTCTGTTCAAAGCCTGCTGGATCCCCTGAAGCAGTTAGCCAAGCTTAGCTGTCAGCTTAGCTGTTGCTCTCAAGATATCCCCAATAGCATTCTAAAGATTTTGGGTTGGGAATGAGCATGATACAGATGTCGTGTGCGTGAAGCGACTGTCGTTTAGATCTGGCATTATAGGGACATGCATTGTCCTGCTGGTGATCGGTACTGGATGATTGTTGAAGGCAGAACAAGACACAACCTGGCTGGTCTGCATCTACCCCATGTTCTCTTCCTCCACCAGTAGGGTCAAACCAGATGCGTCTTAAGCTCTTGAGCATTTCCTCAGGTCCTTCATCCAAATATATGGCTTAACTCCTCTCTCAGTATATCCCATCTGGAAATTTTTGGTCTCCTTCTAACAGCAAAATTCTTCAAACACCCCAGGGTGGGATCCGCACGACAAATTTGGAATTCTGTTCCGTACCATATCCTCCAGTCTGCTTCACTCTTTCTGTTCCGTACCATATCCTCCAGTCTGCTTCACTCTTTCTGTTCCGTACCATATCCTCCAGTCTGCTTCACTCTTTCTGTTCCGTACCATATCCTCCAGTCTGCTTCTCTTCACTCTTTCAAAATAGTATGAAAAGCATGTATTTTCTTGCTGCACAATGATAAGAAATGTATCCGCCTTGAACTCTTCTGTCTAATTCTGGGATGTACTCGTACTGTGATTCAGTGCAGAAGAGAAAAATATGATTGCCTGAATATGAGAGCTTGAAAGTACTTATTTGATGGACCATACGGTGTGCATGTTTATTTGGAATGTAAAAGAGACGTTTATACTATTTTATCTTATGCAGAGGTGGTTGAGAAATCTTGTTCTTGAAGAATTTGTTTATACACATTTTCCCTGTACAACTTTATGTGAATCGTAAAGACCTCCGTTTACAATTGAAAATGTATTTCTAAAGAAACAGTCACTTGGAATGTTATTATTAAGCTGTCACTGGTGCAGAAGCATGACTCATCCGTAAATAAAACAGATGGCCGATGTCGGTCGCTCCATCCAAGATGGTTTTGTACAAATTAGAAGCGAGTTTGCTGGTGCTACTGAATGAGAACGGGACGTCGTTTTGGTCGTCAGTTCTATAGACCTCTCAGCCAGTCTTGTACACACTGTCATCACTCCTGCGCTTGGTGAGCACCTGTCGGTTTCCTGCATGGTTCATCAGCTGACAGACATCTGTTTCTCAGTGCTGCTAATGAATGGTATCCCCTAATTCCTTTTTATTGACATTACTAGTTTATCTAATGGCAGTATATTGAACTCATTCTACTTCTTCAGTAAAGTTTCATACTCCTGTCTTGAAATTATAAATTCTTTGGTATCTCTGGCATCTTTTGATCGATAGGTTGTCAATAAACGTCTATCGTTTTTCTTAGTCACTGTACATTCCAAATCAAACCATTCACCACGTGCTTTTGTTCTGTTCGGGACATGTGAATTTCACATAATTGGCACGTTTCTTAATACAGTCGTTAAAGACATCTAACGCTTCATCAATATCAGTGTCAATTAAATCCATTGCAATACTTGATTTTGCACGTATTTCATCATTACAAACGGTATCTCTATATAAATATGTATATGATTTTTCATTCCAAACGTATTTTTTCTGTTTTTAAATCAACATTATTTTTATCCAACTCTATTTTGACATGGAAAGGAAATACGAACAGAAGTAGGTAAGTGGTCAGACTCTATACGTTCCAGAACAGAAAATTCACACAAGGGCAAAAAGGTCATTTAAAAATACGAAATAATGTTTTACGCTGTTTACAGTCAGGTATGTGTGCACAGCAACCGTTAGGTCGCCCTTACACACACTATTCAGGATACACAATTCCATAGCAGTGCACATATTTAAAAGCAATTTACCAAACTTACTCAAATAACAGTCTTCAGAATATCGATTTACACTAACAGGCTGGCTTTTGTATTGTACATTATGGTCAATAACCGCACGGAAAAGTTGAGAAATATTCATGTCCTGCTATTCAAATCACCATTCAGAACGATATAAGCGTCTCTATTTAACAAGCAGTCAACTAAACGGTCTTCAATGAAACTAATCCGATTGTCGACGTTAAAATGGGCATAAAACGGTAATGTTTCTGGTGGAACGTACGAACATACATAGAGAACATCTTTATCAATTCTGAACAATTGTTTCTAAATAAAAAAAAGAAAATAATGTATTGACATAATCAACATTTAACACTCTCACAAGGACGTCACTTCATTTCTTATGAGAGAGATTGTTCCACCCGATCGTCTCCGTTGTTTTGTAAACTTCACAGCTAGCTTGAGAAAAAAAGCTTAAAACCTGGAAAAGAATCTGATATATTCATCCATGAAAGGTTTAGATAAACAAACAAAATTGAATTCACAGAAGAATGAAATAAATCAGGATCACATTTTTTTTCAAAACAAACAATTCACGTTATACGACTAAAAAGAAAAGGGTTTATTTCCATTAATACGCGACTCGTTTTGGACATTCTCGTACGTGCTGTCTGTCACTTGCTCCAACGCATCGTCA
>CM065740.1:12043316-12065816 GCA_033310375.1 Conus canariensis | reverse complement strand
ATGGCTTGTCAACAACTCAACTGTCTTCATAGTAATGACCTTCAAAAGGGATTACGATGGTTCCCTTATGCAGCTAGTGAAGAGTTTTCATATCTGTAATATATTTTCTTAATTTCATGTTCCCAGTTTCTCCATCTTCAACCCCCCCCCCCCCCCCCCCCTCCTTAAGTCCAAATCTTTGACAAGTCATTACTATGAAGACAGTTGAGTTGTTGGCCTGCGCTTGTTTTTTCCCCCACTATTAGATTGTTCGTCTATGTATTTGTCTGACTTTATTCAAGTTTAAAAGGCTGTGCCCGTCTTGAATAAAAGTTACTCTGTGTTAGGTTTTCTTATGGGAGCAAAAATTACCCCACTTGTTTACTGTTTGTTCTTTAAATTTGTTTTGGCATTTTCCCAAGTAGCCTCCAATACTGACATTTGTTAACATTCTATTCAAAGTTGCTTTCACTATACACGTCTGGCTTGGGGTCTTTCTTTTTTATTTTATTTATTTTTTTTAGCTTAGCTTTAGGTTTGTTTTGCTTTTTTTCTGTTTGTTTATTTGTTTTGTTTCATATTGTGTTGCCTCCATTACTGACGGTTTTTTTTTCTTTATTTTTTTTTCTTCTTGATTTCCGTTTCGTTTTCAAAGTTGCCTCCACAAGTGATATCTTTTACAGTCTGTTTTAAAATCACGTCCACCCCCGGCGTTTGTTAAAGTCTTTTTCAGGATTACCGCCAGAACCGACTTCTGTTAAAACTCCCTTTCAAGCAGACGTCCACTATTCCCGATTGCAATTTTTTAAAGACTGCCCCCTGTACTGATGTTTATTTATTTTTTTTCTAAAGTTGCCTCCGAAACTGGCATCTGTTACAGTTATTTTCGTAAAGTTGCCTCCAGTACTGACGTCTGTTAAAGTCTTTTCAAAGTTGCCTGTAGTGTTGACATCTATTAAAGTCTTTTCTCAAATTGTGTCAACAACGAACATATGTAAAACGTCTTAAAAAAATTGTCTTATGCCTGTAAAAGTCCTTTTTTAAAAAAGTTGTCTGCATTCCCGACGTCTGTTTGATTTTTTTCAAACCTGCATTCACTGCCTTTATCTGTTGAAGTCTTTTCCAAATTCGCCTCCAATACTGAGTTTTGGTTTAGCCGTTTCCGCACCGGTTGGCACTACAGACGTTTTAAAATCTGTCGAGGAGTTCTCAAAAGCGTTATTTGTTCTTTTCGCCGTGAAACAGGTTGTGTAGTCGACTTCTACAGAGGTTAGTGCACAGAGATAAGATGTGAGAGAGAAGGGAGGTCGGACGGGGAGACAGACAGACAGACAGACAAGCAGGCGGACTGATGGGCAGACAGACAGACATGCACGCACAGCCAGAGAGAAAGAGAGAGGGAGAGGGGTGGGGGGAGGCTTGAAATATGTCACCGTTTGGCAGAAAGCTGCTGTTGGAAACATACTCCCTGCCGTCAAAAAAGTGTTCAATATTCCCGGAAAGCCCCCTGATGAGCAAAAAGTGGTTCCCTGAATTGCGGGAGAAAAACATCCTGTCAATATGTGCCCAAAATAATGGCCAGCCAAAATATGGTCGCTTGCAAAACTTAATATGCCCCCCCCTGCCCCCCCCCCCCCCCCCCCCCTCCAATCCTACCACCTCCCCTCCGTTCTCTGTTGACGAAGTTTTCAAAGACAAAAAAAAAATCCCAACCTTCACATCCCCTCCTCCACCGAGGAAGATTCTGAAGACAAATGCAGACTCCCTTCCCTTCCTCCCTGCCCTTCACCTCCCTCCTCCTCCACGTTCCAAACTTTCTAAGTTTTCCAATATTCCCTATTTGGAAGTGTCTTCTTCTGACACACATTTTTTCTACCGTGCTCCCAGATCATTTAAACCCTGAGAGAGAGAGAGAGAGAGAGAGAGAGAGAGAGAGAGAGAGGAGAGAGAGAGAGAGAAATGAGAAAGAGAGAGGGACAGATAAGGAAAGGATATATATATATATATGTATATATATATTATGAACAATATAAAAAAAGTCCTTAAAAAATCTGAAGGTGCTCAACCCCTTGGGGAGCAACATCTGTTAAAAAAATATTTTTAAAAAATATTTTTTAAAAATGAAGTATTAAAATCGTTCTCTGATTTTAATACTTCATTTTTTAAAAATATTTTTTAACATATATATATATATATATATATATATATATATATATATATATATTGCACACACAGAGTAAAAATTGAACACAGCACAACAAGTGGATTATTTTCCCAAATATATTTCGACACAACTTTGCCTTCTTCAGCGGGATGACAGCATTCTGACCAAACAACAATCCAACAAGCGAAAACAAATTTGATTAAAACTCACGAAATGACCGTTAAAACTGGCTGGACAAGTGGCACCCTCACTCGTTTCTTCACTCAGTTATACACGTGAAACTCTCCTCTAAAATACACACATTTGTACCTTCCTCTTGCTGACACACACTCAATCATACGCGCGCGCACGCTCACACGCACACACACGCACACACACGCACACACACGCACACACACGCACACACACTCGCACGCACGCACACACACACACACACACACACACACACACACACACACACACACACACACTACATATACCCCTACACATTACTTCCTCCTATCTTACTAATGTAAAATGAAAAAGGGTAACAAACATGAATAATACAGGAACGTTATCCATTGGATGATGTACACTCTGGGTATTGTGCAAGATGTTCCCTTACACTCTCACATCCACATTCACAGACGCCTTAAAATTATCAGCAGCACCAGCTGTAATGAATTGAGGATATCCACATTACGTATCCTGAATTAGGGTATTGAGGCCAGAGGGTGTGAGTGTTTTAAGTTTATTGATCCAGAATGCCTCCCTTGCAAGCCTCTTAGAATGGTTATCTGAGTGTACCTTTTCTACAGCTATGCATTTCATGTTTTCAAGGGAGTGATCTGGCTGATTAAAATGTTGTGTGACGAGTGTGCCTGTATTTTTGTTGATGTTTGAACGATGTTGGTAGAATCTCTGTTTTAGTGTGTTTTTGGTTTCACCAACATATTGTGACCTTGAGCATTTAGAACAAAAAAGTAAGTAAATTAAGTTTGTAGTTCCACATGTCATATGACTTCTGATTGTGAAGTTCTCATGAGTTGCAGAACTGGTAAATGTTGTGGTTTGAATAAGGTGTTTGGAGCAAACAACGCATCGCATTTTGCTGCAAGGGAAGCATCCAGGATTTCCACTACTTACAGCTGGTTGGGGCAGGGCAGAAGGCATTAAAATGTTCCTGATGGAATGGCTGTTCCGTTCACCAAGAATTGGAGGATATGGAACAGCTTTCTGTACCCGGGGACTGGAGTGCAGATAGGGCAGGAATTCCCGAAACCATACCCTTAGCGGGGGATTGGAAGGGTTGTAGGTTATAACAAACGGGACTCGTTCTTCCTGAGTGACAGTTTTGTATTGGAGGGTCTGAAGTTTGGGAAGATGGTAGTATATGTGTGTTCTGACCTCCTTAGTGTGTGTGTGGGCCCATCTATGTGTGTATTTGTTAATGTGTCCTCTGTTGTATAAATCTTCTATGATTTGGTTAGATTGTTTGGCAATAGAAACTGTAGGGTCTTTGTTAACCTTAACATAATATTGGGTGTTCTGTAACTGCCGCTCTGCCTCTAGAATGTAGTCACACATGTCTTGAACCACAATAGCTCCACCTTTATCTGCAGGGCATATTCTCAAAGTTCTGTTGGATACTAGAGTTTGTAATTCTCGCAAAGCTATTCTCTCACCCTTAGTTAAGTTGTCAGGAGGTGTTCTGCTGTTGGTGTAGCATTCTGCTCTGTTCAACAGTAGATTGCAGTAAGTGTCCAACCCTTGATCTCTGCCGGCAGGAGGTTGATAACCTGTCGGTTTATAAAATCTGGGTGGAGGAGTGCTTCCTGAGTCACTGTCATAATAGAGTTCTTGGAGACGGATTCGGCGGCATCCTTCTTGGACGTCTTCTGTGAGCCGCTGTCTGTTCAATGAGCGAGGGGTGGGACAGAATTTAGGTCCTTTGGAAAGAACACGTTCCTGGTCAGGAGTCAGGATGGTGTTAGACAAATTCACAACTGTCTTATTGTGCGAGTCACTGTCTGTATCAGGGACATTCACGTTTTCCAGATTGTGCATTCGCCTGAACCTGCGCGTCTTCCGCTTGGTACTCTGTTGCCGATTGCTCACAGTGTCTATCCTTTGAGTCAGTTTGAGCAGCTTCTTCTGTTTCCTCTCGTGCAACTTCTGTTTGTATTGAGTTTCATGTGATTTGCGCTTTTTGTACAATGTTTCGAATGTATCAAAGTCAGTAGATTGTTGTGCTGTGTACATTAATTCTTGAAGGTGTTGGTATTCTTTCAAGCTCAAGACCTTGTAAGTATCAATGCAGCTGTGTAGTATCTGTAACTGGGCTGTATGGAGAGCGTCACTGACCACTTGGCGTAAGTGTTCTGATTTGGGAAGTGCTTCTACACCAAAGTTGACTTTCATACCTTAGGGAATGATGTTCATGCTGGCACACGAAGTTAAGAACTGCAAGTTGGAATTGTATCTGGTCAGTTTCTCAGTGGTCCGCATCACCCTTCCATTAAGGGTGGTGAGGTTAGGTGCCATATATATATATATATATATATATATATATATATATATATATATATATATATGTTCTGTCTTGTTCACATGAAATCCCATTCCTGTAATCTACACACAAAGTTAACGTTATTTTAAGATCATACCAACAATTTTCTTTTTTTTTTTTTTTAATGAATCATGTTTCAAAACAAACACAAGTTACAAATAAGGACTACAAAACGCATAAGACAATAATAACAACAACAAAGCATGATCATCATGATCATCATCATAATGATCGTAATCATCTTCATCCGTCATTATCCATTAAAATTTGTTTCTTTGTCAAATCAAAGACATACATAAGATAGTAATAACCACAAAGGACAAACACACAGGACAAAAAGATAAATAAAAACAAAATGAGTGAAACAAGCAAATGAATTACACAAACAAAGAAAACAAAACAACTGGCCGCTGCCATATCGTTCGGAAGCCTTGAAAAATTAATGTATTAATCCAATAAAGAAGAAGATGGGAGCCACTGTGTAAGAAACTTTGTGAGTGACAGGTGAAGACGAGCAACATACTTTTCTATGTCATACTTAGCTTTTAGATACACAATGAAAACTTGAAATAACGCTAAATCCTTGTCATATTTACATTGTAAATATAAGATTTGGCAAGCAACAGAATTATATGAAAAGTTCTGTCTGATCTAAAATTATTGTCACAGCCAAACAGGACAATATTTTAATTGAGCAGTAGCTTCATATCTTTGCATTTTCTTTTTACTATATATTGAAATTATTGCCAGAGAGTTTGCACACGAGGGCAGTGCCAAAATAGATGTTGAATATTTTCTTTTTCTCTCTTACAAAAGGAGCATTTTTCTGAATCTTCAACGCCCATGTTTTGCAAAACAATGTCAGTTCCAAGTGTTCTATTAATAATTCTGACCTGAAACCACCTTAACTTAATATCTTTTGTCTGTCGGATTTTCTGAAAAGTTTTAGCCCGTATAACATCCTTTGGTAATTTTTCATTCCATTTGTGGCAAACAGTTGGCTCTGGGGTGTCTTGATTCAGTAAATCGTAATAAGGTGAGGCACCCCTTGAAACTGAACACATCACAGTTATCAGTTTACTTGACTCACCTTCTTCACCATATTTTATTTCTATTCCAACTTCTCTCGAATACGTTTTCACAGCACTAATATAACCGTTATATGTCACAAAATCTGTATTCATGTTAAAGGACTAGAAACAAAACAAAAAAAAAGACCATTTTGATCTAAAAGATTCCGTACGCAGAATACACTATTTTTGATCCAGTTAAAACAAAATAGATCTGGCCCCAGTCTTCAAATTCGTGTTGCAAAACAAAGGCTCTGAATAGAGTTCTTCTGCAGTTTTGACACAAACAATCTTATCTATTTCTTTATATGCTTTGAATACATCTCTCCAGGAGTTATTTAACTTACCAAGCCCTGACAGATCAGCACCTAATTTACAAATAATTTCTGCTGTATAATATGATGAAAAAAAGTGCTTTCGTCCACCAAAGATTACTTGATAAAAAGTTTACGAATCCATGTTAACTTTAGAGCATTTATTTGTTTCCACATTCTTAGTATTCCTATATCCCCATGCTGAATACTTTTCACAGACGTTTTTCCAGTTAATTGTGTCTCTTTTTTACCCCATACAAACTTAAATATATATTTCTGAATTTCATCATTTATGTAGTCTGGTGGGTTCGGTAATAACATCCATAGATGGGTTAGTTTTGATACGATCATGGGTTTAAGTACTGCTACTCTGTCCAGTGGTGTTATCTGCCTCTTTAGCCAGGTTTTATACAATGTTTTTATTTCTGCAAACTTTTCTTCAAGATTCATAAATTCGCAATTCTTTAAGTCACTCGTGAACCAAATACCCCAAATTTTGAGTTAAGGAGGGTTCCATTTTTCATCTAAATGTGGAATATATTTCACGGTCGAGTTTCGTTTACTTCCTAACCATATTGCATTTTTTTTCGGCATTTAGTAAAAGTCCTGACACTCTTCCAAATTTTGCAATTGTCAAGATCGATTCTTCGAATGATTTTCGATCGCCTTCTTGTAGTAGCTCAGTACCGTCTGCATACTGTAATATTTTGTTCTCAGTATTACCTATCTTAATTCCTTTTATGTCTCCATTTTGTCTTATCATATTAGCTAAAATTTCCACATAATAACAAATAAATACGTTGAGATTGGGTTGCCTCGTCGGCATCCTCTCTCAACTGGGAACCAACCAGCTAGTTTCCCATTCACTGAAACAGTTGACGTAATATTTGTGTAGAATGTTTTTATCCATTGACAGAAACCTGGACCAAAGCCAAAGGCATGTAAAACCTTAAACATAAAATCATAGCTTACTCTATCAAAAGCTTTTACAAAGGCTAAGCATAAAAGTCCCCCCCCCGCCTTTTTTTGTTTTTTTTTGTTTAATGTAATCATATAATCAGTTATGTCATAAATAAGACGAATATCATCCCCCCAGAGATCTATTGGGGATAAAACCAGTTTGGTCCTCACTGATGATAGAGTGAAGTACACATTTTAGACGATTGGCTATACATGTTGATCCTATTTCATATACAATATTTAAAAGTGAAGTTGGTCTCCAATTTTTTATTCAGTCTTTGGGCTTGTCGCCCTTCGGAATGCATACAATAATGCCTTCTTTTTGCGTTGAAGACAGTTCATTCTTATCGTATCCATCATTAAGCGCTCTTATGACGTATGGACCAAGTTGTCGCCAAACAAAAATTGAAAAATTCTGCCGTGAAGCCGTCGCTGCCAGGACTTTTCATATTATACATATGTTTAAGAGCAACACCGGCTTCTTCCAGTGAAGTTATCTGATTTTCAGTTAATGTTGGTAAATTGTCTACTAGATTTAGAAGTTCACAGGATTCGACATTCCTTTTAGAATACAACTTTTGATAAAACGTATTAACTTCTTGGGCAAATTCATCGCCATCACTTAAAGTGGATCTGTTATCCAGCGTAAGTTTCATAATATTTTTGCAAACGTAATTCCGCTTTCCAAGTCCACAAAGGCATTTTGTTATTTTCCCCTTCTGCTACCCATCTCGCCCTTGAGCGCAGCAATACACCCTTCATCTTCTTTTCCTGAAGTGAAATCAAATCTTGTCTATAGCTTTCAAGTTCAAGTCTTTCTTGTTCAGATAGAACCGTTTTCCTCTCAAGTAAATAGATATTACTTTCAAGATGTTTCTGTTTTTCTGTGTCCTTCCTTTTCTTCATCGTTGCGTATGATATAGTTTTGCCTCTTATTTTCTTAAGTAATGTATCTAAAAAAAAGTTAATCAGAAATAACAGACTAGATTTCTGATTTAGGAATCTGGGCCAACCCACAGCGACAATATGGTATTGCTGCATATTCCTCAGTGACTGAATTATCTGGTTTACTTCTACTACGTAATTAGTGTCTTTTAATAATGAACTATCAAATTTCCATAATAGATTTCTCTTGATCTCTCTACCTTGTTCTAAAGCTACAAAAATTAAGGAGTGGTCAGATCGATATTTTAGTAGAATAGCTGCGTCTGTTACATTGTTACACAACAACCAATCGGAAATAAGAAAAAAATCTAAACGACTTTGCTGGCATGGGTTATTTCTTCTCTAAGTGTACCTACGTAACTCAGGATTTAATTCACGCCAGATGTCAGTTAAATCTAGGTTGTCCATCATGTTTTCTACCAGCTCTTGTGCTTTAGGATTATTGTTATGTCTATAATTGTAATGTAATAGTCCAAAAGATACTCACGGACAAAATTCTAATCACCTCCGATAATGACATTTTCGGCTCTAACTTCCCTAATATGGTCTTCCAGCTCCACGTGAAACTCAGGCTCATCACGGTTGAGGCCGTAAATACTAGCAGTCAGACATTCTTTATCCATTATTCTAACTGATGCAAAAATATAATTACCTGCAGCGTCTTTGTAAATCTTTCTTCATTGAAAATCAAAATTATTATTGAATAAGATAGCTACACCCCGTCATTGTGAATTGTGGGACGCAAAACAAAACAAACAAAAACAACAACAACAACAAAACACTTATAATCCCATTCTGCACGGATATAATTTTCTAATTTTGGTTTTAAATGAGTATCCTGCAACAAATATATTGAGTATGATTTTCCTCTTGAGTAATTAAACACATCTCTTCGCTTTTGTGGGTTGGCCAGACCCTGACAATTCATGGATGCAATGGTTATTTTGCTACTCATATTGAGACCAAAATTTGATATGGGTCATACTAACATTTGGACACACTACAATACTGACATATAAAATCGAACCAAAATGAACAACGAAAATCAGAGCGAATCACGTTTAAGTCCCAAACAACAGTTGCTCCACAGAAGACATTGTCGGCCATATTCAGATCAGAACTTTTCACACAGCCATGCGCAGCGGCACACTCTAAGAGCGGCTTCAATACATCAAAAACATAAACATTTGAGGAAACTGATACGTTTACACCAAAAAAAAATAAAAATAAAAAATAAAAAATGCATACATGTAAATACACACGTACAAACACATAATGAATTAACGTTTCTGGGTAGATCCGTCTCAGGCAGAAAAAAGAAACAAATGGAGACAAAACATCCCATCTGTTTTTCCAAATTCAGTTGAACACGTGCTCACACATGCGAAGAGTAAAAAAAAAAAAAAAAAGGGGGGGGGGGGGGGGGAGGAAGGGGGGGGGGGGGGGGGAGAGAGATAGAGGGTGGAGGGGAGATTGGGGGGGGGGGGGGAGCATTAACATCATGGGATTTTCAAGCACAGAATTGCGTTGACGACCGGTGAACTGTTAATCCACTGACATCCATTACAAAAGGCCTAACACACACCATGTCTTATCATTTATCGTTTCACACACAAACAAGCACGAGCACGCACGCGCGCACACACGCACGCACGTACACACACACACACACACACACACACACACACACACGCGCGCGCGCGCGCACGTGCGCGGACGCGCTCGCGTGCACGCACACACACACACACACACACACACACACACACACACACACACGCACGCACGCACGCACGCACGCACGCACGCACGCACACACACACACACACACACACATATGGCCTCGCATAAACACGCGTGCGCGCGCGCGCGCGCGCACACACACACACACACACACACGCACGCACGCACGCACGCACGCACACACACGCACACACACACACACGCACACACATATGGCCTCGCATAAACACGCGCGCGCGCGCGCGCGCACACACACACACCTCGCCCCCCCCCCCCCCCCCCACACACACACAAAAGCATACATACACACATAAACACAAGCACACATATGTAATAACTCACGTTTGCACCTACACAACACACACACACACACTACACACCCACACACACACACACACACACACACACACACACCACACACACACGCACGCGCGCGCACACACACACACACACACACACACACACACACACACTCACACACTTATCTGGAAATGAATGGGCTGATCGTACAGCTCGTGCAGGTGCAAAAAAGTCTTTTAAATCCAAGGATATTCCCATTCTTTTAAGTTTACAAGAGGGTTACTCTTTATTACAAAAAGCTTCTTTTGAAAATTTTGAAAAGATATATAAAGACTACATGCTTCCCAAAGTACATAAGCCTAATTCTTCAATAAAGTGTTGTTTAAACGCTCGATCACAAAATTTTTCAAAACAGAACTCATTAATAAATTATATATTTTATCAAAAAAATGTCAATAAACACCCAAAACACCGCAAAAAAATTGTTTCACTGTTTTACAGACTTAGGTTAAACGCTTTCAAAACAAAGTTAATAAAAAACGCCCAATGTGTATGCGGGGCTGTTGATAGTTGTACAACAACACATATTTTGTACTTTTGTCCTTATTTTGAATCAGCTCTATCAAAATTCAGAAAAGATGAATCTAAATGCATTTTCCAAGAACCTGTATTTCTTTTGAACTTTGTTCAGAACTTAATGATAAGTCCAGTCGGCTCGTTTTTATGATTTCTGCGTATTTTAGACTGTTTTGTTTTGACTGTTGCAATTTGATTTGTTAATGTTGATTTTTGCTAAGGATTGTTCTTATGTCGTATTTCCACTAATATTTAACACACACACAAGCACACACACGCGCGCGCACACACACACATGCACACACACACACACACAAGCAAGCACGCATGCATACTACACACTCGTACACATATACAAGTAAACAATCACTTCCTGTCTAATATCACTTTAAAGTGAAAAGACGTTAAATCGAAAACAACAACAACACTCACACACACACACTCTCTCTCTCTCTCTCTCTCTCTCTCTCTCTCTCTCTCTCACGTGCGCGCACAAAAGCACACGCACGCGCAAAAGCACAAACAAACAAGCAAACAAACAACACAGTAAGACAAAGCAAACACTTTATTTCATCAATGTATCATATCCCAACAAGGAGATTTCTCTTGAAGCAGACATGACACAATCTCCTTTAAAAAATTCAAAGAAACGAAAATATTAAAACTGACAGAAGTGTAGAATAAAGTAATGATGTCTCACATAGTCACATAAAAGTAATAAAAGTAAATGGGCATCTATGTAGAACAAAACATTCCGTTTTACGATAAGAATATGTCCACTGCAGTGGTATCATTCAGATTCTACACACACACACACACACACACACACACACACACACACACACACACACACACAAGCCCGCTCTAGCGAGCACTCACGTGCACCTCCATCTCGCCCACCCCTTCCCCTCTCCCAAACACACACACAGGCGCATGTGCAGACATGCTTTCTCACTGTCACTGCCCCCTCCCCCCGTACCTCCTCTCTTTTGAAGCAAAACGGAGTTGAAAGAAATTCTGGCAAATAAATGTATGGAAATTAAAGAATGAATGCAGTTGTTAAAAAAAAAAAAAAAAAAAAAATGCAAAGCATTTTAACGTACTCGCAGTTTATCTTGAATATGCGTGAGATATTCCATAAAGAGGAAAAACCGTTTTGGGCCGTTATAGCCGTTAGTAACGGCTATTCTGACAAACATCGGGCATCATCCGTGACCCACAATGAACATACCTACAAATTTTCAGAAAGATCGGCCAAGTACTTTGAGATATTCCATAAAAAAGAAAAACCGTTATGGGCCGTTATAGCTGTCAGTAACGAATATAACGGAAAATAAAACATCGGGCATCATCCGTGACACATAATGAACATACCTACAAATTTATAGAAAGATCGGCTTAGTACTTTCTGAGATATTCCATAAAGAAGAAAAACCGTTATGGGCCGTTATAGCCGTTAGTAACGGATATAACGGTACAATGAAACATCGGGCATCATCCGTGACCCATGATGAACATACCTACAAATTTTCAGAAAGATCGTTTAAGTGCTTTCTGAGATATTCAATATAGAAGAAAAACCGTTTTGGGCCATTATGGCCGTTAGTAATGGATATAACGGTAACACAAAACATCGAGCATCATCCGTGACCCACAACGAACATACCTACAAATTATCAAAAAAAAAAAAAAAAATATCAAAAAAAAAAAAAACATACCTACAAATTTTCAGAAAGATCGGCCGAGTACTTTCTGAGATATTCCATAAAAAAGAAAAACCGTGATGGGCCGTTATAGCCGTTAGTAACGATGGCTATAACGAATATAACGGTAACATAAAACATCGCGCATCATCCATGACCCATAATGAACATACCTACAATTTTTTTTAGAAAGATCGGCCTTTCTGAGATATTCCATAAAGAAGTAAAACCCTTATGGGCCGTTATAGCCGTTAGTAACGGATATAACGGTAAAATGAAACATCGGGCATCATCCGTGACCCATAATGAACACACCTACAAATTTTCAGAAAGATCGGCCAAGTACTTTCTGAGAGAAGAAAAACCGTTATGGGCTGTTTCATAAAGAAGTAAAACCATTATGGTCCGTTATAGCCGTTAGTAACGGATATAACGGTAAAATAAAACATCGAGCATCATCCGTGACCCATACTGAACATACCTACAAATTTTTAGAAAGATCGGCCACGTACTTTCTGAGATATTCCATACAGAAGAAAAACCATTATGGGCCGTTATAGCCGTTAGTAACGGATATAACGGTAAAATGAAACATCGGGCATCATCCGTGACCCATAATGAACATACCTACAAATTTTCAGAGAGATCGGCCTAGTAGTTTTGTCTGGAGCGAACGGAACACATTTTGACCACAGACGGACAGACGGACAGACAGACAGACAGACAGACAGACAGCATTTCTTCGTTCCCACTGTAAAGTACTCTGGGAGCACAAAAATCAGGGATGGACTTCATTTTTATTTTTTAAAGTCTGTCAGTAGGAGGGAATGGCGTCGGGAGAGGGGCACAAAGGAGATTCTTCCCACACCACATTCTCCCCATGACTCTCGTGTATCCTCCTCGTGTATACAATATCAGAATTTACACAGAAAACACCATTTCAAAAGAAACTGGGCTATAAGAGTTTGTACTTGTTTAAGTACAACGAAACAGCTTTTAGAGACAAGAGCAGCAATCATCATCATCATCATCATCATCATCATCATCACCATCATCATCACAATCAACATCATCACTATCATCATCATCATAGCACTAATAAAAACACAACTTTCTTTAAAAAAAAAATATGATAGATATTTCCAATCGACATAGTTATTATAACTTCAACAATCCATGGTTTTCTGTTGACATTTACATTTTCCGTCTCTGAATCCCTATCAACTGCGATCACACACTCCGTGCAAAAATATTACAACATAATACATTAAGGATTCAGGCAAGGGTGGCAGAAGAATAGAAGAGAAAAGAAAAGGAGAGAGAGAGAGAGAGAGAGAGAGAGAGAGAGAGAGAGAGAGAGAGAGAGAGAGAGAGAGAGAAGACGATTAATACAATGAGATAGGCCATCTGCTCGCATCGAGGGAAGAGTGGGGCGGGGAAAACATTAAAAAAAAGTCATGACAAAAAATAAATAAATACAAAAAACACAGATAAAGTTCACATACATATTATGTAGAGAACAGAAGGAACAAGGCGACGGCAGGGGATGGAATCAATTATATAGAGTTCTGTAACTGAGATACTCGGATCCAAACATGACAAGAAAGAGAGAGAAAGAGACAGATGGACAGACAGCCAGCCAGCCAGACGGACGGACTGACAGACAGACAGACGGACGGACGGACGGATGAACGGATGGACAGAGAGAACACTGAACGCTGAAATATTTAATGATCAGGCCATTGGCCCATATCATGGAGTGTCAACATGACTCTGCGGTTATTAGGTTACAAATATGTATATGCAAAATGTTTAACAAACACAATCAATTTCAGATATTTAATTCGCTATAATACTGAGTGATGATATAAAGCAGTAACAAAACAACAAAGACATAATAACTATAGTAATGAAGAAGAAGAAAAAGAAAAAGACGACTAGTAATCATCCTCATCATTGTCATCATTGTCATCATCATCATCATCATCATCATCATCATCATCATCATCATCATCATCATCACAACAATACAACTACTAGTACTACCGCTACTACCACCACCCTTACTACTACTGCCACCACCACTGGCACTACTACTGCTACAATTACCAATGCCATACATGCAAATACTACAGTGATGTCATATTTGCTGATATCTCTACCGATAAGAAGCAATATAGTCCTATAATCTAGCCATCAACGAAGTTACAGAAAATCAATATGTGATTTGTGTATTTTGAATGCTTTTTCAAGGTACATAGACAGCCTTGTATTTAATGAACTGTTTTCACATGAAAGGAGCATCGTAAGTTTGAACAAAGATGGCTGACTGAAATATTTAGAAGGAATATACTGTTGCCTTAAGTCGTTATATAAGGGCATTGTAAAACAAGGTGCTCTTCATTCTCAGTACTTGTATACTTTTAGTGGAGATACTCCTAGTCTTAATCTGATCAAACTGATTCTGGCCTTCCAAGTGATTTACATTAATCAGGTAAGGAGATAGTGCTAATTCACTCTTAAACGTTCTAAAGAATTGAAAACGTTCACTTTGCAATGGCAATGTGTCTGTGGACCACTTGTGTTTAAATCCGTTGATAATAGTAGTTTTTAGTGAACAGATAAATGTTTTTATGTTTCCCACACCCTGATTTTCCCATACCTCGCCAAACCCATGCCTATATAGGAAGAAGCATATTGTAGAAGCCCATGTCTTTATTATTATTATTATTATTATTATAATTATAATGTAGCAACATTTGATAAGCTTTGTATGGTAAACGATGACGGGGCATTTGCAAAATTCTTAACCATTATTTAGTTCTGAGCTGGAAATTGATTTGCAATGGGTAACGACCCAGCTCCCCATAAACCATCAAATTTGGTGTTCTTACGCTAACATTTAGGAATCTTTTCAATATGCAATGCAAAGAGATGAATCTTTTCCAAAATATCAACATTGCTCGTTGGACCCCACACATCAGCACCATAACTAAGTATGGGCTGGATCTGGGCATCAAACAGCTTGAAAAATATAACGGGGGACTTTTCACCTGGGTACCATAGAAGCCTGAAAATGTGTAATCACTTTGCGTTTAGCATTGCAAGCCATATCATTAAAACTGTGCGTAAAGGACAACCTTGTTGAAAGAATAATTCCTAGGTATCTGTACATATTCAACACTATCATCTTGGAATGCTCATACAACCATTGCTCTTTATCTGATAGATAGCCACCATTTCTAAATGCCAATACATTTGATTTACTTAAATTAACTGATAAACGAAGCTTTATTGCCGTATCGTGTAAGCATTTAACTGATGCTGAAGCCCCAAAACAGAGTCGGTAAATAAAATTGTCATCTGCAAACATCAGAATAACAAGTTCTAAGAAATCTGGTAAGAGCTGAAGCCCGTGTTTCCCTTTTCTAATTATTTCTTCTGCTAACTCATTAATGAATATGGAGAACAGAACTGGACTGCAAATTTCCCCTTGCTTTAACCCAATTGGACAGCTAAATGCTTCACCTAATCTGTTGCTATTTGTCACTCTTGCTTTGACTATATTATACATGCTAGTTAAAGCTCGATACATTTTCCCATTAATTCCTTTTTTCTTCAAAATAGACCATAAATTATTACGTATAATCCGAGTCAAAAACTTTCTTAAAGTGAATAAATGCAACATATAGTTTCTTATGCAATAATAATTGTTTCTGAATGAAAGAGAATAATGTAAACACATGGTCAATTGTACTATATTTTTTTCCTGAAACCAGCTTGACAATCAACAATAACGTTATTTTCCTCTGTCCACTTTGTTAGCCTAGCGTTTAGTATATGGCTGTAAATTTTGCTGCAGATGTTCAATAGGGAAATTTCCCTATAGTTATCAGGTAAACTAGTGTCACCCTTTTTAAAGAGTGGTTGTATTATTGCTTCTGTCCACTGTAAAGGAAATTTCCCCGAAGCAAATAAGACATTGAATGAAATAACTAAAAAGGGAGCAATAGTACAGATCGAATTTTAAAATATTTCCCCAATAATTCTGTCGGGCCCTGCTGCTTTTCCATTCTTCAAGGAGCGGACAGCTGCGTACACCTCAGATTCAGTGATTTCGCATTCAAGAGTCTCTGTGTTGAAGTGATTAAAGCATTCACTCTGCTGGGACTCGTTTTCATTGTTAGCGTTTTCTACATTGTCTATATATACATCAGACTGAAATACGTCACAAAAATGGTTGTACCAGTCTTCTTCAGAAATAGCATTTGTAGCAGGTTTCTTATACATACAGCACTTAATTTTATTCCAAAAGCCAGATGAGCTGTTATCATTTTCATTGAGAGATTCTAAAACTTCTTGCCGATGTTGTTTTCGTTTATATTCTAATAACTTTTTGTAATCTCTACGTTTTGGTTGTAATGTGCCCTTAACCTCTCTTCTTTGTCAAGATTTTCAATATTGTCTATGTCTTAAATGTCCTTATTTGTACGAACACAATATAACTATTGCAGATCGTGTCTGAGCTCCTTTCTGTGCTGCCGACATTCTTTGTCAAACCATACGTTTGATTTTTCTTTACCAACTACAATAGTTTTCTTCATAAATTGACTAGCAGAAAGTAACGCATCATTAAAAATGTCAACGGCTTTGTTTACGTCATCGTCAACAACAAGAGTAGCATTTTCCAAGCGGAGTTTGAAATCGTCTGATTCAATATTTTCTCTAAACTCCTACTTCCATCCGAAATTAATTTCTCAAATGCGTACGATTTTTTTTTGTAAAGTATCATTAGTGGGGCTGCTAAATTGTGACTCAATATGACTTCTACAGGCATATATTTTGACTCTATTCTTGGTCTGACATGCAAAGACACACAGTGACTAATTAAACGTTTTGACATTATGGCATAGTCAACAATGCTACATCCAGTCGGGGAAATGTATGTTAAGTTGCCAAGATCAATATCGCATTTAACGGCCCCATTCAAAATAGATAACTCAAAACAATCACAAACATTCAACAAATATATACCAAATTCATTTAAAAAAGTGTCTTTAGACGTGCGAAAAGACGCTTGATCATCACCCCCCTTCCAAAGCGCAGCGTCGTCCCCTTCATCATCCCTCTCACAACTGTTCTCTTCCCCAGTTCGTGCGTTGAAATCGCCCAGAAGAAAAAGTGGCACATTTCCGAACGTTTCCATCAGAACTAGGATACACTTTCTTTCCATCAGAACTAGGATACACTTTCTTTCCATCAGAACTAGGATACACTTTCTTAACATCAGAACTAGGATACACTTTCTTTCCATCAGAACTAGGATACACTTTCTAGAAGGGCCACACCATTGGATATTTCAGTGTCCTGATGATACTGGGAATTCATGGGTGGAATATACGTTCCGATCAAAATTGTAGGAGAATCGGCGTGAAACAATTCCTTAGCCATTTTCATAACCATTATATTGTCAAATATTCAACAAACACTTGTTCCACATAGGCTAATTCCTTATTGACAAGGAGAGTCAAACCACCCGATAATCTGGCTGTTATACCGTCGGATAGCTTCCCACCAGGAATTATGAAAGATTTAAAACTAGGAAACAAATGGTCAGGAAAGTGAGTAGCAAAAGTTTCTACAAGGAAACAAAAATCAAAGCTACTTAAACTGGATCGAAGATCGTTATCAAAAACATGTGACAGTCCTTCAATGTTGTAAGTCACGAATTTTCGCGATATGGGCCTGGCCGAATCCCTATGCGGCGTCAGGATTGACAGGTAAAGAGTCTTTATTGGTCACTTCATGGATTGTGGTTTGGCGTTTACTTGCCACACTGGTACACGAGCCACTTCTTGGCCTATTGTCATGTCCTCGTTGAGATGTGTTTCGTGCGGATTTGCGCATATCATTGGTGTTTGTCTTCTTGTCGTTGTTGTCTTTTTGCCTCATCTGATCATTAGACTGATATTCTTTGTTGGCTTTGCCAGGTCTATTTGTGTGAAACGTTTGTACTTCACTGTTCCGTTCTAGGTTAGGGTGCTGGGGGGTTATTCCACAGTCTTTGTCAGAGTCTTTGTCAGTCTGCATTTTTGTTTTGCTGGGTAGATTCGTCATTTTTCTATCTTTCTCGTCAGCTGTGTCGGCATTTTGTTCTTTTTTTTTCGTCAACAATGTCAGTGGCGGCAGCTATGACAGATCTACGCTCGTTAGCTAACTCTGAACACTGTTCGTCAGATGCCTCAACAATTTGCTCGACAGTACTGTCTACTTTTTGTATGTCAGTTATTTCCGTGTCATTTCCGTCAGGATTTTGTTCGTCAACTGCCTGTGCAGTTGTTTGTTCTGTCATACTTTGTTCATTAAATGGAGTCATGCAAACTCGGTTATCGTTTGTGTTCTCGTACTCATACTCACGAAGCTCGCACTCACAATCATCATCCAGTGTCACACTGCCTACAGTGTCCGAGTCAGGCACACATGCGCTAGTGTTTTGCCTAACATTTGAAACAGAGGAGAGAATGGGTTGTGATTCTAAAATGACATTGCTCTCACTTTCAATGTTACTTGATTTTGGTGCATTACTCTTAGGCACAGAGATTAAAGCACTATTCTGTCTCTTTGGTAAGAGGGGAAATTCATTTGTTGACAAATGACTGTAGGGGTGTGAATGGTAATTGTTGTTCCAGCTGCCACTGACATCGCACCGCTTACTCTCGCTTCTGTACTCATAGTTTGTGTCACCAGTATGTCCCTTACTGTACCCCTGCTGTGTTGACACTACAGCCCACACACTGTCCACACCCGTCTTTGGCCGGTGTTGCCACCAGGCCTGGTGCTGTAGTCGTAGGTTGACTCGTTTTCACATTGAACGGCCCCGTCCTCGTAACAGTAGGCCCTTTTCCTCCAGTAGTCCCGGTTCCCGTTCTGGTAGGCCCCGTCTGATCGATTGGCCCCATCCGCTCGGCGACAGGACCGGTCTCCACGTTGGTAAGCTCCGTCCTCGTGCCGGTAGGCCCCGTCCTCATGTCGGTAGGCCCCGTTCTCACGTCGGTACGCCACATCTCCTCGGTAGGCCCAGTCCTCACGTTGGTAGGCCTCGTCTCTTCGGTAGGCGTGTCGGTAGGCCCCGTCTCCTCGGTAGGCCCCGTCCTCATGGTAACCAGCGCCATCGCCCATACCGAGATGTTCCTGGTGTTGACGGTGTGACTCCTTCTGTTGCTCCACCACCAGTTTGTTGCCTCGGTAAAAAGCGTGCAGGCTTTGGCGGCGGTAATACCGCACTGTGTCTCTCTGCCTGTACGTTAGGTCTCCAGACACCGTCACTTTCTTCTTCCTTAGTGCTTCTCTACCGTGAGTCAGCACTGCCATCTTGTCAGACTAACGAGCCAATTTCACAATGATGGGTGGAGGTAGACCTCCCCTGACATACTGTCCGAGGCGATGCGCCCGAACGATATCATCATGACACCACTGTTTGTCCCGCACTGTTCCTTCCAAAAAATGTAACACTGTCTGAACACAGTTCTCATACGATTTCCTTGAGCGCGGCACGCTGTTAAGTACTGTATTGTCTCTTTGCGAGAACATATCCAGTTTATCCAGCTTTTAAGCGACGTTTTCTGTGATTTTTGACAGCCTCTGGTCAATTCGGAAAATTGAGTGTCTCAGTTCCTTTCTTTTTGAAGTGGCCGACGTAACTGCTTGTTCGAGGGCTAGAGTTTTGCTCTGAAGTTCGTGAAATTCGCCTCGCAACTCACGCATTGTCGTATCCAGCTGTTTTGCAAATTGCGTCGTCACGTCTTTTAAACGGATGTCTAAAACTTCGTGCACACAAAGAATCTCTATATTTAAAGGATTTTCCATGTCTGCATTGACAACGCAGTTGCATTTGACAACGCAGTTCTAAACAGCAATCTTAAATGAGGAAAGGAGGAAAGGATGGGAAAAACTTCTAAGTCAGAAAAACGGCTACTGCTCTAGTTAGAACAGTTCACTGGAGCGCAGCAAAACCACGTCCTCTCACCACAAAAGCCAAGCTGACAGGAGAGAGAGAGAGAGAGAGAGAGACTTTCAGAAACCTTGCCCCCGGTGAACGTTGCTCTGATTCGGTCACGTGACTTGGGTACGTCCCATGGTCACGTGATCTGAATCAAGAGTTCACTCAGTCAGCAACGACATCGCTGAGGAGGAAGATGGCCGGATGGCTATCGAAAGCTACGAGTGAGTAGTGCATTTTCTTTTGTTGGGAGACTAGGTCACTTCAGGTAGCAATAACTTTCAGGTAGTCTCACTCGCTTTAGATCTCCGCCATTTTATCTTACATTAATTGCATATATAATTATATAATTTAGATGATAATAATTTAGATGATTTAAATTTTAATAAAATTTTCAGTATTAATACTGCACGATTAACAAGGCACTCTGACTTAGAATCATTTTTTTAATTACAGCCATACTAACCTTCGAAAGTATACATTTAGCAATAGAGTTGTTCAACATTGGAATGCACTTTCAATAACTACTAAAAATGCACCAGATATTAATCAATTCAAAAATCTACTAGATAGAGACCCAAATCGCTTAGTTAGGAAATTTGATGTTGATTAGTGTTGGAAAATGTGCATGCACAAAGCAGACCTATACACTTGTTATGATAAAGATGGGACGTATAAAGACTCGTGAGAGCCTAACCGAAGTCCCTAATTTACTACTACTACTACTACTAGTACTAGTACTATGTGTGTGTGTGTGTGTGTGTGTTGTGTGTTGTGTGTATGTGTGTGTGTGTGTGTGTGTGCGCGCGCGCGCGCGCGCGAGCGCGCATGCGTGTGGGTGTGGGTGGGTGTGTTTAACTCGTTTGATTTAACTTACCAAGGACATACTGAAAGAAAAGGCCATGTCTAAAATCTTCATTCTTGATTAAATACACTCTCTCTCCCTCTCCCTGTCCCCTCCGTCCCTCTCTCTCCCTCTCTCTTTCTCCCTCCCCCTCTCTCTATCCTTCTTCCTCTCCCTCCCCCCCCTCTCTCTCTCTCTCTCTCTCTGAAAGTAATCTGAAAATTAAACGAGACTTACCTGGAAGTTGAAGTTTGATGGAGATTATTTCGAGGATGCTGTTGGGTAGTAGTATACATGTGGAGGACGAAACCGCGCGCGCGCACCAGACTTCAGCTACGTGTGATCCCCGAGAACAAACTCGGATTGGAGGGTTCAGTGGAAGTACCTCGAGTTGCTGATAAATTTCTGTGAATTTGTTGCCCAGTGTTAAATCTTTTAATGTAGAGAAAAGGGTGGAATCCCAACATATGCCTACTGTCCTTTCTTTGCAGTGCATATGTGTAAACATAATTGATAATGAAGAAAGTCTTAAGTCTTTCCAGAAAATTAAGTGGGACTCAAACAGAGCAAGCATGTTCGTTGACTTTTTAAGCTCCGAAGAAGCTACTGCTATCCTTGCGGACTGCACGAATGAGATTGAAATTAATGTAGACTTGGCCGTTGAACAATTCACGTGTTTTTTGTAAAGCAAGGAACAGTTAGGCCTGTGACAAGATCACGAAAAACTAAGCTGTGGTTTGACAAACTGTGTCTCCATAAGATACGCATAGCCGACAGAGAACTTGTTCGGTGCGCACGTACCAACCTTGCTACAGACCAGAGTTTATATACATGGAAAAGGACAGATTACCACAATACTTTAAAAGAGAAACGGAACAAATATCAAAAACCGGTCTTTGATACTTTAATAAATAACAAAAATGATTATTGTACGTTTTGGTCAACAATACCAAATGTTAAAAGGAAAAATGCTTATCGGCCTTCTATTCCTATCGACACGTGGAAAACACATTTTGAAAAGACTCTTTCCCTTGATCATAGCGAAGCAAGCAGTGCCACAAGAGCGAACGAGGAATTGGACGAAAATCTACAAGAAGAGTTTGTTTGCGTTCCCGACTTAAATAATATGATAACCGAATGTGAAGTGCGCCATGCGATAAAAAAAAAAAAAATGAAGCATAATAAAGCATCGGGATAAGATGATATATGTACGAAAGCTTGAAGACAGCCGAGACTATTACAAAACCTTTTCTAAGAAAACTGTTTAACCAGAGGCATGAAAACGGTTATTTCCCTTTATCTAGGACTAGATCAGTTATTGTGCCACTACTTAAAAAGGAGGCGTTTTAAGCCCTGAC
>CM065740.1:12033316-12038316 GCA_033310375.1 Conus canariensis | reverse complement strand
CTGAGGAAGGCATTAAAGCCGAAAATTTTGGAAATATTTTTATCTTGTCTGTTGTGGTTTTTAAACTCTCTGTTTTAAACAATTATGAAAAACCTCAAAGAATCGGCAACGATCCAGACAAGAAATCACATCCTCCATTGTGTGTCTCCTGTTGTGCTGTTCGCTTCAAGTTTATTGCTGATCTTCTCCGTATCCTTCACTGGATCCAGCACAATGGAGACAGCCCTTGACTGCAAGGTACTCATCACTAGAAGTGTGGACAGACTGGTGAGGTACGAGTCACATGTACATTTCCTTACTTGTTGTCTGAACCATCGTGTAACACCAAAAGGTATGAGACTCAATTTCGGCCATGATGCTTTGCCTAAAGTGCCTTTCCTACATGCTTCGATTAATAGTGTATTAACTGCTGCCAGTGTGGACATTGTAAGGGCGTGTAGGAACACTTACAACAAGATGCTTGTCAACAAAAAAAGTCATCTCTTGACGACATGTTTTGCCACCTTTTTAAAGACCATGATTTGTTTTTACCTTCGAAGGAATTCTTCGATTCAAATACCACCTGTACTGTGCCAAAAGGAAATTCTACTTCAAGAAAAAACATTGGAAACTGGAAACCTTGCTGCACGCTAGTAATTCCAAACTAGTAGATTCTCCTGTGACTCAAATTGAAAGGACTAACACACATGGAGCAAGAAGGTTCAAGAGAAATTACAAGGTAGTGTCTGATGATAACAAAGTGATAGACAGAAAGTTAGTCGTTAACCTTTCCAACGAAAAGCTGACAGACGAACAGATGAGTGTCCTGTCCTTGGGTCCCAAATTCTGCCCCACCCTTCGATCCCTGGACCACGGCCAACTGTGTGACGACGTGGCTGAAGGCTGCAGAAAACTTCGCTTGAAGGAACTTTTCTATGACCCTTACTCCCCTTCAGACTCTGAACCCCCTCCGAAATTCTACAAGCCTACAGGATTCTTGCCACCCAAAGGAAGGGAAAAAGAACTGGACTTTTTTGTGATACTATACTTAGCCGCGTTGAAAACTTCAAAACACTCGAACCCAAATTTGACAATCTGGCCTTTAGTGAACGTTTAGCAGTGAAAGAACTCCGCCAACTTGTGATGAATAGAACTATCCGTATAAGTATGGCAGACAAGGGTGGGACAGTCGTTGTGCAGAATACAGATGACTATATAAATGAAGCTTACAGACTTTTAAATAATGCTGACCATTACTGTGTAGTGGACAAAGACCCTACCACCCAGATAGCGAAAACTTCCAATTATATTGTCAATAAATTACTAGATACAGGTGTAATCGATACCAACACCTCTAAATGGGCAATCAATGACATGAAATCCGTTCGCACTCCTCTATTTTATCACCTTCCCAAGATTCACAAGTCCTTACAGCAGCCCCCAGGTAGACCTATCGTTTCAGGGGTGGGGGGCCCAACGGAAAAACTCTCAGCATTAGTAGACCACTGGCTACGTGATATCGTTGCTTCTCTCCCCAGTTACATCCAAGACACCACTCATCTGTTTAACACCGTCGAAGAATGGAATTTAAAATATGGACCCTTTCCCAACCTGATTTTGGTAACAATAGATGTAGTGGGACTTTATTCCAACATACCCCAGAATGAGCTAAAAAATGCAGTTGAATATTATCTTAATTTAAAAGCTGATCCCAGCTTACCTCCCACTGATACACTTCTAGAAATGATGAATCATGTTTTGGAAAATAATTACTTTATCTTTGAAAACCGTATATATCACCAAATTTCAGGAACAGCCATGGGGACTCCCATGGCTCCCTCTGTGGCCAATCTGTTTATGGGGAGGTTGGAAACAGAACTTCTTTCTAACAGCCCGTTCCTGTTGTTCAGCACTTCTGGAAAAGATATATAGACGACATACTGCTACTCTGGACAGGGACTCAGACTGACCTACAAACATTCCTGACGTATATCAATGCAGTTCATCCCACCATTAAATTCACTCACAATACCTCTGTTGACCAACTTCCTTTCCTTGACGTATTATTATACTTAGAGAATGGCTTTATCCAAACAGATCTGTACACTAAACCCACTGATGCACATGCTTATTTACACTACAAGTCTAGCCATCCCCCTCACTGCAAAAGGAATTTACCCTACAGTCAGTTTTTGAGAATCAGACGTATATGCTCTAAACCAGAAGATTTCAATACCCGCTCAGAGCAGATGTTCGAATTTCTCAGACTAAGAGGCTACAAACCCCAAACTTTACGCACTGCTCGTGAAAAGGCAAAAAAGACACCCAGACATGATACTCTTGTTTACAAACCTAAGCTGTCCAACCCTAGAACACCCGTTATTGTCACTCATAACCCTAGCAACCCCCCTCTCCGCCAATGGTTTAAAGAATTATATCAGACAGTTTTCACCAGTGACAAACTTAAACGGGCCAGACCTTACCCACCCATCCTAGGAGAAAGAAACAGCCGTTCTCTCAAACACTTGCTTATGCCCTCAGCCCTCCCCGTCAAATTAAATCCTAAAGACCCTAATGGTTTTTTCAAATGTTCCAACAAATGTATTATTTGTAGAGAGCACGCCTTGGAGTCCACCAATTTCATTAGCCACCAGACCAAAGAAACATTTACTCTAAGACACCATATTGACTGTCAAACCAATAACATCATTTATCTCATGTTCTGCGAATTCTGTCAGAATTCTCAATACATTGGTGAAACAAAAAATTCACTCAGAAAACGTTTCTATCTGCATAGATCTCACATCAAGAACAACATCGGGTCTCTAGTCACGCAACATTTCAACCTGCCCAGCCACACCCTAGCCAACATGAAATGCATGGTGATAGAAAAAGTTTTTTTTTCAGACAGCCACACGCACAGAATTTGTAGGGAAAAATTCTGGAAAATTCTGGGAGCCGGAATAGCTCAGTTGGTAGAGCGCCTGACTCGTAATCTTGGTGATCCTGGGGTTGCGGGTTCGAATCTCCGCCGGGGCGTTTCGGTACAGGGGGATTTTTCCTTCGGAGTTAACATTAGTTCTGACTCCATTTCCCATACAGTCCTTCGAATGAGACTATAAACCGAGGTTCCGTGTGTGAACGCACGCATAATATCTTGCACACACGTAAAATCCCATCACCAACTTTCGGAAGAGTAGGCCAGTTTGGCCGTTGGTATGGATGACACGTTACACACAGCATGCACCCTGCGTAAGAAATGGAAAGAATGAAGGAAGTAAAGAAACTGAGTGAACGATATTGAACGATATTGACTGGATGACACGGGAAACGACTGAATGAAGCGCCAGCTGGCAGCTCTTCAGTCGGCACTACCCAGGTAGGCAGCCCGTTGTGTAAACGAGTGTGGAATGTAAAGCGCTTAGAGCTTGGTCTCTAGCTGAGAATAGGCGCTATATAAGTATTCATTATTATTATTATTATTATAAGAAAATTGAAAACTCTCCATCCTTTCGGACTCAACTCACTACAATAACTGTTCATGTTCTACGCCGCTTGACTCCTTTTGCCTCCCCCTACCGAACCCCCCCCCCCCTTCCTCCCCCCCCCCTACACACAATACACACGCTCACATACACACACACACACACACACACACACACACACACATACACCCACACACTCAAACTCACTCACACTCACTCACACTAACACACTAACACACTCTCATATACGCACACACTCCCACATGTGCGTGACGCGCGCACGCTTTTACACACACTTACTCAGCCCCTCTTCCTCATACTATCACGTCCCTTTGCTCCTCTTCCATTTGAAAGATTCGCCTGGTACGTGCAATTCTTTTTCTTTTTAGCTTCTTGTTTTAAGATAGTGAATTTTATTCACTTCCTTTTTATTCATGTATAAATGTTGTGTGACTCGCCGGCCAGTCAACTCACCACTGAGGAAGGCATTAAAGCCGAAAATTTTGGAAATCTTTTTATTTTGTATGTTGTGGTTTTTAAACTCTGTTTATATATATATATATATATATATATATTCTTGAACTGCAGCTAGGCTCGTCTGTACAGTGAAAGAGCAAGAGCATGTGACTCTCCTCCTCCAGTCTGTACATTGGCTACCAGTCCACTCCACAACTGGATACAGGCTCTTCACTCTTTGTCATTCTTTTCTGTCCGACTCTTCCAAGCACACATGTCACATCTCCAGTTCCAGGAAACAACCTTGCTAATCTGCTGAGACAGACGTCTAGCTGCAGTTCAAGAATGTATTTGGGACAGCCAGCAGGGAGCGAATTACAGTAGCCCAGTCCAGACAGTACGCATGTGCACAGCATAGTCTTTGAGGCCTCGAGTGTCAGATATTTGCGTATAGGGATAGCACTACGCAGTTCCGTGACTACAGAACGGCAAGGTCTGGTGACGTGTGTATCCACAGACATGTCATCGGATATCAGAAAACTGAGGTTTCTAACCGAAGGATTTAAAAGAACGTCTGTGTCACCTACCCTCAGGTTGGACAGGAAGACGTCAGGCAATGAGTTTTTTGTGTTTTTGTTTTCGACTTGATCTGAAGAAATTTTATTCTTTCAATATTTCGTTACAGTTTGTTGACTTCCATCCAATTCCTGACATCAGAGATGCACGATGCCTCTCCGCAGAGGCTGTAAGTTTGCTGGCATGCATCCTGAAGCTAGGTAGTTAAAGAAGATTTGAGATCATGTAGCTTTTCCAGAAGTATTTCATCGTCGAAAGTATCAAAATCTAACACAGATCAAGCAGTGTTTGTGTCTGTGTGCGTTGGCGAGGGATGGAGGGGGTGGGGTGGTGGGGGGGGGGGGGGGGGTTTATAAAGGAAGCATTGAATGGTCAGGTGGATACTGTCTTTGTGTACGTGCTATGGCAGTGAAACTGGACATGTATTCGAGCGTAATATTCCGCTCAGTTTTGTCAAATGCCTTGAGCTACAACAAAGATGGGATAATAAACCACCTACATCAT
>CM065740.1:12015816-12028316 GCA_033310375.1 Conus canariensis | reverse complement strand
CCCGGCCACCCTCGGGTTCAACCACCATAATATTAGCAGCAATATTAGCTGCGGGGATGGGAGAGGTGTCGGACTACTCTCTGCACTTCAGACCTAATATTTGAAGCACAAAAATATAGATGGCATGTTATGGTGAGCTCTCTCTCTCTTCTCTCTCTCTCTCTCTCTGGCCCGCACAAGGCAAAATAGCTTCCAAAGCCAATATTTGCGCGAGCGCGCGCACCCCCCACGCACACACACATATGAGCGCGCGCACACCCAGGCCCATGTGCGCAGCTAATTGTCACTCTAACCTTAGAGAGAGAGAGAGAGAGAGAGAGAGAGAGAGAGAGAGAGAGAGAGAGAACGCCACTTAATGACACTGATCTTGGGCTGAGAGAGAGAGAGAGAGAGAGAGAGAGAGAGAGAGAGAGAGAGAGAGAGCATTCCTGTCTGAAAACCGTGTCACGTAAGCCCCGCTAATAACGAACAAACAAACCGGAAATTATATGTCATGAAACTGAGCGCATTTCAAGAATCCCCTTGAAAACCGTTCTCTGGGGCAGAAACGCGATAGTGTGGCTTTCGTATGCGCCACAAAGTTGCAAATCAATGTGATCCTCTCATTTTCTTCATTTATCTGTTGTTGTTTTTTCAGTGATGGAGTTTTATTGTTATGTTTATTGTGATTAACGTATCATCTTAAAGATTGTCTGTGAATAATTGAAGCACGGCGTTTTCAATTTTACAAACGATGGGTGCTGTAAATGGCTGTTCAGCACACACACACACACACACACACACACACACACACAACACAAAGCGAAATTTAGTTTTTGTTACTATACATATTAAGGAAAAATATTTTTCAAAGCATTAATTCATAACTGGTCTCTCACAAAATATGTGGCGCTTGTGCAAGGCAGAGACTAATAATTCGCTCGACTAATTAATTATGCACTTTATGGGATGATTTTGGTGCACTGACAAAATTAAATCAGCCCTATAAACATCAGTGAGATCGTTCGTTTGTTTTGTGAACAGTTGTCATGACAAGAGATGTTATGTGTGAATATATTGAAAACGTGAGTGGATTTGTTTATGTTGAAGTATACAGGTGGAGTTTTTGAAAAGGGAGAATTTTTGAAGTATGACCAAATGTGAACAGTGCTTAAATTCCTTACCTTTTCTTGATGTTGACTGGACGCTGAGGCACGTGATGGGTTGAGAGAAGCTCACTGTTTTTAGGACGGGTGTGTTCCCGATCTGTATGGCAGACTGGGAGTTGCCAATCAGGAGGATAGGTCTCTTAACTTGGGTCAAGGAAAGACATCTTTTTTAACTTTGCGGGTTGAAACGGAACCTGTGTTTTCCGAGCGGCCAGAGAGTGGTCAGCAATGTAGTGCATGGAGCGGCCAGAGAGTGGTCAGCAATGTAGTGCATACAGAAGTCTGTCAAGGATTTTGTTATAGTATTGGTTCCCTATGGGTAATTTGTCAGTTGGTGAATAATGAATAAACAGAAAAGCGAAATTATTCATAAGTGAATAAAAACGATTTATTCACCAAAAAATAACGTGATAAATAAAAAAAAGTAAATGTAGCGAGATTGTGTTATGAAAATCAATTTGTGAAAAAAAATACATTTGTTTGTAACAAAAGTAATACAAATCGTTTTTTTCTTTCTTTTTTTATTTATTTATTTATTTTTCTTTAGAGATTTCACTTTGTGTGCCCAAGTGCAGGTAAGAATGTGCTGGAAACGGAATGCTGCGAAGTCGTAAGTATGATGTGTTACCATGTTTTGTGGTATTATGTCTTAAGAAAAAAAGTAATAATAGATATATGCTCCAAACCCAGCTGTAAAAACTTGGGGTTTCTTTCCAGAAAACCTCAGCGGCCAACCAGTGGACTGAACCTACCTTCTGAGAGTTTGATTCCCGCTGGTGGAACGTTCATGCAAGAAAGACATTCCTATGTACAGCAAGAGAAATGCTATGCTTTAGGTGCTGTACATTTAAACAGGAAATTAATGGCAAATAATTCGTAATATTTTGTGTGGAAAATTGAAATTAAAATTGATACAAAAAACTTACATGTTATTTCTTTTAATGTTGATTGTCATTGTGAAACTCTTTGTTTTGTTTTCTCAAGGGAGCACCAAAAAATGGGTTCTTGTTTCGTCAGTCTGTCCTTTGAATGGAGTAGATGTGTACGTATGGAGAGAACATGCCGTGTTTGTGATCGAGTGTATGCAAATGCGGTGTGTAACAGTGGTGACCCCGACTTTTAGTACATTAGATTATTTGAAATATTTGAAAAAAAAATGAAAACCAAATTTTGATATTGTAAATTTGAATTGTTCACTTGGGGGACATTATTGTAAGCAAGGCTAGGTTTTGTATCCCTATTCTGAAATTGGAAAAAATATTGATTTCGTACCCATTGATAAATAAGACTCCCAGTCGTATTTTTTCTCCTTAGGATTCTTAGTCTTTGTAGTTTCTTGTATTTATTACTGTGTATGTTTGCTTTGTGCCATGTTTTTGATGTATTGAAGTTGTCCTCGTCTCCAATTTCACATATGGTAGATTGAGTTGCTGAACTACCTGAGTTTTTTTTTTTTTATCTTCTCGCACTCGTCCTCATTATTTGGGATCTTCACCTCTATTGATTTCTCCCTCTGCTCTATTTAGATTTCTCCATCCTCACCCAACAATTAACTGCTATTCAGTTTACCTTTTGGCGTATTCGCTGTTTTACATTGGGCTTTTCTGATAAGTGAGTGTTCATGCACCGTTTCTTTCAAATGTTGTGGAGTTTAGTGTTTAATTTTTTGCATACATTGTTGTTTGTGTGATTTTGACGGCACACACCTTTGACATCATTTTCAAAAGCAGTGCTCTATATTCATATTTTTCCAAATTTCATTTGTATTTCCTGAAACAGCTTTAAGAAATCTTGTATTCTTTCAGAGCAGTTTTCAAAATTTTTGTCTGCTCTTTTTCGGATCTCACTTCTTGAAATAAACAATTTTCATCTGATGGTGCATCTGCGCAAATTAATCGGTTGTATGAGATACACTTCTTTTCTGTCCCGTGATTTTTTTTTTTTTTCAATATACATTTCATTGTCGTGCCAAACTCTGCTGCATAACTGTGATACTGAGTTCGCGCTCATACAGGAAATTTGCCGTTTGTATTATTATCATAGCTTATGATTAAAATTGTACTTTTATTTCACATCTTAATACTTTTTTCTCTCTCCGTTTTGGGCACTGTGTGTGTGTGTGTGTGTGTGTGTGTGTGTGTGTGTGTGTGTGTGTGTGTGTGTGTTTCACGCTAGCCACATCCTCTTCATCATGGTTAGTGAAAAATCAGAGTTCGATACTTTTCTGGGGGTTGGGTCCGATAGTCCGACA
Source organism: Conus canariensis (assembly GCA_033310375.1). Taxonomy (NCBI): domain Eukaryota; kingdom Metazoa; phylum Mollusca; class Gastropoda; order Neogastropoda; family Conidae; genus Conus; species Conus canariensis. The sequence goes on along the minus strand of CM065740.1, from coordinate 12,024,917 downwards.
CTTCACGATTCCGAGTTTCGATAGTTCGACAAATCACGATTCCGACGTTTCGACAATCCGACAATTTTGTCGGACCAACGAAACTTGTATGTTTTATTTTGTGCCAATAGTTCGACACATCACGATTTCGACGTTTCGATAGTCCCTAACCCTAACCCTAACCCTAACCCTAGTCCCTAACCCTAACCCTAACCCTAACGGGAATTATGAAACTGGGTTGTGTGTCGGATTATCGAAACGAGTTGGAATTGTCGGAATCGTGGGATGTCGGACTATCGCTACTTTTTCTTACAGTGTCGGATTATCGAAACATCCGATGTGTCGAACTATCGAAACGTCGGACTACCGGGCCCAGCCCCTTTTCCGGCACAGGGTCAGAAACTGGGTCTCTCTGGATAAAATATATAAATCAGTGTGAGGATCGCACACACACACACACACACACGCGCGCGCGCGCGCGCGCGCGCGCACGCAGATAGTGAGAGAGAGAGAGAGGAGAGAGAGAGAGAGAAGAAAAACAGGCAGATGACAAAATCAGGCTGGCTGAAATAGAAAAAGGAAAAAGCAGGAAAGTGGGAGAGGCTGCTGAAAGATCTAAGAAGGAAGAGAGAGAGGCTGATGGTGAGCGAGTTGGGCTAGAGACAGGCTTAAAGAGCTGAATGGACCTCGAACAGATGTGAATAGAACTTCAGTTTAAACAAGCTTCTGTACAAGCGGCGACAGAACAAACATTTGATGCAGATAATCGACCCAAGTCTGCAGTTAAACTTTCTTACATTTTTCAAACTTCTTCCTCCTTTTGATGAGAATCCAGACGACATAGACTCATCTTTATTTCAGTTTGAAAATCACGCTTCTTCTTGTGGTTGACCATGAGAAAAATGGACTGTGTATGCTGCCTCACTGTTCAAGGGCAGTGCTCTTACAACGTTACCACAGCCTCATGGCTCGCGAGAATTTAACGTGGGAAGATCTTAAAGCGGAACTCTTCAAGAAATTCAATGCAATGAGGAAGCATTTCAAGAAAAAAAATAATTATGTGCGTCCGGAAAAAGGTGAGTCATTTGCAGCATTTTTATTCCGTACCAACTACCTTTTTGATTGGCGGATTGATTTGTCTGGTAGGGAAAAACTTTTGATAAGTCAGTAACAATAATAATAATAATAATAATAATGCTGTGCTCTTCGCTGTCCACCACCTTATCGTGCTCATTACTGTCCACCAGCTTCCCATGCCCCCAGAAGTGGGAGCCTATACTCGCCCCCTCCCCACCCCCTTGGCCCCCTCCCCCTCACTCGCCCCCTGTTCTCCCTCCCCCCCCCCCCGACCCACCTCGCCCTATAGCCCCCCCCCCCAAACACCCCCTCCCCCCCTGTTGTCTTTCTTCTCTCTCAACCCCCGCCCCCACATCCCCCTTCCACTTGCTTCTCTGCCCCACCCCAGTCTATAAACCATCCACGTCCACATCCTTTCCTACCACATGCTTTTTCTTCCCCCGCTCTTATTCCACCTAATCCTCCCCCCCCCCCCCCCTCCATCTCTACTACTTACTATCTCTATTACTTTTTGCTCATTACCTTTACCTTCCTAACCCCTAAACCCCTAGAATCCCCCCCCCCCCAACCTCTTCTCCCCTCCTCAAGTTGATTTCTTGCCCTCACCCTTTTTCTTTTTATCTCTCCCCCCCCCCCCCTTTATTAAGTATAATATTTCTCACCATTTTAACTTCCTCGGTGCACCCCTTTGTTCTTCTCTTTGCCCTCTCTCTCTCTCTCTCTCTCTCTCTCTCTCTCTCTCTCCCTTACTCCCTACTCCACCCTACCTCCACCCCCTTCCTCCCTCCCAGCCACCCGTCCAACTATTCCTGTCCCCTAGTACCCGCCTTCATTCCTCCATCCCTTACCCCGTTCCCATAGCCCTTTTTTTCTTTTTTCTCTCTCTCTCTCTCTCTCTCTCTCCTCTCTCTCTCTCTCTCTTTCTCACTATCTCTCTCTTCTCCACTTCTCTCTCTCCATCTCACTCTTTCTTTCTATCTCACCCTCTTCTCCTCTCTCCTCTTCTCTCTTTCTCTCTCTCTCTTTCACCCCCATGCACACTATGCTTACATATGTATATGGGTGTGCTTATCTGGATACGCACAGGCGCATACATGTCTGTGCGAGTGTGTGTGTGTGTGTGTGTGTGTGTGTGTGTGTGTGTGTGTGTAGCGATGAATGTGTTTGATGTTGGGCATGTGTGAAAGATCGCCAAGGTTGATGCAGTGTATATGTGCGGGTGTGTGTTGTGTGTGTGTGTGTATGTGGCGATGAATGTGTTTGATGTTGGGTATATGGGAAAAATCGCCAGGGTTGATGCAGGGTGTGTGTGTGTGGGGGGGTGGGGTGTGGGTGGGTGAGTTAGTGTGTGTGTGGGGGGGAGTGTGTGTGTGTGTGTGTGTGTGTGTGTGTGTGTGTGTGTGAGTGTGTGTATGTGTGTGAGCACACCGACGTGTTTTCCACTGCCTCTCCAACGATATGCTCGTGCAAGTGATTTTAATTCTCTTTTAACTTAATTCAGCTTCTGCTTTATGTGACAGGGACTTGGATGTGTGTGTGTGCGTGTTCAGTTGGCCAACCTTTTAGCCTGAAGAAGGTTTGTAATAAACCGAAAATTTGCTTTTTACAACGGCGTTACCGCGTTTTACTTGTTTGAGTCTTATACAATAATAATAATAATAATATGTTTATTTTTTTAGTGCATGTTCCACAAAAATGGTCAACAGCGCTTTACATTTCAAAAAAGGGCAAACGGTAAAAATAGGAATTATAAAAGTCATGCACATTGAAAAAACACAAAACCTTGAGATATCCAATACTAAAACAAATCAAACTGCGTTCACAATCAAGACATTGTATGACAATGATAATAATAATTTACAAACAAATCACATAAGAAATATCATAAAAAGTCTCCCTCTCATAAATCCTCTAAAAAACACTCATTTCCTTTACAGTTACACTTACACACGCATGTACGCTCGCACGCATGCACGTACGCGCACAAATCACACACACACACACACACACACACACACACACACAACACACAACACACACACACACACACACACACACACACACACACACACACACACACACATTACTGGTCTAGAAAGATACAGGCAGGAGAATAAATCTAACCAGGAAGGACTTACACATTTCAGTCTCTCAGGATAGATGAGTTTGAAAGAGGTAGGTTTTCAGATGCCGTTTGAGTTTCTCAGGATAGATGAGTTTGAAAGAGGTAGGTTTCCAGATGCCGTTTGAAAGTTGAGAAGCTGTTTGTTTTCCTACGAGACAGCGGTAGAGAGTTCCATACATTTGGGCCAAAGACAGAGAAGGACTTTTTACCAAAGATATCAAGAGAGAAGCGAGGAACAGTCAGCAGTGAGGTATCAGAAGAACGAGTTGTTCGAGAAGGTTTGTATATCTGCAGGAGACTGGGAAGATAAGATGGCATGTTCTCATGATAGATACACTGGAAGCAGAGAGAGGCAACTTTATACTGAATTCTGGCCTTTACAGGAAGCCAATGAAGAGTTCTGAGAAGGGATTTTGCACTCCCACGCCTGGTTTTGCGGAGAACAGGGCGAGCTGCATGATTCTATTTGTGCTGGTTTATTTATTTGATTACTGGGGAGACCAGCAAGAAGAGAGTTACAGTAGTCTGGTCTGGAGAGTATAAAACAGCACGTTTGTTGGCAGCATCGGTGGATAGAAAGGAGCGGATCTGAAAGTACTGAGAGAGAGAGAGAGAGAGAGAGAGAGAGAGAGAGAGAGAGAGAGAGAGAGAGAGAGAGATGTCATACACACATTCGCGACGGCGTGCACACACACACACACACACACACACACACACACACACACACACACACAGAGGAATTAGCAGCCGTGCAAAAACGTCGAATCATCGGTTTTTGTTGTTTGTTGTTGTTGTTGTTGTTATTTTACGATTTCTAAGACTTCGTTTTAAACGAACGTTACGAACTCATTAACAACTTGAAGGTTAGCCAAAGTTTACCTTATGATTAAGTTTACATGGAGAAGACATAAATGGTGACCTCAACTTTCGTTCCTTTAGTGCTCTCTTTGTTCCTTTAGTGCTTTTGAATATTCTTTGTCTTCTCTGCCATTGTCTTTACATGAAAGTGTTTTTTTCCCTCATGGTCTTCTCTGCCATTGTCTTTACATGAAAGTGTTTTTTTCCCTCATGGTCTTTTTCAGTGCTTATTTCTTCAGGAACGGGGAAAAGAAATGATTACGTTTTTTTTTCTCTTGAAGCCCACTTTGTGCAGATCTTCACATAAAAGAACTGAATATTTTTTTGTTTTTTGTTTTCCCGTCAGCTCACCCGATTCATCTCTCCAGTTCTGTTCACTTCTGTCTCTGTCTGTCTGTCTGTCAGTCTGTCTGTCTGTCTGTCTCTGTCTCTCTCTCTCGTTTTACGACATTAGTTTCACATAAAGGTACATTCTTCTTTCTGGTTTTGATGTTGTTTTTGCTATACATATTTCTGTTTGTTTTTTGTTAAGATCTCGGTAATGTATCTTGGATAAAGATGCGATAGATTCAAACAAAAAATACAATTGCGATATATAGTTAAGACTGATCATATACCCCAAACCCTTCCATAAATGTGTATGTTGGAAGGCAGATAGATAACCATTTCATTTCACATTAGTTTTGATACGAAGTACGTTCTAGTTGAAACGCGTACATTAAGTAATGCTCTTTCTGCCAAGCTGAAAAATGGATGTTCTTCTGGAAGTGTGCGGAGTTCTTGGTACAGGCAGCACTTGTGTGACGTGGCAGCTGCACATTGGCTGGTAAACTGGATGAGCATCGTGGTCCTCGCTCATCTTCAAATATTCCAACGTCTGTGTCCAAGTCCCACACCCTGGTATATCGCTTCAGACTGCGGACTAGACGACGTGGGAGGTGGGATGGGGATGGAGATGCGGCTGGGGTGGGTTGGGGCCGGGATCGGTTGGGAAAAAAATCCCCCGTGCCCTTAATAGCAAGATGATCAAAGGAGACATGAATGGTCGGATTAGCGGTCATAGGTCAGGATTCCAATCTATACTGAGCCTGCAAGCATGTTGTAAATGTAGCGACAATGGAGACTTTCTTTTTTATAATTCTGCTCGATAGACTGTCTCGGGATTATGTCTTCATTGTTCCGATCCACATGATCTCGAGAGTGTATAATGATAATAAAGTCTCAGATCGACCGCATCGACCGTGGATCAGCCTGTAGAGACGCCTGCATTCAAGACGTGTGCTGCAACAGACGAGCAAACGTAGGCAACGACTATCTAAAAAGACAGCAGGAAGAATCCAAACTACCCAAGAACCCTGATGTCGCCAAGCTGAAAGCGGAAAGTGTCGCAAAAATGTTCAAAGTTTCCATACGGACTCCGCACCGCTTTAAAGAAGTTGTGGGACGATCTGCAAGAGGCCACGAGTTCAGCAGGGAGGACCGTCCCTGGTTACCAGAAACCCTTGAAAGAAGTCAACAGTCGTACGTGGGACCTCATCGCTGAAAGGAGAAGATGCACCAGCAGCGCCAAACTGTACGACGAACAACATGGCTTTTAACCAGGCCTACACAAAGACCGGGACGTCAAACACAGTGCTCAACGAGACAAAAGGGAATGATTGGATGTCCACGCTAATTCAGCGGAGTAGTCTCCGGCTCGCGTTGACATGAGGTCTGTCTGTCAAATTACTTTCTTCAAGCCTAAGGACGGACAACTTCTGTCAAGTGCTAGGAGAGACTTCCTAGGTGGGTAGAACACTTCAGTGAAGTACTCAACTGGCCCCAACCAGACTTAACCAAAGTTGGCCCAGTCCCAGACCCAACCACTACCCTCCCCATCAGCACGGGCAAATCACTGCACAGAAAGTGAAAAAAAATCCACCAAGGCTTTTTGAAAACAAGTCGACAGGCATGGCTGACACCACAGTCAAACTAGTGGAATCTGTTGGCGCAACGGCTGTTCAGTGGCTTCAGGAGATCCGTAGGCATGCATGGAACGATGGACAGAGACCATGTGGCTGGACGGACGGCGTGGTCCTATGTAACTCAAAGAAAGGAAATGTTGCTGGCTTTGACAACTGGAGGAGTATACTGTCTATCCTAGAGAAGCTATATTGCCAGACGATTTTAATCAGAATGAGGGTTCTCGTGAATGGCGAGCTGCTGAAGGACCAAACTTCAGATCACAGTGCTAATGCGCGGAGTAAATCTGCACCCTCAGATGCGTCATCAGCAAGTGTCGAGAGTACCAGTTTCCTCTTGTAAACAGCTGTATTGATTTAACGAGGCTTTTGACAGTACCAATAGACGCTCATTGTGGATAATGCGTCCACCTTATGGTATTCCCGATAAAGTTGTCATTTGAACTGTGATAGTTTGGTTCTCGCTACTGTGTAAGATTTAAAGTCGTCTTTTGTCACTGGTTCTAGGCACACATGGTTTAGGTGCACACACTGGTTCTAGTGCTTTAGTGCACACATGTTCTAGTGCACACACTGGTTCTAGGTGCACACAGATGCGCGCCAGGGTTGCATTTTTTTCACCGACTTTTATCGGCATGGCAGTTGACTGGGGCCTGACAAAAAGTAAAAACAGACGAAAAATCTTTATACAGAGGCACTGAATGCTATGTAGGACAAATTGTCAGACCTTGACTTTGCCGATTGACATCACAGGAATGTCAGACTCCAGACAGACGGCAAGAAGCAGTGAATGCCATCCGTTAAGCTGCGAGATGGTTCGGTCCGTCAATCAGCAGGAAGATGGAGATAATAATGACAGACAACCATCACCCACGAAGAGATCTATTTATAGGGCATGGTAAGATCGATGTTAACGATTTCGTGAACGTTCGAGACCCCGTTAACAACCGTTTTCCTTTATCAATAATCTGGACTGCAAAATAGGAAAAACATCAGAAGTGTTTAGTTGAATCAAATCTCGGCGTATAATTTGAAAGCTAAGCTGATATTTCACAACTCAGATGTGTTATCAATCCTCTTACGTAAATGCAAAACATGGCGTCTGAAAGCTGTCGAAGAAAAAAAGTGTAATGCTGTCTACTCAAGCTGTCTGAGAAAGATCCTGGGCATAAAGTGGAGCGACTTTACTACCAACGAAGAAGTTGAGAGGCGCTCAAACCAAATGGCAGTATTCTCTATCATCAGCAAGGTGCCTTAGAAGGCTGGACCGTGCAGCTCGCCTTTCCACTTCACGTCTGGCAAATCAAATAGTTTTGTGGATATAGAAAGAAGACAAAGGGAACTGCCAAACTGAACTGGCAACCGTCTACGTAACGTGAAAATGACGTAAGGAGCTGGGTGACGCCGAAATGGTTCATTGATCCAGCTGAAGAGTGCTGAGCGCCTTGTGCGTCGGACGACATGGGAGCTTTTAAGTGTTCTAAGTACGCGCTTGCTTGCTTGCCAACTTGCTTGTGTGTGTTGTGTGTGTGTGTGTGTGTGTGTGTGTGTGTGTGTGTGTGTGTGGAGAGACACAGAGAGAGAGAGAGAGAGAGAGAGAGAGAGAGTGGTGTGTGTGTGTGTGTGTGTGTGTTGCGTGTGTGTGTGTTGCGTGTGTGTGTCTGTGCGTGCGTGCGCGCGCGCGCGCGTGTGTGTGTATGTGTGTGTGTCGGGTGGGGGTTGGATGGAAGTTGTTTCAACTGTTGTGCACATAATTATATCGCTGATTTTTTAGCTTGAGTTCCAAACACGAAACTCAAACGCACTTGACCCAGAAAAAAATCGAATTTTTAAAACATGGAATGAAACAGAAAACTGCGTGAAAACACAACTACAGGGAATAAAAACAAATAAACAGAAAATAACGACTGAGCACAGGTAAGAATCTAATGAACAATACAATGAGAGAGAGAGAGAGAGAGAGAGAGAGAGAGAGAGAGAGAGAGAGAGAGAGAGAGAGCATTAATGAAAGAAAGAAAGACATGTAAATCGCAAACTGAACAAATAATGCAGTTTTTTTCGTCCTTGAACAAAAGAGCGCGAACCCCACCCCATCACTATGTACCTCCCCCTATCCCTCCGCCCTTTTTTTTACTCCCTTCTTCATAATTCCCACCCCACCGCTCGTCCAGTAAAAAGCTTCTTGGAATGTGTACACTGAGCCCATATAAGAAAAGGGGTTTCACCTCTCTATTGCGCCTGTGATGTTTACCATGGCCCTAAGCAGGCATGCGCGTGTCCACGAGCTTGAGGTCTTGAATATTGTACATTTTCATCCTTGTTCAAGATCGTTTCAAAGTGAGGTGACTGCAGGTGGAAACTGAAACAAACCTCATGAAGAATTCTTAGCGAGTCCACCCAAAACGAGGACAAACAAGTCACAAGACAAAACACTTGTCTTGTATTCCACACCAACAAACAAACATAGTGTTTCTTCTTGTAACTTGTTTGTCCTTGTTTTGGCGAACTCACCAAGAATCATTCTTGAAACTTGTGTAAGATGGTTTGCCCGTCTGTATTTCTTATTTTCATACATAGCATACCATGAACATGCTGAGTCGGTCTCGTCTGCCATACCCGCTTTTCCCCTCTCAGTGGCACGCCGTTCATTCCAGCACTCTCATACACGCATGAAGAATGCTGACTACCGCTCATCAAAGAAAATTGGTTTAAGAATTCAGGTACATTTGGAGTATGGAATACAACATTTTGAGTCATAGACTCTTCTTCAGTTGACTTGAGATAGAGGAATGCAGGCATGCCTGAGCCACAAGGCCTTAACAGGAGAGAGTGACTCGTTATTGCCAACCACCTCCCCTTCCTCTTCCCTAAACTGTTCTGATCCTTCTGCCCACCTACGCTCCTTTTACTTTTGGGTCAACTACCCCCATCCACTGCTTTTTTTTTTTTACCCGTCCCAGACACTATCTCTCCACATTTTCATGCCCTCTCCCCCTATCTCCCCATCCCAAAAACTGAATATCAATGAGCTGTGCTGTATCAACTAAACGTGTAAACTGTAGTCACTACTGCCTGCTCCCAACACTGCCTGCAATCTGGCA
>CM065740.1:11963316-12010816 GCA_033310375.1 Conus canariensis | reverse complement strand
CGTTAAGTAGGAAGACCACTTCCGTGATTACCTCATGAATAAGTCCATAAAAGCGTTTGGATTGACTGACCCTGAAGAAAAATGTGTAAAGAAAACCAAAGAGTATAACCAACCCTGTCACAAAGTCCAAGGCCCCAAGACGACTCTCCATAGCATCACAGCCGTCACCTTTATCCTTCTGATCATAATTAAAACCATTCATGACTTTATGGTAATCCAATATCCGATTCCCACTATTCAAATTTGACCATGGGTAACTACGTTCCTGCCAAAGTTGTGGTGCCGGCGAACTCATCAATACAGTACCGGGGTGACGTGAGCTTGAGGTGGTGTCTACCCTGAACAGAAGTGAAGGAGGAGTAGTTCTCTGTCTACATCCATGACTTGCAAACGTGCTATGTCAGTTCCATCTAAACTTCCATCAAACTGACTGTTGTGGCATGGGGTTTCTCCACGGTGGTTGGCGCGGGGAAAGGGGGTCGGGGTCATGACGAGCTGACATTCGAGAGCTCCATAAGGATTGCTGGCATGGGTACCGCATAATAACTAAGTGCAGCTGTGTATGGAGGGCGGAAGGGAAAGAGATGGACAGGATAAGGAGTGGGGCTGAATGAACGACATTGTGGCAATGCCGCTGAGTGCGCGCGAAGACTGGGTGGTGGGGGTGGTGGGCCAAAGAAGAACAACTGTCGATCAGCTTTCATTGCCATGTCCTGTATTCTCCCTTTTCCTTTGCTGCATTCAGGGATTTACCTTAGCCTCTTTCATTTAAAACATCTTTGCTCTCGAAGACATAATTCCTTCTCGGGATTCTATTTCAGGTCCTATCTGTGGTGGCGAGCCTTTGTTTGTTTGTTTGTTTGTTTTAATCTCATGTGCCAGATCAAATACTCCGCCTTAAGCGTCTTTTCCAGTGTCTGTTCTTTAACTCATTGCATCTTATGATTGGGGTCAGCGTCCCCTCCCTTTCTGTCTCATGTCACACAAATGAAAAAGAGAAGGTGGGATTTCTGTGATTGTGAAACAAGAGGGTCAGCATGTGCCACAGATGATGAGATATTGATCGCATTCAACATCACAGATGATGAGATATTGATCGCATTCAACATCACAGATGATGAGATATTGATCGCATTCAACATCACAGATTGGAACAAGGTCTCTCGTGAGTCTTCCTCAAAAGGAGTGTTTTCATTACTTTTTTTCGTCTGCATGTGCCGAGAATCATGCGAATGGCTGTAGACGTTTGTATGAATTTCTCTCTCTCTCTCTCTCTCTCTCTCTCTCTCTCTCTCTCTGTTTTGTTTTCCTTATTTAGTAATGAACTGACTCAGGAAATCATACAATGTGGAAGGCACAGTACAGTGCGAATTTCATAAACGTAATCTAGAGATTTTCATTCTCCTTTTGGCTGATGCCGTGGTCTTGTAATCAGAAACAGTGATCGGATTACAGAGTCAGTTAAACATTTTACGAGGAGTTGCTGCTTCATTACAGCCAAAAGTCATCATGGCAAAAATCAGTACAACTGTATTTAGGAAGGGCGGATACCTTGAGGCGAGAGAAGAATGGACATACAATGGATCTTTAATGCCTGTTGTTAATGTATATAAATATCTTGGTATCTGCTTCTCCACGCGTTTGGGTTTTGTTTTTGCTTGCATGCACGATTTAGCTAGTAGGGTAAAAAATGCATTATTGTGTCTTATGTAAAACGGTTATTGTTAAATAACGATTCCCTTACTTTATTTTTTTGTTTGTTTTTTAAATTATTTGATTGCCAAATTCAACCTATGATACAGTGCAGAGCTGAAATATGGGGTCTTGATGCTGCTGCTGTGCACTGTAAAAAAAATCCATCTTTTTGCTCTAAAGAAGTTTCTTGGGGTATTGTTGCAAACGCCGAATGATTTAGTATATGGTAAAACATCTGGATATCCCGTGTATTTAAATTATGTTCTTAAAAGTGTTCGATATTGTTAAAAATTGTTCAGATGGAGGATCACAGATTGCCACTCAAAGTGTATAGAATGTTGTTAGACTTGGATAATAGAGGTAAGTAAAAATGGGTGACTAATGTGTGGATGAAATTGTATAATTATGGTTTCAGTCTTGTACGGATGAACCAAGGTGTTGGTGATATGAATGTTTTTATTCGGGTATTCCCAGAAAGATCGACTGACTGTAGTTGGCAAAATTCGAACTCACAGGTGCAAAACAGTGCCAGATTCGAATTTTATAGAGCGTTTAGTCATTTACGCTGTTTACCTGTTTATATGTCAATGGAAATAGGCAAACATCTCAAGCGTATCATGACTAGGTTCAGATTTGGTGTGTCTGATATTGCTACTCATCACTTTCCTTACAGGCAGTCATGTGATAGAAGTCTGATTTGTCCATTGTGTCAAAATTCGAAAGAAGATGAAATCCATTTTGGATTAATTGTCCAATATTACAAGACCTCACAGACCGATTCATATCACAAAAATATTTCAAGAATCCTTGCTTTTTCCAAATTAGTCTTGTTAATGTCATTATCAAATGAGAGTACTGTTAAACAGTTGGCTATTTACTTACATAAAGCATTCCAGAAGCTAAGTGTTTATGTAACATGATGAAGATCAGTGTCGATCGGCAACATGAATCATAATGTATATCCCCATTCTAAGGGGTTTTGGCCTTTATGAATAAACTATTTGAGTCTTGAATCTTGAGTCCTGAGTCTCTTCTCTCTCTCTCTCTCTCTCTCTCTCTCTCTCTCTCTCTCTTCTGGGGAGCACTTCCGGATGACACAGTCGATCGGGCACACCTGTGCAAGCTCTCCTTTTGGTTGGCGTTTCTTCCCGTGCCTCCGTTGAATTGTGTCTTCACACTGTGCCTGTGATTTCATCAAGTACAATCCCGTCTGGATCACTGACTTTTAAGGCTATATGTGGTCACTTTGTGGCAATATGTACTTGTTTCATGCTCAAGTGGGAACGCTTCCAAATCGTCATCATTATTAAGTTGAAAAACCGAGTGGACAGTATCACTGTAGGAGTGCTACTCTCTCTCTCTTCTGCGGAAATCGAATTTACTGATGCGGGGACGTGGAACTCAGCCTTGGACCTGGCAGGACAGAAGACCTGAGACGGAGCCGCTTGGGCAGTGCTGGAGGCTCTTGGAGCCGCTTTGGCAGTGCTGGAGGCTCTTGGAGCCGCTTGGGCAGTGCTGGAGGCCTATGGACAGTAGAGACGGAGCCGCTCGGGCAGTGCTGGAGGCTCTTCAAGTCGCGACAGTAGAGACGGAGCCGCTCGGGCAGTGCTGGAGGCTCTTCAAGTCGCGACAGTAGAGACGGAGCCGCTCGGGCAGTGCTGGAGGCTCTTCAAGTCGCGACAGTAGAGACGGAGCCGCTTGGGCAGTGCTGGAGGCTCTTCAAGTCGCCACAGTAGCGGACCTGGGTCCACTCCTGAGACAGCGTCAGCATCCTCCACAGACACAGGGTTGATAATGTGACTAGTGATGAACCACCCAGGGAACATGCTATGCTGCAGGGTTGATAATGTGACTAGTGATGAACCACCCAGGGAACATGCTATGCTGCAGGGTTGATAATGTGACTGGTGATGAACCACCCAGGGAACATGCTATGCTGCAGGGTTGATAATGTGACTAGTGATGAACCACCCAGGGAACATGCTATGCTGCAGGGGTATGATAATGTGACTGGTGAATGTGAACCACCCAGGGAACATGCTATGCTGCAACTGGGGAGGGAGATGGCGACAGTGGGGAGGACAAGGTGAATGAATTTGATCAATACGGAGAGGGAGAGGATGACAAGGGGGTGAATTGTGTGACAGGGGACGGTGTATAGGGAGAGGGCAATCTCTCTCTCTCTCTCTCTCTCTCTCTCTCTTGTTCTAATTATATAAAACTGATTTATTTCTTGTTCTGTACTCATGTGAATAGCTGATGGCCTCACATTAAAGTCACGAGTCACGAGTCACGAGTCTCTCTCTCTCTCTCTCTCTCTCTCTCTCTCTCTCTCTCTCTAACCGACTGTTCACAGCGACACAGCTGTCATGATCTGTGCGTAACCGACTGTTCACAGCGACACAAAAGTCATGATCTGTGTGTAACCCACTGTTCACAGCGACATAGCCGTCATGATCTGTGCGTAGCCGGCTGTTCACAGCGACACAAAAGTCATGATCTGTGCGTAACCCACTGTTCACAGCGACACAGCCGTCATGATCTGTGCGTAACCGACTGTTCACAGCGACACAAAAGTCATGATCTGTGCGTAGCCGGCTGTTCACAGCGACACAAAAGTCATGCTCTGTGCGTAACACACTGTTCACAGCGACACAAAAGTCATGATCTGTGCGTAACCCACTGTTCATAGCGACACAAAAGTCATGATCTGTGCGTAGCCGGCTGTTCACAGCGACACAAAAGTCATGCTCTGTGCGTAACCCACTGTTCATAGCGACACAAAAGTCATGATCTGTGCGTAACCCACTGTTCACAGCGACACAGTCGTCATGATCTGTGTGTAACCGACTCTTGACAGCGACACAGCAGTCTTTGATCTGTGCGTAACAGACTGTTCTCAGCGTCACAGCCGTCATGATCTGTGTGTAACCGACTCTTGACAGCGACACAGCGGTCATGATCTGTGTGTAACCGACCGTTTAGAGCGACACAGCCGTCATGAACTGTGTGTAACCAACTGTTCACAGCGACACAAAAGTCATGATGTGTGTGTAACCGACCGTTTACAGCGACACAGTCGTCATGATCTGTGCGTAATCGACTGTTCACAGCGACACAAAAGTCATGATCTGTGCGTAGCCGGCTGTTCACAGCGACACAGCCGTCATGAACTGTGCGTAACCCACTGTTCACAGCGACACAGCTGTCATGATCTGTGCGTAACCGGCTGTTCACAGCGACACAGTCGTCATGATCTGTGTGTAACCGACTGCTGACAGCGACACAGCCGTCATAATCTGTGTGTAACCCACTGTTGACAGCGACACAGTCGTCATGATCTGTGTGTAACCCACTGTTGACAGCGACACAGTCGTCATGATCTGTGTGTAACCCACTGTTGACAGCGACACAGTCGTCATGATCTGTGTGTAACCGACTGTTCACAGCGTCACAAAAGTCATGATCTGTGTGTAACCGACTGTTCTCAGCGACACAAAAGTCATGATCTGTGTGTAACCCACTGTTCACAGCGACACAGCTGTCATGATCTGTGCGTAACCCACTGTTCACAGCGACACAGCGGTCATGATCTTTGTGTAACTGACTGTTCCCAGCGACACAGTCGTCATAATCTGTGTGTAGCCGACTGTAGACAGCGACACAGTCGTCATGATCTGTGTGTAACCCACTGTTGACAGCGACACAGCCGTCATGATCTGTGTGTAACCCACTGTTGACAGCGACACAGTCGTCATGATCTGTGTGTAACCGACTGTTTACAGCGACACAGCCGTCATGATCTGTGTGTAACTGTCTGCTCACAGCGAAACAGCCGTTATGATCTGTTTGTAACTGACAGTTCACAGCTACACAGCCGTTATGATCTGTGTGTAACTGACTGTTCACAGCGACACAGCTGCGCGCAACGTAGCCAGTCACATAGGTCTGCTCTCTCTCCACCTCAGTGGGGAAGGTGTAAGGGTAAATGGATGGGTGGTGGAGAGTGGACCACTGTTGTATTTATTGATTATCTATTTTTTCAAGATTGATTGTTTCCAGATGAACAGTCTTTGTACGTTTGATCCTCCTCTGCGTAAAGCGTGGAACTTGAATATTACTGATAATTATTGGGGTATCACTACTTAACAGGTGTTATAAACCACACAATTTAGATTAAATTAGCGTGCCTTTAAACTGACTGATTTCCATGGAACTATCGATGAGATTCAAGTTGGATTTAGGAGAGTGTGGAGTGCAGTAATATATCCCAATTTTACTTCGTTTCCAATAGTTAAAAACATATTGATACATTAAATGCTATTTATTGCAGCGGTCGGTGGTATGTCGTGAGAAAAAAAGTCTCAAACGGAAAAACAAAATGAAGATAGTGAATATTTACAATATCCTAGGCATTTATTTGTCATCATGTGAATACAATATACTGTCTTCCAAAAAGAACAAATAAGGAAACAGCAGCGCATGTAAAATGGTGTGGTCCATTGGTGAACACTCACCAACATTTTTAAAGATATTTGACGGCCAAACGCAGCCGTTTTGGTTTGCAGAGCTAGAATCGTGGATTAAACATAACAATGAATAGTCATAAAAGAATTGCTTTGTTTTTAACAAGATAATTCATAAATGTCTATCCGAAATTATCAAAATGTTTAATGTATGGCAAAACAGACAGGTATGCCTGTCTCTTCTTCTCTGTCTGTCTGTCTGTCTGTCTGTCTGTCTCCTCTCTCTCTGTCTCTTCTCTCTCTCTCTCTCTGTGTGTGTGTGTGTGTGTGTGTGTGTGTGTGTGTGTGTGTGTGTGTTTTGAACAATTTTGTGTAGTGGGGGAAAACAAGCGCAGGCTAACTATTCCTACGTCATTATATTAATGACTTCGAAAAGACTTTGAAGACATTTAACAAGGAAAAGGGGGAAGGGGAGGGGGACGGGTGAAAGAGAGAACATGAGACATATAACTATAAAAGCCTTCACTAGTAGCATATAGGAACCACTGGAATCGATCTTGAAGACAGAACCATCCCTTTTGCCTTCTCCAAGGCCTTTCGTCCACTGGATTGGACTCATCAGGAAAGCACGGCTGACTGTTGCTGTGCTCCTTTGATATCAGATGGAGACATACCACTTTCTATAATAATTCTGTGATTTCTCACTTCCAAGGGTTAAAAAACGGAATCCAACGGCAGCCTAAAGTACCAGTGAAGGACTGGAAAATAAAACGAAAAGAGAGTTCAGTAAAGAAATAAGTGGCTAAAAAACTAAAATTATTATGTTAACAGTATTAAATAAAGGGGATTTTTTCTAGACTATCCCTGAGGATCTATTAAGGATTGAGGGAGGTCAAAAGGTGTCAATAGTCAGAGAGGTCAGCTCTACTGTTCAATAACTCAAGCGTTGTCAATCATGTAAGGAGAACAGCATTTACTTGGATCTTGTAGAATGTACAATCTCCCACCGATTGCACAAACAATTATATGTTGAACAATTTTGTAGTGGGGAAGAACAAAATTGCTAGCTAAATCCTTACATATTAATGACTTTCCCTTCAGCATTACATTAATGACTTATCCCTTCAGCATTACATTAATGACTTATCCCTTCAGCATTACATTAATGACTTTTTAAATCAAAAAGAAAAAAAAGGGAGAGAAAGGGACAGGTGAAGAAAAGGAAATGGTAATGAAAAAAATGAGAAAATGTATCATGAAGATAAAATTCTTCATTAGCAGCATTATGGGAACCACTGGCATCCATCCTGAAGACAGAACCATTCCTTTCGACTTCTCCGAGGCCTTTCCTCGGCTGAATCGGACTCAGCATGGAGGCACGGCTGACTGTGCCTGTGCTCCCTTGGCATCAAGTGGAGACATACCACAGTCTGTAAGTCTGTGGTATTCTCATTTCCAAGAGTTAAAAACAACAGAATCCAGGGAGTCGGTGAGTAACACTCGTGGCCAGCGGTCACGGATTTGTTCGCTCTTCGCAAGAGTTTTTCCTCTTTTCTTTTCCTTCCTTCGAAACCGTTGAACGCGGATAAATGCAACATGTCTTCCGTCCAGCCCGATATTTTTTTAAAAATCGGGACATTCCGGACTCAGCGCAAAACTGAGTTACAGGACTGGAGCTGTGTCTGACTACGGAGCGTACGGCAGGCGGTGGTAGCATCGTTGGTGCTCAGGACATCAGAAGCCTTTGGAGGATCTAGCCAGCCACCAGACAGGCAAGTAATGATCTGGTCTTAGGTATGACTGTTCGAAACACTGTGATGCAGTTAGCCAACGCCAATCCATTTATTTCATGACAGGATTCCGGGGAAGAGAAGCCTGCTACGAAGAAGTGGATAGCAAACACCCTGATGTCAGTGGCTAGTAGCAAAATAGAACACTCCTTAAAAAGAATTGGATGTGAACTCTGATCCAATATTAAAATGGAACGCTATAGGGATGCAGACAATAAACTCACTCGATTTGAAACGGGGCAGAAGATTCGTTTTCACAAACCTCCCCGCTACCCCTCTGAAAAAAAAAACCCACTAGAAGCAGGCCCATCCACTGCAAAGATTTTTCACAAAGAGCAGAGAAATACTTTGAAATCTGTTACTTGTTCAAACTGTCTACAGCTCTACCACCATGTGTCCGTGTGTGTGAATGAGGTAGTGTGTTGTGAGCGCAATGAACCAGGGCATAATAGAGGAGATGTCCGTTGTGAAGGCCGGTTAAAAAGTCAGGTCAGAGACAAGGAGAGATCACCTCCCTCTCGTTCTCCTCATACTCAACCAGGCCACTCCAGAAGCAAGATTTCCGACGCACCCCCACCTCTCCTGCCTCCAAATCAAGTGTTAAGGGAGACACACGCGGCGGGAAAGGTGAGCCCACTGCCAGCGACTAAAAACAATCAACGCGAAAACAAGTCTGATCGAGATCGGGCGGTGTCTAAACGCCAAACAACCTTGTATTCCAGTATGGGCCCCCCAGTCAGACAATCTAAGGCACCGCTCAGAAACTCCCAAGCGCCAGCGATGCCGTGACCAGGTAAACCCTTCAGCACGAGAAGAAAAACATGCTAAATGTGGTGCAGACAACGAAGGGGAAATAACAGATGTCTGTATGCGACAAATAACCAGTTTGAATGTTCATGCCATTTTTGCTTACCTGTCGGTGTTTAGGCTTTCGGTGTATCTTGGCCTTCTGTCTGTCTCTTTGCCGGCCGCGGCCTGTCTGCTGCCTGTTTATCTGCTTCCCCCAACTATTCTCCCCCCTCCCACTCCTCCTCTCTTCCATATCGAGCATTACATCCTCTCTCTCTCTCTCTCTCTCTCTCTCTCTCTCTCTCTCTCTCTCTCTCTCTCTCTTACGGATAAGGACTATGATTGTTCACTAGACAAAGTAGAAGCATTGATCGCCTCCAACATAGAACAAGGCAAAGATTACTATTATTTAATTGGCGGTGACTTGAATTCAAGAATAAGCGACTGGTCTTTTGAGACCGCAGCGACAATTTCGGAATAGATGAGGATCCTGACACCTATATATTTCATAGAGAGTCACAAGATACACACATTAACGGATTCGGAAGAAAACTCATTGAGTTGTGTACATGTTTTAATGTTTTACCGATTCACGAGCTGAAAGAACGGAATTTCGACTCATCCTACACTTTTCTTTCGGGTAGAGGCAACAGTGTGGTAGATCATTATCTTTGTTCCCCTGAAATCCTTGGTTTGGTCAAAGACTTCCAAATAGAAAGCAGAATTGAATCAGACCACTTACCCATCACGATCGAATTAGGTCAGACTAAGAAAGAAGAGACTAAAGTAAAAGAAAGATATTATACAAATAAGATAATATGGGACGCGGGAAAGGCAGAGCAGTATAAGACTTTTTTCGAAGAGGAGAGCCAACCGATGCGAAACTATCAGAATTATGCGAATATATAAATGAGGACATTGATACAAACATCAACAACTTTATTGAGTTGCTCAAAGAAGCCGGGAAACCCATGAATAAAAGGATAGGCGTAGGTGGGGAGTATAGAACAAAAAATGCATGGTTCGACCAACAGTGTTTACAACTTAAGAAGGACGCGAGAAATGCCCTTAATAGGCTTAGAATTATGGATAGAAATAGAAATCCACAAAGATATGAGACACTGCTAAATGAATATACCAACAAAGGAACGCTATATAAAGACACAATAAGGGAGAAGAAAAAACTTTACAGAAGGGTTTACCAAGATCTTATGGACCATAGAAAGGAAAGTAGCAAATTTTGGAAAACAATTAAGGGGGTCCGTAAGACAAGACATGCTTTAGCGGATATCACAATCAAGCAGTGGGAAGAGCACTTTAATAGAATACTGAATCCAGACAACCTAGAGGTAGTTGGGGAGAGAAGTGTGGGGGATTCAGATGACCGTTCTGATGAGACAATCCAAATAGAAGAATTAGATACAGATATAACCGAAGAAGAAGTTCACACCGCGACAAGAAAAATGAAGGCAGGAAAGGCAGCTGCGCGGACCAGATACCACCTGAATTTCTCAAGGTGATATCTAACAAAATTACACCCTATTTAACCCCATTATTTAATGCTATTTATAACAAGTGTCACTTCCCGACTGAATGGGCAAAGTCCACAATAGTACCGATCCACAAAAAGGGTAACATAAACTTACCAGGAAATTATCGAGGTATTTCTCTGTTAAGTATGACCAGTAAATTATTTACCTCCATTTTAACAAGCAGATTGTATAAATGGGCAGAGGAGAACAATAAAATTAACAGGGAGCAAGCAGGTTTTAGGAGAAATTATGCAACTATAGATCACATTTTCGCTCTAACACAGATGATTTCTAACTGTCTATATGGTAACCGTAGGAAAAAAAATGTATGTAGCCTTTATTGATTACCAAAAAGCTTTTGACACTGTAAGAAGGGATAGACTCTGGGACATTTTGAAGAACATCGAGCTTTCAACCAAATTGCTCAAGATGCTAAAAGCAATATATAAGGTAGTACAAGGTCGAATAAGGTATGGAGCAGAAACATCGGAACTATTAGACTGTCCATTAGGGTTAAAACAAGGCTGTTTAATGTCCCCCTTAATATTCTCCCTACTTATCTCCGAAGTAGCAAATAGATTAAACACTCAGGGACGCCAGGGCTACCAATTTTTACCAGAAACCCCAGAAATTAAACTATTAATGTTCGCTGATGATTTAGCAATATTTTCACAGACCCTGCAGGCCTACAACATCTACTAAATATACTAGGACAAACATCAGACAACTTAGGGCTGACAATTAATTTACAAAAAAAACTAAGATCATCGTTTTTAGGAAAGGGGGGTTCTTGGGAAGAAGAGACAAATGGTATTATAAAGGTGAGAAAGTTGAAGTCGTTAACAACTATAAATACCTAGGCTACACACTAACTACTAAATTATCAGTGGACATAGCCCTAGCGGAATATGTGGGGAAGGCTAAGAGAAAAATCTTTCAGATACAGAAAACCATGTACGCGCTTGGACAATTAGACCTCAATATATATTTCAAATTAATAGAAGCGCAGGTAACTCCTACTCTCATGTATGGAGCTGAAATATGGGGTACAACCCCTTATAACGTCATTGAAGGAGTTCACATGATGGCTTGTAAAAAATGTTTAGGAGTAAAGAAAAAAAACACTAAACTGTCTAATATATGGAGAACTGGGTAGGTTTCCCCTATACATAGATAGTGCCATGAGAGCTGTTAAATACTGGTTCAAAATATTAGACATGGATGACGACAGAATACCCAGACAAGCGTATGAACGCGAAAAAACAGAACACACGAAAAGAGGCAGCTGGGCGATGCAAATAAAAAGAATACTCGATGAAAACGGCTTCTCAGAAGTCTGGATCAACCAAGGAACCCCGTATGTAAATGCATTCTTAAGGCAGCTCAAACTAAGGATGAGAGATATTTACATACAACAATGGCATGAGAAATGTGAAATGAGTAACCGTTGCCAGCCCTATTTTACTTTCAAAAACACATTTCAATGCGAAAAATATCTGCAGGAAATTACAATTACGAAATTCCGTCAGGCAGCCGCAAGACTCCGCCTTGGCGCTAACAATCTTAACTGTAATAGAAACTATACAGAAATGAACCCAAATACGAAGTGTCCTTTTTGCGAAGAAGAAGAGACGGAACGACATTTCTTAATGAAATGTCCAACCTACAATGAGCTAAGGCAAAAATATATCTTAAATCATATTAAACGAGATCATCACTCGGCCTTTTTAACGTTACTTAAATCAACTAAGGAGGAGGTGATAAGAGACACTGGTATGTTTATCCATCATGCGATGAATAGACGTAACCAGCTCATGTAACTTTAGTATTTGAACCATTAAGGTACACGGCTCCATAGATATGAAGGCTCAATTTGTTTTGTAGGCCCACATTGAATCTGTTAACATAATTATAATGAAAAAAAAGGAGGAAAAAAAGGAGAGAAGAGAAAAGAGGGAAAAAAGGCCTTGTTTATAGGATATTACAATTCTGCAGTGGGGGGGGGGGTGGGGGGGGGGGGGGGGGGGGGGCTAAACCAAGGAGCGAACAAATTTTATGAATTAACTTCTTCAGTTAAACTCGCCACTTTTTCCTTGATGTTACATTTTGCATAATTGCTGTTCATTGATGTCACCGGATGAATGTGTATGGACTGATGGTCCCACATTAAATTTCACCGTGTGCTTCACCGTGTGCTTCACCGTGTGCTCTCTCTCTCTCCTCTCTCTCTCTCTCTCTCTCTCTCTCTCTCTCTCTCTCTCTCTCTCTTCTTCGATACCCCAACTGCCTCCTTTTCCTCCTTCCCATCTGTACTCCAGTCATTCCTTTTTGCATCCCCTTCTCTTCCCCTTATTTTTTCTTAGGTAGAAATGCCGTTGTTGACAATGTTGTGAATACTCAGTGCTTCGTTTTAGTCATACATGTATCACTTTTGGTAGGTAATGGAGAAGTTAAACATTTGTTATTCGAATTGTCGGAGATTAAAGAATCAAATGAAACGTAGTAGTTTGTTCAAGTACTTTAACAATAGAAAGTTTGATGTTATATGTTTGCAAGAAACTCATTTTTAGAAAAGGAAAAATCGCAATAGGAAAAAGAATGGGATGGAAGGATTTTTGGAAAAGAGCGTACGTCCCGAAGAAAGCGCGAAGTCACATTGGTCTCCAGATATTTTAATGATGAGATTGAACTTTTTTTGACGGAGGAATGCACTGTTGAAGTTAATACTAAATTTGTGCATATCCCAATAACCATTGTACATTTGTATGCGCCTAACGATTCTATAGACGAAAGGCGTTTCTTTCACAATCTATATAAACAGCAAGATTTGGAAGCTGAAAATAATTCATGTGATGATTTTAACTGTGTCTTACACAACAAACATGATGTTATATCCGGAAATTCTTTTAATGAGGCAGAAGTTGAAGAGTTCAAAACCTGTGTACATGAACTCACTTTGACAGATGTATGGAGGGTTTTTCTTGAGAATGATCAAGAGTATACTTGGAAGCGAATTCATCCTTTTATCGCCCGTCGATTAGATTATTGCTTTGCTTCAGACGATATTATTTCCTTTATTGCGTCATGCTAACATTATACAGCCTCTAACTCGGATCATAAAGCTGTAGTTATATAATTGGAAATTAGCAAGTTCATCAGAGGTACTGGAGATTTAATAATAGCTACCTCAAACACACAACGGCACACAACGGCCTATGCCAGGTTCTCAGAGACTTCAACATTGATGAGAGGTTCGTCCAAGTCATCCAGGCCCTCTACGAACACTTCAGCAGCACAGTACTTCTCAATAGCCAGCAGGGCCAGTTCTTCCCGACCACAGTCGGAGTCAGGCAAGGGTACCTACTATCTCCAGTCCTTTTCAACATCTTTCTGGAGAGAATCATGCAAGAGACCCTCGAAGAATACCACACCTCCATCAGCATTGGCGGCAGGCCGGTCTGCAACCTTCGTTTCGCAGACGATATCGACCTCATGGGGGGCAGCAACACCGAGCTCCAGGATCTTGCAAACAGACTTGTCACAAGAGCAAGTGCCTGCGGCATGGAGGTCAGCACAGAGAAGTCAAAGGTCATAGTCAACAGCACGACTAACAGCAGTGCCAACGTAACTATGAATGGTGAGCCCCTGGAAGAAGTGACCAGCTTCAGGTACTTGGGAGCAACCCTGTCCAAAGATGGCACCTTCACAGCAGAAATCCGAATCAGGATCAACTCCGCATCAGCAACGATGGCCAGACTGAACAGAGTGTGGAAGAACAACATCAAATTCCACACACAATTCCGGCTCTACAAGTCACTAGTGGTCTCCATCCTCTCATATGGTTGCAAGACATGGACACTGATGGCCGAAACAGAAAGAAGAATCCAGGCGTTTGAGACCAGGTGCTGGAGGAAACTACTCTGCATCTCCTACAAAGAACACAAGACCAATGATTACGTGCGGAACCTGGTCACTAACCTAATTGGGCCCCACGAACCACTTCTGGCAACCGTCAAACGACGGAAGATGGCATGGTTTGGCCACGTCATTCGTCACAACACCCTCTCCAAAACCATCCTTCAAGGTACCGTTGAAGGAGGGCGCAGGCGAGGAGGGCAGAGAAAGAGCTGGTCCGACAATATAAAGGACTGGACCAAAATGACCATGCCAGATTCTCACGACAGCCACCAACAGAAGAGCCTGGAGGGAAGCGGCGACTGCCTCATCACGTCCCCCAACGACCCCAGCGGTCAGGGGAATGACTGACTGACCTCAAACATGATAGTTTTGTGAAAAATATGAATTCGTTACTAGATCACTGTAGAAATAACAAGGAACTTACAAATTCTGTTGACAAATGGGAATTTACAAAATCCGAAATACGTAATTATTGTGTTGACTTGGGCAAATGATTAGCTTGTTGTCGCAGAAACGAAATGTTAGATCTGCAAAAACAACTTTATGACATAGAATATCGCATAACAAAGGACTCTGGAAATGCACGCTTACAGAATGATTTATTAAATATTAAACATAAACTAGAACGCCTAGGCATTCAAAAAACGAGAGAAACCCAAATCAGATCAAGAATAAAATGGATTGAAGAAGGAGAAAAAACACCGACTATTTCTGTTACCTTGAAAAGGTAAAGAAAAGAAAAATATGTGATAACTCGTCTCATATCCGAATCTGGTATTACTACCACTGGCCAACCAAAAAAATGAAAGAAGAGGTAACTTTCACAAGAAATCTTTATAATGAAAAGACTGACGTTACAAATGTGACTGAAGCTACACACGACTTTATTGCTGGAGAAGATATTCCTCGCCTTAGTGACACTGACTTCAACTCATGTAAAGGTCTTGTCACTGTCAGTGAACATCTTGGGCTTTACAAAGCATGAGAAATGGATCGGCGCCAGGTATGGACAGGATTACTGTTGAGTTGACGAAATTTTTCTGGCCTAAATTAAAAGACATGGTACCTGCCTCGTTCAATGAATCCTTTCAGAAAGATGAGCTGTTTTACACTCAGTACCAAGGTGTGATAACACTTATACATAAAGGCAAAGAACTGGATAAAGAGCATCTAACAAACTGGAGTCCTATTACCTTAACAAACACTGACTATAAAATTCTAGCTTAAGCTATAGCCCAGAGACTATGTTAAAGGTCGAAATATATCTACAGTCATTCGTACAATCGACGATGCGATCAATTACGTAAACAAAGCAGGTATATAATATATATATATATATATATATATATATATATATATATTAGCGTTTGATTATTCAAAAGCATTCGACTCCATAGCAAAATCGTATCTAATGAGAGCATTTGATTTTTTCGGCTTTGGTCCTGATTTTAAGACATGGATTCGAATTACGTTAAAAGAAGGCTGTAAATTACATACATCATAGGGGCCGGATATCAGAGAGTCTTGATGTTAATTGTGGTATCAGACAAGGATGTCCATTTCCTCCTTTAGCCTTCGTTTTGGCGGTAGAACTGCCAGCTATCAAAATTAGAAAAAGCGACATTGAAGGAATACAGATACCACGCCAAAATAAAACAAATGCATGAATCAAAATTCAACAGATGGCTCACGACACAACCCTATTTCTAAAACATCAGAATGATTTAACACCAGCAACAGATATTCTCAAACAATGCATGTTTCTCAGCTTGAAACAAAATATAAACAAAAGTAAAATCTTGGCAATAGGTGATATTGATGAAAGATTTCTGAACATACCTGTTGAAAAAGCGGACAAAATGAAAATCTCAGGAATATCCTTTGCAAGAAACGAAATGGCCAAAAAAAAGAAGACAACTGGAAAAGTAGGATGAAAACTCTAACAGTTATGATACAAAGAATGGAGCAAAAGAGACCTTAGCATACATGGTAAGATAGTGATAATAAAGACATTTTTGACCAGCCAGTTTAGTTATGTTATGCAGTCGGTTGGACTGCCAAGGGAAATTCTAATTAAAGTTGATACAATTATACATACATTTCTTTGGCAAAGGAAACACAGTAACAGAAAAGCTTTCGAAAGGATTAAAAGAAAAGTTATAAAAGCAGATTATAAAGAAGGAGGGTTGAGAATCGTTGTCATGATTGAATTGCAAAATGTCTTTAACCTACGCTAGACTGGACGATTATACAACAGAAGAACTGAGACATGGTGCCTCATTCCTTTTTGGCACTTCAGAACAATAGCGTCAGCTGAGGAAATGTTTGAAATAAACTGTTCTCTTAATCGAAAATAATTTTTGGAAAGAAGTTCTATTAACTTACCTAGACAAAAAACAAAAACACACACACACACACACACACACACACACACAACACACACACACACACCACACACACACACACAAACTAAGTAGAAAGCGGCAGTGTGCTGGCAAAATGTGTTCGGAACACAATATCGCTTTTACAATAAGTTAATCAAATATAAACGTAAGGTCCTTAATATCGAAATATGGCGAGAGAGAGGCCTCATTACAATAAGCGATATTACTAAATCGCAGGAAAGGCGTCTTTTAACTTTAGTGGAAGTACAAGAATTACTTAACCAAAACAGGGCAATAAACGTAGCAGAATGAAAGTGTCAGTGCACTACACATTAGTACATGGATAAACCCTGACGCTTTGTATCAAACGCCAAAACATTAAGATTAGAAAGGAAATGTCCATCAGTTAAACAAAAACACACAAACAGTGCATGGTGAGTATGAGTCAATTTCAGAAGAAACGAAAATACAGTGGACAAGAAATAGGGGGATGGAGACTTTCTCTCTCTCTCTCTCTCTCTCTCTCTCTCTCTCTCTCTCTCTCTCTCTCTCTCTCTCTCTCTCTCTCCTCATTGATGCTGATTGTTTCGCTGCAGGGTTTTCCTCGTGTCTTCCTTGTAGTCTCCTTTTTTACACGATAAGGATAGCCTTCTACGGAAATAGGCCGGTTCGCCAGACGAGCTGTACTCCATCTTTACTTCATCTCCCCCCCCCCCCCCATTTTTCAAGCCTCAAGCCTCAGCTCTCTCTCTCTCTCTCTCTCTCTCTCTCTCTCTCTCTCTCTCTCTCTCTCTCTCTTCGTTTTTTTTTTTCTTGTTCCTCCCTTTCGCGCACTTCTGTCATCCTTGCATACTTGTTTTCGTCTTTCGTTTCAAGGTTGGTTCCCGGGGAAGTTCGGGCCTCTCTCTCTTTTCGTTTTTTTCTTTTCTTTTCTTTTTTTTTCTTCCTTTTTTACCATTGTATCTTTGTGCTACATTCGGTGTGAAAGTATTACTACACCAAACTATAGTACAAAAATAAACGCTGACGCGCTGTATCAAACGCCAAAACATTGAAGTCAGCAAGAAATGTCCATTAGTAGTAATACAACATACAGACTTGTATGGTTCGTGACAGTTGGAGAAAAAAAAGACCGTCGTCACAAACAAAAAAAGGAGAAAACAACAACAACAACAAAATTGTAAAGGAGGGGGTGGTGGAGGGAAAAAAAACCCAACAGAATCCAACAGCAGCCCAAAGCAGACAGTGACCGGAAAGTAATTCGAAAAAAAAAGCGCGGTACAGAACTATGTGGCTGAAAAAAACAGAAATTATTACGTAAACAGTATTAAATGTACGGGGAAAATCTTTGTGCTTATGCTTGAGGATCCATTACGAATACAAGGGAGGCCTAAAGGTGTAAACAATAAGAGAGGTCAACTCGACTGTTTAATAACTCAAACATCGTCCATTACGTTGGCGCTGACAGCGGCTAAGTATTGTGTAGAACAGTTTTCCATTGGATTTCGTATAAGGTGCAGTTTCCCACCGATCGACAAAACAATAACATGTTGAACAATTTTATCGTAGGGGGGGTGGGGGGTGGGGGTGGGGTGGGGTGCAAGCTAATAATTCCTCCGTCTTTACACTAATGACTCGGCAAAGACTACAGAAAAATTAAAAAGGGGAGGGGAAGGGGTTGGATGGATGAAAGAGAGAAAATGAGTATGAAAAATCGGGGAAATATAATAATATATAAAGATAAAACCCTCTACTAGCAGCATATGGGAGCCACTTGAATCCACTTTTTGATCTCCCTTGCATCTTTAAATGGATCCTCAAGCATGGCCTCAAAGATTTACCCTTTTATTTATACATGATTTTAGTTTGTCAGCAAGTTATTTCTTTACCACACTTTGTTTTCGTGTCACTTTCTACCCTTCACTGGCTGCTTCGGGTGCTACAGGGTTTCGTTTTTGAACCCTTGGTGGTGAGAATACCATAGAATTGTATGCTGTGGTATATCTCTATTTAATGCCCAGGAACATGAGACGTAATTTGTCTTATGCATGGGTTCAATGCAGAAGACGTTAGGCCTCAGAGCAGGCAAAATGAATAGTTCTTTTTAAAACACGATGAATGTATGAGTTGTTAACGAAGGATTTTGTATTTAGAATATACTTCTTCACTGTTAATTCTCAGTTTCTCTACCCCCATCCTCTTTTATTTGTTCCTTCGAATATTTGCCATGCCAGTATAATTGGCTGGACTACTCTTCTCCGACTATGAAATTGTTCAACACATATACGTATGTGTGTGAATGATACTCTGAAACATACAATTGTGGTTACGTGTTGTACACATGGATAGTAGTAGATAGGCAAAGAAAGCCTGAACCCACATTTAGGGCATGTAAATTATTCTGTGAAAACTGCGCTTTTGGAGCTCAGATGGACAGCAACATGGGGATATTTTTCGTGACTTTGAAACAGATATTCAGATTCTTTTAAGCAAAATCGACTATCTGGTAATCCTTGTTTTACAAGTATTCATTTATGTAAAATTGAACATATCAAAGTGTACCACGCTTTCTTCGGATTCAGAATTGGAATTTTCTCAAATCGTCTTTTTTCCCCTCTAAAAACAGGTTATCCGAATACTGTTGTCGCTTCCATACCAAAGTGACAGAGGCAGAAGTAAAAATGTTTTGTTTGCCATACGTATGTAACCCTTCGAACAAAGCTAATGCCACGAACAGCCAAGGTAATCCATCCGTGTTAGAATTCGTAAAGCAACTTTCCAGCAAAGAAAATATACAAAACAACTGAACTACCAAACAAGCATCGGTATTAATTTTGAACAGCTTGAAACCGAGACAAGAACGATCGTATCTGATTCTACGTTGTCAAATATGTGCAGTGTTACCCCACCCCACTATTCGGCGTGTGATGATTAAAATATTTTTATATTCCCCTTCCATATGCCCCCCCCCCCCCCCTCTCTCTCTCTCTCTCTCTGAAATCCCTGAGAAAACTGAATTGTACAGACTGGTATATTTTGGAAAATGTTTGATGCACAAATAAAACCTCTTCTTACATATGCAGCTGAAATTTGGGGCATACATGAAAATTCGCAGATGGAAAAAGTGCATACGTATGCTATGAAGCGTTTCCTTCAAGTGCCTATTCATTCATCCAACACCGTCTTATATGGAGAGATGGGCAGGTACCCTTTGTATGTAAGTACATTTGTGAAATTCATTAAATACTTGTTGAAGATCTTGAAGCCACCCCAGTTTGAGCAGGCAAGCCTATGATATGATGCTTTTAGAAATGGAAAAAGGTAAAGAAAACTGGGCTCATAAAGTCAAAGAAAGTTCATTCCGAACAGGGTTTTGGAATAGTGTGGATGACCCAGGAAGTAAGAAATGAGCAACAGGTCATTGCGGAATTTAAAGACTGGCTTATTTGTTCTTTTAAACAGAACTGGCACTCAGATATGGAAAGTAAAGAAAAATATCGCTGATTTTTCTAATTTAAAAATGTGTTTCATTCCGAAAAAATTTTCAATGCCATAACAGATAAATGGCACAGAATACATTACGCAAGAAGAACTTTAGAACTTTAGGTTTTAATGCGTTGATGGTTTGAATGTGAAACATCCACATAATCTCTTTGTCCTGCATGTAAACACATAATTGACGACGAAGAACACTTTCTGTTCCACTGTACTGCTTATAATGAAGTGCGGACAAATGGTTCAGTTTTCCAGTTAGATACAGCGCGAAAAGACAAAGTGTCGATGTCATGTTATCATCACATGATGAACTTGTAATTAAACCAGTTGCGAAATTCATCGCGGAAGCATTGAAAATTAGACAGATGAAGGATAGTGAAATTTAAGATAATGCATTATAAGAGATATATGATGAATAATATCATTCATCGCATGTGGAAGAGATCAGTAAGATACAATGTCATCATTTGATTGAGTGGATGGTCGAGTCAGTCGTACGATTTTTTAAAAACCTTACTGCATTACTTCTGTGCGTGAGGACATAGGGAAATGTTATGAATTTATATGTTTTCGTTAACCTTTGATTTGATACACATTAGGAATGAATGTGTACTATTTGTTTGCAGGAAAGAAAGAGGGAAATGTTATTGTTCTGTTACCCCCTCCCCCCTTGTCAAAAGACCTCTTTGGTAGTGACAATAAAATATCAAAGTGTCAAAATCTCTCTCTCTCTCTCTCTCTCTCTCTCTCTCTCTCTCTCTCTCTCTCTCTCTCTCTCTCTCTCCGCCATTCTTGTGTCAATGTGTGTTTGTGAGCGCGCTTGCGCGCACGCGCGCTTGCGCATTAACGACAATCAATCAGTCAATATCAGCTTAGTTTTGGAGACTGAAAATGTGTGTGTGTGTGTGTGTGTGTGTGTGTGTGTGTGTGTGTGTGTGTGTTGTGTGTGTGTGTGTGTGTGTGTAGATGTGTGCACATATGTTCGTGTGTACGCTTGCGCGCACGCGCGCTTGCGCATTAACGACAATCAATCAATTAATGTCAATTTAGTTTTGGAGACTGAAAAATATATAAATACATAAACAATAAATCGAATAAGTTCATAAAGTATTCAATAAAAGTACTACGTCAGGCTCATTTTGTTTTACTTTTGTTTGTTCGTGTTTGTCTTTGACAATTTACTGTATATAAAAGCGCATCGCTCTTCTTCCGTCTCTTTTTTTCCCTTTTTCTCATCCTCTTTATCTGTCTTACAATCTATTTTTCGTCTGTCAGTCAGTCTGTGTTTCTTCCCATAACCTTAACCTCTCTCTCTATCTGTCTGTGTGTGTCTCTCTGTCTGTCTGTGTGTGTCTCTCTGTCTGTCTGTCTGTCTGTCTGTCTCCCTCCCTCCCTCTCTCTCTCTCTCTCTCTTCTCTCTCTCTCTCTCTCTCTCTCTCTCTTCTCTCTCTCTCTCTCTCCCGGCTGCCCCGCTGTGCTTGCGCCTATACGTATTTGTATCTGCATGTATGCATGTGCATGTACATGTTCTATGCGAGCGCGCGTGTGTGCGTAAGTGTGTGTGTGTGTGTGTGTGTGTGTGTGTGTGTGTGTGTGTGTGTGTGTGTGTTGTCTGAGGGAGAGAGAGAGAGAGAGAGAGAGAGAGAGAGACAGAGAGAGAGAGAGAGAGAGAGAGCACATGTGTGTTTGCGTGGCATGTCTGTCTGTATCTGTTGCAACATTTGCGTTTTGTAAGATCGCTCGCGTGCACACACACACACACACACACACACACACACACACACACACACACACACACACACACACACACACATGTACACTAGATACTGAATGTTTAAAAAGTAGGCTATACCAATGACCTAAACTATCAATGGAGTGTGACCTGACAGAGACAGCACTTTTTTCAGGACGGGCTACCTCCTTTCTACGCCCCAACCCCCCCCCCCCCCCCCCGTTCCCCATCCCTCGCTCCCTCCCTCTCTCTTCCGTGTTCGGAAAAGAAATGAATGCAGAAGGCGTAAGGCGTGTCCACACTGAAAAAATGAATGCAGAAGGCGTGTCCACACTGAAGAAATGAATGCAGAAGGCGTGTCCACACTGAAGAAATGAATGCAGAAAGCGTATCCACACTGAAGAAATGAATGCAAAAGGCGTGTCCACACTGAAAAAATGAATGCCAAAGGCGTGTCCACACTGAAGAAATGAATGCAGAAGGCGTGTCCACACTGAAAAATGAATGCAGAAGGCGTGTCCACACTGAAGAAATGAATGCAAAAGGCGTGTCCACACTGAAGAAAAAGAAATGAATGCAAAAGGCGTGTCCACACTGAAGAAATGAATGCAGAAGGCGTGTCCACACTGAAGAAATGAATGCAAAAGGCGTGTCCACACTGAAGAAATGAATGCAGAAGGCGTGTCCACACTGAAGAAATGAATGCAAAAGGCGTGTCCACACTGAAGAAAAAGAAATGAATGCAAAAGGCGTGTCCACACTGAAGAAAAAGAAATGAATGCAAAAGGCGTGTCCACACTGAAGAAATGAATGCAAGAGGCGTGTCCACACTGAAGAAATGAATGCAGAAGGCGTTACCACACTGAGGAAAAAGAAATGAATGCAGAAGGCGTGTCCACACTGAAGAAAAGAAATGAATGCAAAAGGCGTGTCCACACTGAAGAAATGAATGCAGAAGGCGTGTCCACACTGAAGAAATGAATGCAAAAGGCGTGTCGACACTGAAGAAAAATAATTGTAGAAGGGAACCTGTGATGGGATTTACTAAACGTCCTAATCCTCCTCTTCCCTCCCTCGTACCCCTCACCCCCACCCCGCTTCGACCACCTTTTTTTCTCCTGTCTCCTACCTTTGTCCATTCCTCAAGGTCCCCTGCCTTCCCGTCGTAATGTAGGAACTGCTATAGCACACAGCAATTCCCTTGCTATAACACACAGCAATTCCCTTGCTATAACACATGCTATAACACACAGCAATTCCCTTTAGCGGCGCATCACGTTTGACGCATTGCGATTGTGGTGCAAAGTAGTTTATCTAAAGGGAAACAAACTGATCGTTTATGACGTGCGAGTGGATTGAATGTTGGAATACAAACGGTTGCCATCAATTAAGTAAATAACTGACACAACAGCTGTAGGAGGGACCGGATTGTGTCTTTGTCTTCAAGAGTTGTTGTTCCACTGCCTGTGTTGAGGGCACTCATCACTTCCTGTTCGTCTGACTGGCTCTCTGTCTGCCTCCTGCCGACGGGTTGGCTGGATGTTCACTGTACCTCCAAGACAATAGTATCAAAGTATTCAGTGTGATGCAAAAACCACACACATGTTGGTTCACTTGTCAATAGTATCAAAGTATTCAGTGTGATGCAAAAACCACACACATGTTGGTTCACTTGTCAATAGTATCAAAGTATTCAGTGTGATGCAAAAACCACACACATGTTGGTTCACTTGTCAATAGTATCAAAGTATTCAGTGTGATGCAAAAACCACACACATGTTGGTTCACTTGTCAATAGTATCAAAGTATTCAGTGTGATGCAAAAACCACACACATGTTGGTTCACTTGTCGGCAAAACCTATGTGGACGCAGTAGGCCGACCTCGCTGCACATCTGAAAATAAGAAGCTGGCATATGTAGTTACTTAACAGGACAGTTCAGCCAATCAGAGAATTCTCTCACTCGGAAGACCTTAATCCTGCGGGAGTGCTCGGGCTCCGACAAAGGCGAACGTTGGGAAAACAACACAAGACACTGGTCCTCTCCTGTCTACTTTTCTGTCAAAACTCTTGCAGCTGTAGTCCTATCTTTGTGATGTCCATCATGAAAGCTAGTTGCTATCTTAAGACAACAGCAAGATAGTCGGACAGCGATGTTTTGCTGTGTGACACAGTCCTCCCATGAGAGAGAGAGAGAGACACTTTGATAATGATAATAATAACAATGCTAGTAATGATATCAATGATAATCATCATCATCATCATCATCATCATTATCATTATCATCATCAAATAAGACTGACGATGATGATGAGGAGGAGGACGAGGAGGAGGAGGACAAAGAAGAAAAAGATGATGATGATGATACTGACGATGATGATGATGATGATGATGATGATGATGATGATGAAAGAGAAGAAGAAGAAGAAGAAAAGATGGTGATAATGACGATGATGACGATGATGACGATGATGATGATGATGATGATGATGAAATAGAAGTATCTATATATGGACAATACAATCTGAACTTTAAGGTTCAGAAGATAGTCGATACACAAACTGACTATGGATAAACCAACCAACCAACCAATAAATAAATAAATAAATAAATAAACTGTCAACCTTCTCTTTTGAGTTTCCAGTGCCAACAGTCGTATCATTGTAAAGGTCTACGGTGTCCGTTAAATCCAGCAGTTCGCAATTTCACGCAACTGATAAAACACGATACTTTGATTTGATGCTGCATTTTGTTTAAGAAAACATAATATACAGAGGATGTAAATACACCCACAGAAATGCAGAGAGAGAGAGAGAGAGAGAGAGAGAGAGAGAGAGAGAGAGAGAGAGAGAGAGACACTTTGACTCTTTAATATTTTATTGTTAATACCCCAAAAAAGGTCTTTTGACAAGGGGGGAGGGGGGGGGGGTAACAGGACAATAACCTTCCTCCTTCTTTCATCACGAGCAGATATTACAGTTAAATCCAGTGTAAATCAACTCAAAGCTTACAAAACATAAACGACGATCCGTTCCTGGATATCATGGTGCATACTAGTACCGTAATAATATTAGAAACAAACAAACAAACAACCAAAATTGTAAGATTGTGGACTAACTCGACCATCCACTCAAACAAAAGAAAATAATGTTACATCTCTTTTTTTTCCATTCCATGTGATGAACGGAATTATTCATTCATATATCTCTTAAAACACATTATTACGATTGTGACTGTCCTTCGTCTGTCTAATTTTATGTGCTTCTGCAATAAATTTTGCAACTGATTTAATTATAAGTTCGTCATCAGATGATAACACAAAACCAACATCTTGTCTTTTGGCTACGTCTAGCTGGAAAAAACGAGCATTTTGCCCGTACTTCGTCGTACGCAGTACAGTGAAATAGAAAGTGTTCTTCATCTTCAGTTATATATCCACATGCAGGACAAGGTGTTTCTGTAGATGCTCCACATTGAAACCATCTTTTGTTTGCATTGAACCCTAACGTTCTTAACCTAATCTTAAATAAATGTTAGCGAACCGCCCAGAGAAACGTGGACAAACGAGTCACAAGACAAAACACAACGCGTTCCGACCTCTTAGGTCTTCTTCAGGTGAGACAGAAACGAATAAAACAACGAAAATTCACTTAGCTTTGATCGCTTAAAAAAAAAAAAAAAAAAAAAACTGCCAACCTTAGCGATCAAAGCTAAGTGAATTTTCGTTGTTTTATTCGTTTCTGTCTCACCTGAAGAAGACCTAAGAGGTCGAAACGCGTTGTGTTTTGTCTTGTGACTCGTTTGTCCACGTTTCTCTGGGCGGTTCGCTAACATTTATTTAAGATTTGTTTAGATTTCCGCCTGCAGTCGTCTCACTTTGCAACTACTTCTTAACCTAAATCTTGCATAATTTATTCTGTGCTATTTATCTGTTATAACATTAAGAAACTTTTCTGAATGGAACACGTTTTTAAATGAGAAGAACCATCGGTACTTTTCTTTACATTCCATATCTGAATGCCAGTTCTGTTTAAAAGAACAAATAAGTCTATCTTTGAATTCTGCAATAAACTGTTGCTCATTTCCTACTCCCTGGGTCATCCATACGATTCCAAAACCCTGCTCTGAAAGAACTTTCTTTATTTTATAAGCCCAGTTTTCCTTACCTCTCTCCATTTGTAAAAGCATCATATCATAGGCCTGTCTGCTCAAACGTGACTGTGGTAGTTTCAAAATTTTCAACCAGTACTTTATACATTTAAAAAATGTTGTTATATACAAAGGGTATCTGCCCATTTCTCCATATAAAATGGTGTTGGATGAATGGATTGGCACCTGAAGGAAACGTTTCATAGCATACGTATGCACTTTTTCCACTTGTGGAATCTCACTTAAGCCCCAAATTTCAGCTGCATAGGTAAGTAGAGGTTTTATCTGTGCATCAAACATTTTCCAGAATATATCACAGTCAATACAATTCAGCTTTCTCAAAGATTTCAGAATTTCTATGACACCTTTTTTACCTTTTCTAGAAGATTCTTCCCATGCATACTGAAAAGTTAATTTGGTTGAAAATAGCATTCCCAAATATTTATATGAATTGACTACTTGAACATTTGTATTTCCATAAAACCATTTTTCGTGCATTGATAAATGACCACCCATTCTGAAGACCACGATCTTTGTCTTATCCAAGTTAACTGTTAAACATAGGCGATCTGCTTCTTCTTTCAAAACATTTAACTGAGTTTGCAAACCTACGACTGTTCCAGACAAAAGAATAACATCGTCAGCAAACAGTAATAAAAATATCTCAACTGCTCCAGATATCATCTGTATACCGTGTTTTCCTTTACAAGACAGTTCCATAGCCAGCTCGTTTATAAACAAAGAAAACAACTGTGGACTCAACAAGCATCCTTGTTTGACTCCATTTGGACAACTGAAATAATCTGAGTACTCACTCTTCACACGTACACTTGCAAGCACCGAGTTGTAAACACCTCTAATGGCCATGTACAATTTCCCGTTGACACCACTTTTACGAAGTACATTCCACACAGCAATGCGATTTACAGAATCAAAAGCCTTCTTAAAATCTAAAAATGCAACATAGAGTTTTGTATTACAGAGAAGATATTAATGTACCAGTGAATATAGCGTAAATATATGATCTATGGTGCTGTAATTGGCTCTAAAACCTGCTTGTTCCTCCATTATTTTCTCTTCACTTTCAGCCCAGTCTGTCAATCTTTTATTTAGTATGTAAGTATAGACTTTACTTAAAATGCTGGTAAGTGCTATTCCACGATAGTTGTCGGGATTGTTCACATCTTTTTTATAAATAGGTATAATAATAGACTTTGCCCATTCTAATGGAAAGGTGCCATTTTCAAAAAGTTGTCGAAATAAATGGACAAGGAAAACGATTACAGTTGAATTTGCATGTTTCAACATTTCTGCTACAATTCTGTCAGGTCCTGCGATCTTTCCTGATTTTAAATATTTAATACCAGCAACGACTTCTTCCACAGATATAGGATTATTTAATAATGGCTCATTTTCATTCTCATCTTCTACCAAACTGGTCTCTTCCTCCGTAATATTGTTATCAAAATTATGGAAAACATACCTAAAATTAATGATCATGCCACTGATGAACTGCGATTTCGTTATAAACAAAGTTCTTTTTATTTACAGGTCTTATCAATGACCAGAACATTTTAGAATCATTAACTGAAGTTTTAAGTTTCTTTAATCTATTTTCTGAAAACTCCAGTTCTTTTATTTTCCTCAGCGTGACATACTCTTTTCGCGATGAAGCATATTCATATCTTTTTTTTTTATTCTTATCCTTGACTGTTTTGCATCTCTGGAATCTTTTCAATAATATTTCCTGTTTCTTTTGTTCGCATTCATTATCAAACCAATCATTACATGTTCTAATATTTTTACTAACAACTCGAACCATACAAGCTGCAGCTCCGCACAAAGCACTGACAAATTCATCCAGACTCTCATTCACATTAATATGTAGTAATTGACGGGCTTTCTGTATGCTGTCTTGAAATTCATCACATTCTAGTTCATATTTGAACATACTAGCATATTCTTCTGACCATACAATTTTTTCTTCATCTTGCTGTTGTGAATGCCTCTTCCCTGAATTACAACAACTATGTCTCCATATCATCTCAACTGGTAAATGCCATGAATAAATACAATCACCAACATGTAAATCAAAGTTTGACAACAAATCACTGTGAACCAGGACATAATCGATGACACCGTTTCCGTTTGGAGAAACAAAAGTGAACTCACCCTCACGATCACCATCACAAGAACCATTTAAAATACTCAAATCAAACATAAAACAAAAATCCAATAACGTTTTGCCAAAGTTATTGATAGTTAAATCTTTAGAGCCACGTATGATATTATCGTCATTCGCATCAGCATTCTCCACACAGCTCACATAGTTAGTCATTATTTCATTTTCAACTTGTTTGTTACCTGTTCTAGCATTTAAATCTCCCATTATCATGAAGTAAAGTGAATCCATTTCTCATTCAAAACATTGCATAAGGCTTCTTCCATTATCAAAACACCATCTTAAATCAATTTGTCGTTGTATGTAACGCCTCCTTCTGGGACAACATATAGCAAGCAACCAAAATAACATTTTTGTCGACGCTAAAAACATTATCTATTTTTACAGCTATAACATTGTCACACTTTAACTTTATTTCTTTAATATTTTTATAACAGAGAGAGAGAGAGAGAGAGAGAGAGAGAGAGAGAGAGAGAGAGAGAGAGAGAGAGAGAGCGCGCGAACGAAGTTTATTGCTACTAAAGCCCATTATTGCTGTAAAGCCCATTTAGCAAGTCGGCGCGATGTGCATGTACAAAAAGCGACTCGATCTCTTTGACAAGTCATGGAAACAACAGGAATGTTTTTCACATTACATGACAAAGTCGTGAACGACAAAATGCCCCTGAAATTATTATGTGTATTTTCAGTTCAGAGGAGAACAGTCAGCCAAGGTAGAACTGGATCAGGCCATGGAGAGCATCCAACCGCCGTTGAGCATGTGTACTGTGTTGTCGGCACGTCTTCCTTTCCGCAGGTAGGCTAATTTCACACAGCCGTCTTCCGATCACGGATCTCTGGAGTATTCTAAAACAATGTCATCCGATTTACACAGCAACACACCCACATCATCAGACTTTTGAAGCACAATCTTTCTGAATGCTCTTTCTGATCTTATCTCGCAACCATCTCTGTACCTGCCGATCGGTCCAAGTTGCAACATAGTCCTTCACCACTCTCGTGTCAAAGCTTACCACTGTTCTGTTTAGGGTGTTCAAGGCCTGTGTCAATGACAGAGTGCTGGATTTCCTGATTAACGAGGTCGCACTCCGACTTACCAGAGCACAGAGGCAGAAGACTGTCGTGAACATGCCGCGTGAGAGAACTATAAAATAGGCATTCTGGCTCACCCACCTCCGCCAGCTCCAACCGGCTGAAGCCGGTTTCGCTGTTGCTCCGCCGGCTTACCCAGAATGCCTATTTTATAGTTCTCTAATAGTAAACACTTTACAAACATACATAATGTGTAGGATTATCTGTTTTTAACACTAATTTAGAAAACTTTTGAGACTTAAGTTTTTGCTTAATCCTTCGTTTTTCTTGATCGTCTTCAATAACATCATTTTCACGCATACATTCATCAAATGCGTCTCTGTCTTTCATGTGGAATAAAACTACAGTCTTTAACTGTTCTCTAAAGTCTTTAAAAACTGAGTTATATTTTTGACATAAAATCCACACACTTATCCCAGCATGTCTTCCACTGAAAGCCAGTTTTGATAAAGTATTTCTTTTTTTAACTATGTCTCTCTCTGCCGAACAGTCATCTATAATAAATAATGTCTGCGTTCCCTCAAACTGTCTATAAAAGTGTTCTAAACACTCACTCAGTTTATTGCTAGGATCAACTAAATAGATTTCATCATCTGTCCATATAAACCTTCTGTCGTGATATGCTTTGTTCCATTTAAGTGTTGGGCAGAAAATTACAATATGATCAAAATTATAACGATAAACTGTTTGTAATAGGTCGAGGACAAATATTGTTTTTCCACAACCAGTCTGTCCACAAATCAATGAACAATGAGGGGTTTTTGTCATAAAGTTTAACATCGGCATTGACACCAAGGTCGTCTGCTCCATAGTTTTAAAACAGAATTTAATCTAATCCAGTTATTGTTTTTATCATACTCTCTGTCAAAACTTGTTCAGTATAATAAAACCCTATAAGGCCCAAATGTGTAAGATTAATCCAGTTTAGTTCTGTAAGATCGTTTCTATTTAGACTAATATCAATTTTGTTGCTTGTTGTTATGACCTTAATATCTTCGCCATTGTAAAGAACAACAACAGTAACTTTAAGTTTGTCAACGTCTAAGTTTTGCCAGCTAATAAGAATTCCTTTCATAAGATTGTCACTGACGCCCAGAGCTCCATTTCTCGCCTCATCTTTTAAGACAGAAATTTTAAATATCATTGTGAACGTGTCTCCTAATTTTGTGCGAGGAATGAACTGTAATTTTGTAGAAGCTTTCTTTAAAACCGATTCTCTTTTGTGGAGGATGTACTGTTTGTCCCCAAACGGCTTTATTTCGATCTCTTTCCGACTGTTGTCCTCTGGCATAAGACTTACATGTAAAGGGCCAGAGTTCAATGCTTTTCTGAAACTTTTTTGACGGTCAAAAAATGTAAATGGGCTTAAGAATTCAAATTTTATGTCCCATTCTAAATATGGTTCTAAGTGCCATTTATTGTCAGTTTTTCGAACTATTTTATATTCATACTGACCTGTATTATTTGCTTCTACATTGCGTAGTTGTTCTAGTTTAGGAAACCTTTTGCTGTCGCTAACCTCTTTGCGTTTATAATAACCATCTTTAGTGTACTCAAAACCATACAAAGTGCCTATCTCACCGTTCTGTTCAAAGTCCTCAACGTCTGCAAGGTCTTTTAATTCTAAAGTTACACACCTCTCAGGCGCTAATGTAACTCCTGATTCTTCTGGTCCACGTGACATTTTTTAAAACAACGTATTATTTTATTTCTAAAACAATGTGCAGGTTATCACATTTCACGACTTTCCCTGTTTTATCTGTGATCTTTATATTAAATGATCTGACCCTCCCACAAGCTAATCTTTTAAACTGTAAATTAGGGAATTGTATAATTTCATAATCGCAATATGCAGCTTTCCCTGATGGAAGAGCTCTTAAAACAGTTGAGGGCCTTCCATCATATAAGTTTTCATCAGTGCTCAGCTCGTCCAAATGAACATAGAGTAATGAATGTAATGCAAGATCGAGCGGATATTCTCCCTCATAAGTAGTTTTGTCTGGTGTAACTATAAATCTATGAATGGCATGAATGGCTTGATTGTCAGTTGCAGAGCCTAACATATTAGCTAGCTCTACATCAAAAAGGTAATGGTCTACTTCTTCTTCAGGTTTGAATGTCAACATTATTTTCAAATTTGCATTGTTAAGTTTGAGAGTAATGTCGAAGTTACTCATTGCTTCTTTTAGCGAGCAAAACCCGTAATAACCATCAGGTATGGTTAACTGGCTAACCAAGTTTCCACTATTGTCAAATTTTTGAATTAAATTATTCTTCTTGGATTCACTTATATTAAACCATACGACTTTGTAAAAAATTTCATGGAGTGCAACCCTTCGGGTTCCGCATTCATTATCAATAGCATACTCTAAAAACGAAGGACTGTCTTGAGTTGTTATTGTTACAAACATTTTTAAAACAATTTAAAAATGAGTGCATTCAAATATACTAATGCAAAATATTCTGTTGGGCCGCACTACAATCTTAAAAATATAACAACTGACACCCTTGATATTTCTGTGACTCAGTCTGACGCCTTTCAAGTAAAGGTTAGTACTCCATTAAACAGATATCTTAACCCTCCTATTAAAAAAGACCACATCCCGAAAGTGTGGTTTAGTCATCCGATGCAGTTTTATCAGAACCAGTTAAACTTTGCTGTGTTTTGTGCATCAACTGGGTGTGGAGTGTCGTATGCTGATCATTTAAATCATCCTGATCCTTTGGTGAGGTCAGTGTATAGATTTCATTTTATTTTACACCTTCAGACGTATTTTATCTGAACTGCAAGCGCCATTACCAAATGACAAAACGTTTAATCCATTCAGCAACAGAATAGATTACAAGGCTTTTGAAAGGATCTGTAACGAATTTGATATTGACCCAAAGACAGACTTTAGACAAAAGTTGGATCTTAATCATGGTTTAGGCACCCTTTATTTTTGGGGCGTGCACAGAAAGTATAACTATGATTGGAAACCTCCTTACACATCTTTTTCTTCAGGCACAACTGTTCACCTCGGGTCCATAGAGCAAGAGCATAAAACAGCATGGACAACATTTATTTTGGATACTTCTAAGGGCCTAACAAAAGCGGGAATAGAACGAATAAACGACTCTATTCGTACTTATGTTTGGTGTTTGCTAGGTTCGCAAGCACAGGCAAGATCTAACATAACTGATCCTTCTACTGGCTTTGATGCCCAAAAACAGTATTTAGCAAATTTAGAGGACGCCATTAATTCTGCAATTGATTTGCCTTCAAGTATTAAAAGGTACCAAAATGTTTTACAATTTGCAAGATCGAAAGTAGACTTTGCTGTCGGCACTGGTTTATACATGTTACCTTCTGACCTCAGGCTCCAGGTAGGAACAATAATAAACTACAACAATGAAATCCTTGTTGCAGGAAATGAACAGAAGGTTGGACAAAACGACATAAATTCTGAGCCAGTAATATTACAAACAATAAAAAAACAAGATGGCCCCCCAAGATTAAGTCATCCAATCCCCAAGGCCCAAAGCCCAAAGGCCATTGAAGACGCGGACTTTGTTCGTGATGACCATGAATATGAAAAGACGGCACTTGTTATTGGATTAACTGCTCTAGGATTACTTGGTCTTAATCTTACTAAAAATTAACCCAACTATTAAGACAACTAATGCCCATAAGTGCTCAGCCATAAAGCCAACTACTTTACTTGCGGCAGACAAAAGCCAGCTAACGATTCCCCCTATTATACCAGGCAAAGAATCTATTGCCTTACTGGTTAATTTTTTTAGTAAGTTTGCAAGGTGATCGAGTTGTTTTTTTACCCATGATTTATCTGACGACGGAGTTGGCGGGCCTGGTGGCACTACCCCCCCACCACCGCCGCCTGTAATAGCCAACACCAGTGTACTTATTGCAAATCCTAAGGCTGTTATAACACTTGCTAATGTGACGCCTTGCTCTCTAAACAGTGTTCTTATTCGTTCTGCTAACGTTGTGTCTTCATATAAAATTCTTTGGATAGTTTCTCTTATTCTGCTCACTTGAGTTCGTAATTGTTCTCGGTTAGTAGACAGCACTTCTAGTCTTGCTGATCTCTCTTGTTCAAGATCTTTTAGTCTTTGTGTTATTCTTTCTTTAACACCAGGTCCTAAGTTGTGGTCATCAGCCTCAACTAGTTTTTCTTTTTCTCTTTTTATATGCTCATCTAGTTCACCCAGTTTTGCTAAATTGTTTGTTAATTCGCCTCTGATGCTTCTCAAAGTATGATCAAGGGCCGTTATTTCTCTCATAGGTAGCGGCGGATCGTGCATAGTTTTTAATACTGTTTCTTCTGAAAAACTGGTTTCTGCTTCTATTATTTTGTCTGCTGTTGGGCTTAAATCTTTAAGTTCCATGTTTTGTATTTGGTTATCTGTTGGGAGTTCTTTTAGTGTGTTTTGAAGTTTAGCAACTGCTTCCCTATCTAATTTTGGTTTCGTAATGCCAAGGCGATTTTGTTCGCTCACACTGAGCCTTTGTCTAATTGTACTCTTTTTTAAAAACTTTGATGAGTCTGGTTTAGTTGTAAGCTGAACAAGTTGTCCTTGCTCGTTTTTAAAAAACAAATGGTCATCTTTTGTTTCAAAATCATTAGGGTCTATAAATTCGGGAGGTTCTTGGCCTAAACTTTGATAAAATGATTTGACCTTACTTTCTGTTAATTCACGCCGCAATGATTGTAATGGATGTGTCAAAGGAGTCATTTCACTCATGTCGTCTCCAGGATCAAAAACATCATAATCTTCTTCTGCCATGTTTTTAAATAATTAACTTTTTATTTTGTTTTATAAAAAAATGTCACAAGCATATGGCTCGATTCTTAACCCGCATAGAAGACTGAAAGAGCCCTTTGGCGTGAAGGGAAATAAACAGAATATTATTGTTCCAAATAATCCATCTACTATTGATTCAGATCAAATTCTTACTGTTAAATTTCCAGACCTAGGAGCAGATGAAGTGATTGTGCCGGGATCTGCACGGCTTACTTTCAAAATAGAACTTGATTCAGCAACAGACGTAAACAGGACAGTTGTACAGAATCTGGGACGGGCAATCGTTAAGAAAATTTCTATAAAACTTGAGGAAACTTGAGGGGCAAGAAATATTTTCTTTACACAATGCAGACATATTTCTAATCTATTGTGATCTATGGCTAACCGCGAATGAAAGGGCTGACCTCGCGTTTCAAGGAATCGAAAGTGATGAAGCACTAAAACACAGAATAGACGCCGAAGATGCTAAAGCCGGCAACAAGCCCGAAGCTGTAAATTTTGCGTATGGAAATCGCTTTTCCATCCCCTTGGATTTTGAGTTATTAAGCGCGCATGCGCCATACTTTCAAGGAGCATTAAAAGACAGATTGTCATATGAACTAACTTTTAATGAATACAAACGTGTCATTAAATCTACAGACACTGATTCCAAGTACAGCATTTTCGACATCTCGTTAGAGTTTGACATTGTTAGCAACCCTAACTTAGCAAGGCTGATTGAGCAACAATATCAGTCAGGATTAGCAATATATTACGAAAGAGTGATTCATCATACTAAATATCCTAAAAGCAGGGCAGACACTATATGGAATTTTAGTTTTAGTGCTGCAGCAGATCCCTTAAAGGTATTTTATTGCTGTGTGAAGATGAAGAACCATTCAAAAGACAAACTGAAAAGTTTATTAATCCTAAAATAACTAAAGTACAATGTTCAATTGAGGGTAGTCCTAACCAAGTCTACGGTAGTGGGCTTAAACCTTATCATCATTTTGATGAAATAAGAAAATTGTTTGGAGGCGGGAGGTCTAGAAGTCCAACAGTAGACCTTGTGTCTAAAGATCTACACCTTCACAGTGTTAGACTTGATGAATATTTAACAACGAAATACGGTTTATGGATTGACCTAAGGTCAACAGAGGATAATCAGTTGCATGGGAGTGGGAGAACAGTTAAAGACGTAATAAACATTCAAATTGATAAAGAAAAAGAGAGTGATAAACCACTTAATGTATATTTGTTTTTAATATATGATGCGCAGCTGAATATTAAAGATAACAGATTAAAAGATATCCAATACTAAATTATTTTTATTTTTTAAAAAAGCATGTCTGTTCAGGTTTATCCAAAAGTGCCCAAAGAAGAGAACTCTGTTGCTGTAGACATAAAAACTTTCAGATTAACAAACATAACACAAATGCAAACCCAACTAGAGCAGGACCTTTCAAAATACAGTAAAACCAAACGAAGGTATTCTGCTGTCTTTAATGCTGTTACATATGTTAATACTGGAGCATCGACAGCTAGTGCTCTATCAGCAGGAACAAGTGTAGGTCTCTTAGCAACAGGCGTAGGTG
This sequence comes from Conus canariensis, assembly GCA_033310375.1. NCBI lineage: Eukaryota > Metazoa > Mollusca > Gastropoda > Neogastropoda > Conidae > Conus > Conus canariensis. Next base: position 11,975,212 of record CM065740.1, on the reverse strand, counting down.
CGCCGGCAGCTTTACCTCTAGGTGGTTTGTCTTTAGCTTTTGGTTTATGCTCAACAGCTGCAGGTGCTGTCAGCAAAAAAATAAAAGCTAAATTCCAAAAGCACACAGCTATGGTTCAACTAATAACAGCTAAACTTAGTTCCTTCAAACTGACAATAAATAAAGCACTTGCCGACTCGAACATCACGGATGAAGAATTTAGTCGCCTACAGGCTGATTTTGAGGACTACAAAACACAAAAATTGATCTTCAAAAAAAGGCAAGGGCAACTTTTTCTCAACAGCCAGACACCGACCAGATAAAAAAGGAATGTTTAAAAAAAGTAAACGAAACATTAAACTCTGTTCTAAACAGCTCACATTAACAACACCAAAGGGCGTTTATACTTTAGTTTACGAGTCCAAGCACAAAAAGACCGTTGATATTGATTCTGATTAAGTATTTTTTTTTAATTTAAATAAATATTTTGAGTTAGAAAAGAAGCTCAACATGGATAAGATATATGACAGTTTTGACTCTTGGTTAGATGCAATGGAAGAGGAAGAGCGTTTGTCAAAAGCTTTAAATGAGGTCGTTTTAGAAGTTATTGATCCAACAAACGTGCAGGCAAGCGTTGTACATGCTATTTCTCAAGTTCCAAGTAAACTAACAATAAACCCTCCAGTTAAAGTAAGGGTAGTTGTTTTAATCGACTATATAACAATAAACGAAGAAAATCTAGAAGTCTGGGTCTCAACTAAACAGCAGACTATTCTTTCTTATAATGACTTAACACCCGGTTGGGCAGATCAACTTCTTACACAGTTTAATGAAGCCTCTGAAGCAGCTAAAATGAGAGGCTCTGGTTGGTCAGAGGGTGAAGTCCTAGACATCAGATTAAGACAGGCTAAGTATGAGCCGATTGTAGGCAAGTCTTACATTCCACTGCCTCCAACATTAGTTGCAAAGAAAGCAGTTTTGAACATAAAAAATTCAGACGACAAATTTTTTATGTGGTGCGTTCTTGCTAGGCTGCATCACGTTGCCAAAAATGCAGAGAGAGTATCTAACTATCAACCTTGGGTCAATGATCTTAACTTTGATGGACTCACCTTTCCTATGGCTGTAGACAAAATTGATCAGTTTGAAAAACAAAATCCACCAATAACTGTTAATGTCTACACATGGTCTGAAGAAACCAACCTTCTGCCAATTAGAGTGTCAAAGAACAGTCCAACAATAGGCGAACCAACCAAAACTCATGTAGACTTACTCCTAATGCAAAGCCTTAATGGGTTGCACTACACTCTAATACGCACAATGAGTAGATTACTAGTGCATACTACAAAACAACATAGCAAACAAGAATTTTGTAGAAAATGTTTAACAAGAATTCCGTCCGTTCAAGCTGCGAGCGAACATGTAAAACATTGTCTCAGCCCAGTTGGCTGCAATACAGAACTAATTATGCCAAGAGAAGGCAGTAAGGTTAGTTTTAAGAATGACAAAAAACTCCAGAGGTCTCCATATGTTGTTTACGCAGACTTTGAATCGCTTATTGTTCCTTATGAGGGACCTGCTCCAAAACATTTACCAAAAACAGTTATAATGAATAACCACCAGATTTGTTCATTTGCCTTTATTGTTGTCAGGTCAGATGGTGAACATTCAAAGCCAGAATTATACAGAGGACCACATGCAGCAAAACATTTCTTAAAACGCATGCAAGAAGTTCGTAATGCCTGTTCTAATAATCTATTCTTATCCGATCTTAAGATGACCCCCGAAGATCAAGATCGCTATGACTCAGCCACTCACTGTTGGATTTGTGGTTTAGAGCTAACACCTAAAAGTTTAAATCCAACAGTAAGAGACCATGATCACATTAGCGGAAAGTTTAGAGGAGCAGCGCATAAAAATTGCAATCTTCAACTAAAGTTTGATCCTAGGACTTGGAGACTTCCTATATTCTTTCACAACTTGCGAGGTTACGACTCTCACCTTATAATGCAAGCAGTAACTAGCGCCTTTAGGGTGTCATGCATTGCGCAGTCATCAGAAAAGTACATGTGTTTCACTTTAAATAATTTATCTTTTTATGACTCTATGCAACACCTGATGGGGAGTTTAGAGTCACTGGCAGGATCCTTAAAGTCCTGCCCAATAACAGAAGAATATTTTGACCCAACTCTTGTTAGAAAGGGCGTTTACCCTTATGAGTACATGAACAGTTGGGAAAGGTTTGATAACCCAGCCCTTCCACCTAAAGGCGCGTTCTTTAGTAGTCTTAGAGGAAAGGACATCAGTGATTCTGATTATTCTTATGCTCAAGATGCGTGGCAGAAGTTAGAGTGTAAAACGATGGGAGACTATCATGATTCCTATTTAATGGCGGATACCTGTTTGTTGGCGGACGTCTTTGAAAATTACAGAAAGACCTGCATGAAACATTACAGCCTGGATCCTGCGCATTATATTTCTGCGCCTGGGATGAGCTGGGACGCTTTCTTAAAATTTACTGGAGTACAAATTGATTTATTGTCTGACCTGCCAATGCTTCAGATGATTGAAAACGAATTGCGTGGGGGAATCAGTATGGCGTCGCACCATTACTGTAAAGCAAACAACAAATACTTGGACGACTATGATCCAAGTAAAAGGTCTAACTATCTTATGTATTTAGATGCAAACAATCTGTATGGATGGGCAATGGCGCAATCACTTCCATTATGCAACTTTAAAATGTACACAGGAGGTGTAAAAGACATTCAAAAGTTTTTAAAATGGCTACCTACTCTAGAAGCTGATCGTAAAAGAGGTCTCATTCTAGAAGTTGATTTAGAATATCCTCATGAACTTCATGATTACCATAATGACTATCCATTAGCGGCAGAAAGTCTAAAGATGGCAATGACAGAACCGCTTAAACTTGTGCCTAATCTTCGTGACAAAAAAATTATGTCTGTCATTACAGACTTCTTCAATTTTATTTAAGACATGGTTTAAAGTTGACAGCTGTTCATCGTATAATTGCTTTTGATCAAGAACAGTTCATGAAACCATACATCATGAAGAACACTGATCTCAGAACTAAATCCGCAGATGCTTCAGAAAAAGACTTTTTCAAGTTGATGAACAACAGCTGTTTTGGAAAGACTATGGAAAATCCGCACAAGCGTAAAGATGTTAGATTGGTCACCAGAGAAAACGTTGCAATTAAGTTGACTTCAAAACCTAATTATCAGGACTTCAGAAGATTTCATGATCAGCTTTTTGGCATAATGATGAAAAAAAAGAAAGTCAAATTGGACAAGCCCGTTTTTATTGGGTTTACTGTTTTAGAGCTGTCGAAGCTTTTGATGTTAGAATTTCTTTATGACTACTTTAAACCCTTGTATCCGGAGTCCAGAGTTCTGTACACAGATACAGATTCCTTTGTAATCGACATCCCTACTGAAGATTTTTACAAAGACATGGAATTAGAAGTAGCAAAAGAGCATGCTGGATGGTACGACACATCTGATTACCCTAAAGATTCGCCTTTGCATTCAGATATTAATAAGAAGGTTTTAGGTAAGATGAAGGATGAATTATCTGGAGAGGTGATCAAGGAGTTTGTTGGTTTGAGGTCGAAAATGTACAGTCTTTCAAGCCAAAAAAAAGTTGTTAAAAAAGCAAAGGGAATATCTCGTAGTGTTGTGCAGTCAAGCATAACCCATGACAACTACAAAGAAGCATTGTTTGGCAATAAAACTTTTCATCATGACAATTACAAGCTGCGATCTAATCTGCATGAGATTAACACAACAGTTGTAACAAAACGGTCTCTTGACCGCACTAACACAAAAAGAGTATTTGTTAATCCAGAGTTTTCATATGCAATTGGTCATTGGAGAATAGTATAATCATATGGGCTTATATGTTTCAGCAATCGCACGTTCAATTATATCATCATCTAATTTAGCAAAATTAATATTATTTATTAATGCTAGATGTGCTTTAATTTTTTTTGTCATTTCACAATATTCATGTTTCCATAAATCAAAATAAAAGCTTTGGGGTTTAAAGCGATTGCCTGGCGATTGCCAGAGATTGTCAATCTTCTCAAATACTTCTTTAATGATATACTGATACTCAAATAAATCTTGCATTAATTTTAAAGACTTTTCCTTTGCCTTTTCTGCCATTTCCCTTTGAGCTTCCATTTTAAACCCAAATGTATTTGCGTAGATTAAAACAGTTCATTAAGCTTAACTATATCACCAACCAATTCAACCAAATTATTATCCATTACTGCTAAATGCGCTCGAATTTTTTTTATCTTTTTAATATATTCTTGCTCCCAATCAAAATTTGAGGTTTTGTCTAGCATGGCATGATCAATCTTCTTAAATATTAGTCTAATAGCAAGATTATAATCAAATATTTCTCGCATTATTTCTAAGGACTCTTCCTTCACCATTCTTGCTTCCAGTGCCATTTTACGTAAGGATTCTTCCTTTTCCATTCTTGCCGCCATTTTAATTTAAATTAAAAAATAATTAAGCGACTGGAACTGTGTCTGGAGGGATTATCTGCAGTTCTTCCTTCACAAAAGATCTTTGGGGGGCCGGCCGTTTTGTTGTGTCAGTTTCTCGTAAATAATACACGGGCGGATTCATTTTCACAATTTTTTTTATCTCATATGGATCAACACTCCAAACTGGATCTGTTGCCCTGATGCGAGTGTCCCCTTCCGCTTCTCCCGGCGAATAAAGGTATCTCACTTTCAAACCAAATGGTAATAGTTTGCTTGATGAAGACTCTCCTTCAACAACATTTATTGTTTGTTTTCTGATTGCTTGTACTGGTTTTAGACCTTTAAATTCTTCATTATTCATTGCGCGCAAAACTGAGGGCAGCCTTCTAACCCATTCTGTGTTGCGAGAATTGTCAATCAGCTCTCTGTGATACTGGTAGGAGAAAAGCCTTTCAGATAACTGTTTGTTAAAGTTTTCAACCAAACCCTGTGATCTGTGAACACCCGGAATGCCTCTTTTAATGGTAACTCTATGTTTTAACAATAATTGATTCACTTGTCCTTTAAATTCTTTCCCATCATCGACTTGAATCATGCGAGGATAAGTTAAGGGTCCTCGTTGATATATCAGTTGTAAAGCGACGGCAACAGCAGAAGCACTCTTTTGTGTTAATGGTTCCGCATCTTTGTATCTTGAAGCTATATCAATGACTGTAAGTGCGTACTTAAATCTTTTTCGTCTAATCGTATCATGGGGTAAATATAGAAGATCCATTTGATGGGTGTCGTTCGGTATTGTGTTGACAAAGTGTGGTCTCTGTAGTTTTTTAGGCGCTGGTAGATAAATTTGCCAAATCGCTTGTTTAGATAACCATTCCTTTGCTGTTTGTTCACTGACTCCAGCTGCTTGGCTTAGCTTTTTAATTGCTGTTATTCCCTTCCAATATCCTTTTGGCGAATAATAGATCTTGTTCATTTTTATTCAGCCAATATTATGCGCAACAAAATACACAACAGTCATGCCAAAGGCAATAAACAATATTTCTTGCATCTTTTGTTTTTCTGATGGTTGATAAAAATCGCTGAATTTTGGTGGAGGCAATGTCTCGATTGGCTTGCCTGTTACAAGATAATATTCTTTTATTGCTTGATCAACATCTTTAAATGTGTAAGCTGCATGTCCCTGTTCTTTCAGTTCATCGTTAATAAAATCTAACTGCTCAATTCTCTGCTTTTCATACGCAGCTTGTGCTGCGGCTAGTTGCTCCATAGCTCTGTTATGTCTTTTTCTCTCGCCGTCATCCCGTAGTTTACTAAATGCGTAATTACTTCCGCTAAAAGCAAGCGCATTAACCACAGCGCCGCCTATCATCATTACGAGTGAAGCCATTTTTATAAATGTATTTTTTTTAATTTTACATATTGATACTGTCTGGAATTATTCCTTGCTTAACTAGAAAATCTTTCGTAGCAAATGAAGCTGTAATAACAGCAATCAGCTTTGCTGAGTCTTCAAAGTCTAGTTTGCCAAGATCTGCTGGTTTTATTTTTAACAAGTTTTTACCAAGCATTGTGTATCCTACACTTAGGCCTCCAATAACAGCAGAATGGTATACAAGGTTAGTAATAGTTTTTTCGGTGCTCATTTTTAAAAAATAAAATAATATTTATTCATTAATAAAACATGAACTGCGATGATTTACTTCCTGAACTTACAAATGATCAAGTTTATGACCAAGCTATTATGCGCCAAAAGGAAAGGCTGTATTCTTTGGCGGCGTGTGGAAAAACAAAACAGTACCTTGGAAATGAATTTAGCATAGAACAGATTCAACAAATGTCGCCGCAAGACATTGTAAAGTATCACAATAGGTATGAAGCGCAACTGGGGTCAAGAATGGTAAAAAGTGTTGGGCAAACGGTTCTTAGTTTGTACACTAAACTAGTTAGTAGATTTGCTCCCATTGATTCTGAACAAGATTTTATGTATGATTTAACACAGGATCCCGTTTTAACAAAGTCATTAGAGTCTCTAGGATGTGATCTGTATTACAGATTTGGAACATTGTTATCGCCATTAATCATGGGATTAATTACTTTTAATCATATAGATTTTGTTTCCCTTCAAAATGACCGAGCCAGAAAATCAGCAGAATCAGAAAACATTGAATCAGGTGGAGAAAGTGACCAGTAAAAAGCCTCCTCATCCTGGGCGTGTTGCAGCAGGAAAAAAAATTAGCAGAGTGGAACAAACAAAAAAAATTAATGTTGCAATCACAGAATATAACTCATAATGAAAACATAACACCGCCAACGCCAACAGTTGTTTCAATGCCAGCTGTAAATACACAAGTTGATTCAAGACCTACAACACCAAAGTCGTCATGGAATATTGAATTTAAAACAGTTGTAATTTTTGGCGTCATTGCTGCTGGGGGTGGTTATTACGGTTATAAAATATATAAACAACGCCAGCAAAAACCAAAGCAGTCCAAAAAATCTCAGCCACTAAATACAGAAGCCGAACAAAAAAGCATGCCAGAACTGCCAACAACAAAAGATCATTTTGATCCATTTCAGATGGAATAATATTTCAAGAACTTAATAAATAATTATAAAATTGACTTGAATAAGAACTTGATAACGACTTGATGACGACTTGATGAAAACTTAAATAAGAACTTGATAAGAACTTGATGACGACTTGATAAGAACTTAATGACGACTTGATAAGAACTTAATGACGACTTGATGACGACTTGTTAAGAACTTGAATAAGTACTTGAATAAGTACTTGAATAAGAACTTGTTAAGAACTTGATGATGACTTGTTAAGAACTTGATGATGACTTGTTAAGAACTTAAATAAGAACTTGAATAAAAACTTGTTAAGAACTTAAATAAGAACTTGAATAAGAACGTGATGCCGACTTGAATAAAAACCTAGAACGACTTAATGACGATTTTTTCATAAAGGATAAAACACAATTAATTGTTACATTCTTTTCTGGGGAGACAACTCCTCTTCACTTCTGAAGGGTTTGCTGCCTTTATGTAGTACTCTAGGTCAGACATGTCTGGCCACGGCTTACCCAACTGCATAATTGCCGAGTCAAAGCGTCGCACTGTTTCCTGGTTCGTGTCAAGTTACACATAACGGAGTCAGGGCGCCGTTTACTGCAGGCCGTCATGCGGCATTGTATAAATTTAGACGGCTAAATTCCCCACCGGCGTCGTTTAGTGCAGGCGTTAGACGTCATTGTATAAATTTAGGCGGCTAAATTCCCACCTCAAAATAATCTTTTCCCAATTTTATGTATTAAAAGCAGCATTTTTATATTCAATCTAATAAAGTATTTAAAATAAATTTTATTAAAAAGTAGTGACTAAAAAGTAAGGTAAGATGCACTTTGTTAATTAGCTTTTAATTTTGTTTTACAAAAATAAAAAACAACTTTACACTAGGCAAGTAGACACCATAGCTTTCTGTGTGCTGGGTATATATATAAATCTTAAAATATATAACTTTGAGAATATGCCTGCGGTAGTTTTATATTCTTGTTTGTCATGGTATTGCAAAAGTCTAAATTTGGCCCTCTTCCCTGCCCTCTAGTGACTCTTCCCATTTCGTGTTTCGTTTGTCTGGGTCACTGGCGCGGCTATAAACGCCCGTAAACCACATGTGTTGTGTTGTCTGGGTCACTGGCGCGGCTATAAACGCCCGTAAACCACATGTGTTGTGTTGTCTGGGTCACTGGCGCGGCTATGAACGCCCGTAAACCACATGTGTTGTGTTGTCTGGTCACTGGCGCGGCTATAAACGCCCGTAAACCACATGTGTTGTGTTGTCTGGGTCACTGGCGCGGCTATGAACGCCCGTAAACCACATGTGTTGTGTTGTCTGGGTCACTGGCGCGGCTATGAACGCCCGTAAACCACATATGTTGTGTTGTCTGGGTCACCGGCGCGGCTATAAACGCCCGTAAACCACATATGTTGTGTTGTCTGGGTCACTGGCGCGGCTATAAACGCCCGTAAACCACATGTGTTGTGTTGTCTGGTCACTGGCGCGGCTATAAACGCCGTAAACCCAAATCTGGAAGAGTCACTAAAAAGGGGGTAAGGGACTGCCCCAAATTAGAAAAATAGAAAGCAGGCAAACAAGTATAAAAGTATACTACTGTTGGAGGCATATTCTCAAAACCCTTCACATCTGGCCGTGTTATATGTGACCCTCTGGGTCTGGCTTGGGGCCCTAGGGCGCCATAGGGTCTCAAGTGAGATCCAGAGGTGATCAGTAATGCGGCCAGATGTGAAGAGTTTTGCAGAAATTTATTTCACATTTGATGAATGTATGCGTGAGAATGATGTTATTGATCAAGAAAAACTTAAGTCTCAAAAGTTTTCTAAATTAGTGTTAAAAACAGATAATCCTACACATTATGTATGTTTGTAAAGTGTTTACTATTAGAGAACTATAAAATAGGCATTCTGGGTAAGCCGGCGGAGCAACAGCGAAACCGGCTTCAGCCGGTTGGAGCTGGCGGAGGTGGGTGAGCCAGAATGCCTATTTTATAGTTCTCTGCGTGTCAGATTCGCTGTCAGCGTGTGTAGACTCGATGTGTTGTTCAGGGGCCGGAATAGCTCAGTTGTAGAGCGCCGGACTCGTGATCCTGGGGTTGCGGGTTCGAATTTCGGTAGAGGGGGATTTTTCCCTTGGATTTAACATTGGTTCTGACTCCATTTCCCATACAGTCCTTTGAATGAGACTATGAACCGAGGTTCCGTGTGTGAACGCACGCACAACATCTTGCACACACGTAAAATCCCATCACCAACTTTCGGAAGAGAAGGCCAGTTTATGACACGTTACACATAGCACGCACCATCCCCAAAGATGGAGTATGGCTGCCGTAATGGCGGGATAAAAACGGTCATACACACAAAACTCCACTGCCTGTCTATACAGGCAGTGTCCGCAGGAGTATCAGCCTGCGTACGTACGCAGAAAGAAAGAAAAAGATGTGTTGTTCGTAAACATTCTGTGTGCCGCTTTGTGTACCATAATTTTCGAATTCCGTGTCGAGCAAACTGTATTCATTCGTTTCACAAATGTTTTTGTTATCAACACCAACCTGTTCCAACCGTCTATTTTGCTGCTTTGCTCTTTCATGATCACGTCGTACCTGGCTGGGCGGTTTCTTTGAATCATATTGAATTCTTGTTCCCGGTGTAACGAAAAGTTTTAACTCCCCGAATGGTTTAACTCCCAGGGAGTTAAACTGTTCATATGTAAATTTTAACTCCCCGGGAGTTACACTAGAATGACTCCCACCCTGTGCCAAAATAACTCCACTCAGTAAAACTGCAAAATGTTCTAAAATCTTTTTTGTACAAGTTTCAACAAATTATTGAAACATTAAGGGAGGAGTCATTTTGTACATATATCAGACTTAACTCCCACCCTGTAACAGAATGACCCCCCTGGGAGTTAGTACAGATTAACTCCCGGGAGTTAATCCAGGCGTGTAAAAGTTTAACTCCCTGCCCACTAAGGGGAGTCAGTTTTTCACAGTTTAGAATAACTCCCCTGGGAGTTAATGTGTACACGTGTTTTCTGACTCCCAGGGAGTTACTTTGTAACAGAGGGGGAGTTAATCTGATCATGACGAAGATGACTCCCCACCCACCTATTCCCAGGTGTCTTTCGGTAAGAGAATGGAGAAGGGGATTTAATGTTCATGATCATCATCATCATGGGGAAAGGAAATGTCCGTGCACAAATTCATGTGCTCATCTACGCATGTCCTTGATGTTTTACTATGCCTTTTTGTATATAATCTGTATGTAAAGTCTGTATATACATGAATTAATGGTTTGATGCCTTTGGTAGAAATACTGTACCTTCAGTCTTTGGCGTTCTCTCTCTCTCTCTCTCTCTCTCTCTCTCTCTCTCTCTCTCTCTCTCTCTCTCTCATGGAATCTATGCGACTATCAGTCACCCATAAGTGTAGGCCATTACACTCAAACGGTGTAGAAATGGAAAATTTTCAATTTTTCATTGTGTCATGCCGCCAAATTAGGGAGTAAGGGGGCGGGGAGTGGGGGTGGGGTTGAGAGGGTAAGGAAGGTGGGGAGAGAATGACGAGTAGTCGCGATGTGACGTAAAATTGTTCGTATTGACTCGCTACATCTGGGAGAGAAGGAAGGAGAAAAAGGGTTGGCATAGATTAGAAATTTGTGTGTGAGACACATGGCATAGAGAAAGGGGGGGGGGGGGGGGGGGGGGGGGGCCTGTTTTTGTACAATTTGTACAAGAGGGTGGCTGCTTGGGACCGATCTGATGAAGTTGTCAAGTGACTCGTCACAGGTGTGGTGGTGTGCGTGTGCCAAGCTAAAAATGAAAGTCGGCCAGCCAATCAGAAAAGCACACATTTTTCAATAAAATTCAGGACACATGACTAATTCACATAAACCAATAATATGGAAGGAAATAATTCTACCTGACAAGTCTTGATCTGGCAAGTTAGTGTAAGAAAACACACACACACACACACACACACACACACACACACACACACACAATTTCGAAAAAATATATATAAGATGCATGGGTGGTAGCGAGGTGCGGGGAGTGGGTGGTGGGTGGGAGTCATTCTGGTGGTATATCAGAATAACTCCCCTGGAGTCAAACTGAAACACAGAGGGAGTTAGTTTTTTTGAATTCTAGTTTAACTCCCAGGGAGTTAAAATTTACAAATGAACAGTTTAACTCCCTGGGAGTTAAACCATTCGGGGAGTTAAAACTTTTCGTTACACCGGTTCGAGACAGGACCGCGTTGTTGTCACAGGCCGAGGGGCTTGAGTCGTAGACGACGACGGTGTTACTGCCTTCACCTGTAATTTCCCAGCTTGACACCGAGTTTTCTGTCAGTAGGGCTGTCTCCACAGTCCAGTAACTGGCATTGTCACAGAATAATCGAAAATACTCTTCGCAGTTTAGACAAATGGCGCCCTGTCGCTTCGTGTCAAACCACGTGGCCCCAAGAAAAAACGAGACAGACAGACAGACAGACAGACAGAGATAATAGAATGACAAAAGGAATGCAATACTACAGGCATGCACTGTCAGCAAATCTCTACAAGAAGACATATATTCTGGCAAACGACGAAAGAAACCAATCAAAAACTCCCTCTCCTTCCTTTCAGTTTGCCACTCTCCGTTCCAGTATTCTAAAGACTGCATCTTTTCTCTTTCTGCTGTCAGTCATGCTCCCTGCACATTTCCCTGCATAATACCTCCACAACAATGCCAGTTCCTAAATATGTAAGCCTCGACGGAAATTGCATTCTGCTCGTACACAATACAAAATATATCCACCCAATGAATGCTGAAGG